>VZTI01004002.1:50506-60893 GCA_013397865.1 Struthidea cinerea | reverse complement strand
GGGGGGGGACATCGGTGGGACAGGGACCCCCCGGGAAGGGCCTCTCCGCGCTGTATCGCGGCACCGCGGTCAATACAAGAGGTGTTTCTCGTGGCACGCCTGGGCTGATGGCCACCCCGGGGGGACATCGGCTTCCCTGACACCCTGCCCCGGCACAGGCCTGGCCTGGGTGTGCCACGGCCTCCCCGGGGAAGCCCTATGGGGGCAGAAATGGCCGGTGGTGGAGGGAAACTGAGGCACGGGGCAGCTGGGACCTCACAACCCCAGCGCGGGAGCCAGGAGATGGGGCGTCACAACAGGTAAGGGGATGTGGGGACACGAGGGCATGGGGACAGGCCGCCCTCCCTGCATCTCACAGCCCCTAAACTCCCTCACACCCACCCCCCATCACGCCCCAGGAGCACCCAGCCCATCCCAGCCTCACCAGGACTTTATTGGGTGCCAGCATCAGCCCCAACACCCCCATCCACGGGTCTCCCCAACACCTGCAGCCCCACGGGGGCAGAGGGGACCCTACACCAGCAGGGAGAAGGCACCAGTCAACCCCTCCGTGGTGGGGGGACATCCCAAATGCCCACCCCCTGGAGCCAAGCACACGCCAGCCCACCCAAAGCCCCTTGTCCCTGACACCAGTGGCACACGGGCCCTGGGCGAAGGCTCCACCATAAATAAGCATTTAAATTAATTAAATTAATCTGCACCACCAAAGGGCCCTGGCAGACCCCGAAGCCAAGCACCCCAGGGTGCCCCCGCCCAGGGGGGCTGCGGGGACGAGTCCCTACGCCAGCGCTAAGGCACAGGACAGGGCCGCCAAGTAAAAAGGAAATTAAAAAAAAAAGGGGGGGAATTAAATATTTGGGGGAAGGTCCAGGGCAGGCAGGAGGCAACATTAGCCTCCAAAGGCTCCCATTCCCTGGTGGGAGAGGGGCCAGGACCCCCAAAATCAGCCCCTCAGCAGGGCCCTCGTCAGTGTATGAGGGAATTAAGGGAAAGAGAATGTCCAGGGCAAGGGCTCCTGCCCTGACTCACCCCCTCAGGCCCGCTGGGAGGGAGGACCCCCCTACCCCAAAAATCCCCTCCAAGTCCTTGGTAGCTTCAGTGCGTCAGTAGAAAAGGCGCTGGGGCACGGCCCCGCCGGGCTCCCTGCGCCCCCCAAGAGCTGCCCCACCCCGGGGACCCGCGGTCCAGCGCGGCCCCACAGCCCCGGCCCTGCTCCGAGAGTCCCAGGGCGCGGTGGCGGCGGCGACAAGGACGCTCTGCCCTCGGTCACTCTGGCCAGGCCAGCGCAGCGTCCCCTCGCTGCGTGGGACGGTGTCCCCTCGTCCCGGGGGCGGTGTCCCTGCGCAGCCCCGCCACCCTCAGAAGTAGGTGAGGTTCTTGACGAGTCCCAGCTCCAGCATCCGCTTGATGGCCACGGCCTCGTGGGACACGTTGTGCTCCGACGCCTGCGGGACAGGGAGCAGGGGATGAGGCCAGAGTCTGGCGAGGAGGGGCCACGCGCTTTGCTTCCACTCCTCCCACCTTGCCCACCCCACCAGCGGGGACTTCAGCCCCCCGAAAGCAGGGACGGAACCCTCCCCGGCCTGTCCCCCTGCGCACGAGCCCCTCTCCTCACACATAAACTGGGGATGGATCCAACTCTCTGTGCCTCCAAAGACATTCGGCTGCCGAGAGAAGTTGGATGATGACCATCCAAAGGTGGACTTCAACATCCATCACGGGAGTGGAGCGAGAGGGAAGAGCCTCCCACACCGTTCAGCATCCTGGCGCTGCTCTCCTGGGCTGCCACCCGCCATCCTGGGGGAAAAACGGGGGGAACACGGACAAAACCGTGGGGCAGACACTTACAGCCATGGACCTGAGCGTGATCTGTTCGTAGTAGTGGATGGTTTGCTTCTTGTTGGCCGAATCGGGGTAGCCAAAGCCCGCGATGTGCACCAGGTCACAGAAGTGCAGCGCCAAGGTGATGGCCAGCAGCCCCGTGGTGGGCTTCTGGGGGACAGAGAGCCACAGCCCTCAGGGAGCTGCACGGGGACAGGCTGTCCCCCCTCAGGGGGTGCAGGGGGACCGGCCATCCCCACCCCTTACCTGCTTGACCTTCCGTGGTTGCTTCATGGGGAGGTTGAGCAGTTTAGCAGCAGTTACTTCCATGTAGTAGGGGTTGAGGATGCGCACTTGCTCCGGGTTGGCGTCCCAGATCAACGGGGGCTGTTTCCAAAACCCTTTCCGAACCTGCAAGAGGCCAGATGTCCCCAGGCGTGGAGTGGCAGGACAGCTGGAGTCTGGAGCAGCCAGGGAGGGGTTGGACCCGGTTCCCCACCGTGCTCACCCTCTTCTTGTCGTTGAGGATGGCCTCCATCCACTGGAAGTCCATGGGCTTGAAGGGCACGAGCACCAGCAGCGTGTCGGGGTTGTTCTCGGTCCGGGGGTCAAAGTGGGCCGACTCCGGGTAGAAGAGGCGCATGGTGGTCTTGGAGCCCACGTCCTGCTCGTAGCCGTGGACCGGGGCGTTGTTCAGCCTTTGGGACATCACAGGGGTCAGCCCCAGCTGCGGGTGGCACTGGGGAGGGAGCGGGGCCGGGCCCAGGGCTGTACCTGATCACGACGTCGTAGGTGTTGATGGTGTCCCCCATGGAGCTGTTGCGGAGCCGGTGGCCGTTGCCCACCACCGCACACCTCCGGCACTTGAGGCTGCGAGAGAAAGCCCCGTCTCAACCAGGCCCCTTCCCAAACCGGGGTGATTTTAACCCCCGCGTTGCCCAGTCTCCAAACCTTCCCGTGCTCCATCCACCACCCCTGGGGTTGCAGAGGTTCATTTTGCCAAATGCTGGGCCCACAACAGACAAATTCCAACCACGCCCCAAGAGAGCAATGATGAAGAAAAAGAAAAGCCCCTAAACCCACCCCGGTGTTACCTCTGGATGCTCTCGGGCAGGGAGTAGTGGGTGACGGACAGCAGGCGCAGGAGGACGTCTTCTGCAAAGCAAGGGCAAGGACAAGGTGAGGAAGGTGAGGAAGGCAGCTCCTGCCTGGCACAACACCCTGGGTGCTGCCCCATCCCTGCCGAATTTGCTCCTGCTGTTAATCCCGGTTTCAGGCAGATAATCCGTCACTGGAGCTTAGTAAAATCTGGCCCACCCTAAACTCTTCTAGAGGCACCGAGTGCACCCAGGGTGAGGAGATAGGCACTGCAGAGTCCAAAAACCAAGAAAAAGCTTGGCAACAGTCCCCAGCAAAATCAACCCGCAGCTGTCTTTAGGGAAAGGGAAGTTGAAACCCCAGGAGCAGCAGCAGGACAGACAGACAGACAGACAGACAGACAGACCCCCACGGAGCACTGCCGGGCTTACCGCTTCCCTTGGTGCCGTAGGGCAGCTCGTAGAGCGACGGCGTCTTCACCCAAAAATAGTCCTTCAACTGCAGGAAGAGCGGGTGGTCCCTCGTGTAGCTGCCAAGGAGCAAAGGGCCAGTGAGACTGGGATCGGGGATGGCACAGGGAGCGGGGTCCTGGCTCTGCATCCCCCCCCACTCCCTGCTTCCAGCCCCAAAACTCACTTCCCAATGAGCTGCGCCGCTTTCTTCTCCACCTCCCCCAGGGGACACGTTGTCTTGTTGTTTTCTTGCACGGGGAAATAAAAGCTGTGAAGGAAGAGGTTAATTAAATCAAATGATGCCTGTTCCTCTGCACGCCCCTCCTGGCAAAAGGGGCTCTGGCACCCCCAGGCATCCCCATTGTGGGATTCAAGCTGTGAGAGAGATTTCCAGCCGGATTTAAGGCCAGCACTGCCTGGGTATTCATCTGCTGGGCTTGCAGCCTTGAATCAGAAGAGGTCTCTCTTGCTCTGCTCATGAACCTCACACTCTGCTCTCCCCGTCTCCACCAGCATCGCTGGCACTGGGAAGAGAGCGGGGTTTTCCCATCCTCCCGGGCTCAGAAAAGCACCAGCATTTGCCAAAAACCCCACACGCACCAAGGGGGAGCCTCGTTTATGTCCCCCGTTCTCCAGCAGCAGCCG
This sequence comes from Struthidea cinerea, assembly GCA_013397865.1. Classification (NCBI taxonomy): domain Eukaryota; kingdom Metazoa; phylum Chordata; class Aves; order Passeriformes; family Corcoracidae; genus Struthidea; species Struthidea cinerea. The sequence continues at coordinate 56,877 of VZTI01004002.1, read as the reverse complement.
AGGATGCTGCCACCTCCCCGGCCCTCTGGGATCCAGCCAGACGCTGCTCTGGCATCCCCGTGCAGGATGGGCAGGAAGGAGCAGCCTCCTGGGAATGAGGGAAGGGGCAGGAGGTCCTTTAAACTTGAGTAAGAAGCACTCACAGCTGTGTGTACCTGTCTTCCCGGTAGATCGAGTACCAAACCATCACCAGAAACAGCGCCAGCACCCCGAGGATCTTCCCTCCTGCATGCCCAGAGGGGAGGGGGAGAGAAAAGCCACCGTCAGCCGTGGGGTTTGGATAGGTGGATGTGGGGTCCCACAGCATCCCTGGCTAGATCCAGGGTGGCAGAGCCTTCTCCTCGGGGAGCGGGGTTGGCTGGCACCGTGCCCCAGAGGGGAACAGCTCCGAGATGAGCCAGGTGGTTTTGTCCCAGGTTTGAAAGCCACCGTGACATTTCTGTTTCCTCCTGCCTGCTTTGCATCAAAGCCCAGGCAAATACCCCTTTTTCCATGTGCCTCCACCCCATTTTTGTGCCACGAAGTCCAAGGGGTTCCAGGTGCCCAAGCCCAGAGATCAAGGTCCCCAAAACCACCCTCCCCGCCACAACTTTCTCTCGTGATACCCCAGTAGTCCCTCACTCAACTGGAACCACAGAGAAGCAGCATCCAACCCCCAGATTTCCAAATGCAAATTCCCCAGGCTCCCCATCCCTGCTCGGACGGAGGCAGATGGGACCCCCCCGTGGGACTCACGAGACTTGTTGATCATTTTTATCAGCAGGAAAGGGATCAGGCGAGGGCCGGAGCTCTCATTGCGGCTGGTCACCTGCAGCAGGAAAACAGGGAACGCCTTCGGATCACGGCAAAACCCATTGGAGCCGACCCAAAACCCCATCCAAGAGGCACCACCCCCTGCTTGCCCATCTGCATCTGCGGACGGGCAGGTGCGAGGGTTCCCCAAGGGTTTTATTTATTGAAATTCACATTTCTTTGCTGCCAAAAGGTTGGTTTAGAGAGCTTATCAAAGCCAGGCAAGTGGCCGCCTTCCCAAGGAGCTTCAGCCCTACAGGTTAAAGGCCAAGGGGAAAAAAAAGGAATTAGAGAGGAAAAACAAGCCCCCAGTGGGGTTTCAACCACAAAATCCCATGGGGGGAGACTTTAAGCCCAGCTTAAGCATCCACCTGGCACCAGCAGGTACGAAGCCCAACGTGCCACCACAAAGCCAGTCAGAAAGTGTAGGAGCAGCGGAGCAGGATCAAACCGAAGAGCGCCACGTACTTGGGGAACCTCCAGCGCCTTGGATTCACCCATCCCGGCCCAGGGAAAGGAGGTGCCACAAGCTCGGCGCCCACGCAAACGCTGCCCAGGGAAGCGGGGCCACCTTTTCCTCCTTGGAAACCTCTCGCTGCTGGAATAAGGAGCAAAGAGCCTGGTTGGACCCATCGCGGGATCGGCTCATCCCATCCCGCCGGGACACGGCAAGGACGGAAAATGAACTTACCGGGCGGGAGAAGCTTTGGGGTAGAGGGGAGGCTTTGCTCCCAGGCTGAATCCTGCTCTAAGCCAGGCTCAGATTTGGGGTTGGCTTTGCCACGCGGCAACGGAGCTCCTCCCGGCTCTGACCAGCCATGTGTCCGTGAGTTAAACGCCAGCCAGGGGGAAAGGTGCCCGGGGCTGGGCCATCCAAACAGGCTTTCGATCAGAGCCTGCCCATCAAAGTCTCCAGGGATGAGTCACCACCTCATCCCCTCCCTGCCCAAGGAAGTGCCGCTAACAAACCCGACACCTGCCAACCGCCACGGCCTCACCCAGCCAAGGCACGGCCAAGAACACCACGTTTGGGCGCAAAAATGTACCAAGAATGAGGAGGAATGGGATGAAAGATGGTCCCACAAGAGCCCGGCTCTTCCCTTCCCTGTCACCGGTTTCTGAAATTAAAAGGGGAGGAGAGCAATTAATTAAAAAGGGCAGGAAGGGCAATTAAAAGGCAATTAAGGACAGTTAGACCACACTCAAAGCAACGGGACAGGACACTAGAAAAAGAAAATCGTGTCCATTTGAGAGCAGAGGGATGGGGACAGGTGAGGTGGTCCCCTAGGAAAGCACCTCTCTCCCTCTGAGCCGCTTCTCCTTCATAAAGCACGGATAATTGTGCCCCATATTCACCTTGGGCATCCAGGAAGGGGAAGCAACCCCCCATCCCCACTCACACCCTGGCTCTCATCCCAGCTCTCATCCTGCATCCGTATGTCTGGCTCAACAAGCCCCTCCTGTTTGGGAAGATGAAACACACGGCTGGATCCTCAAGGGTGGGAGCATGCAGGGAGGAGGCACTGGGGGGGTCTCACCCCTTTACACGTTACAATTGCTTGGAAAAAGTTAAATTAGGGGAAGGTAAAAAGCAGCTTGTGCTTCCTGGGGGGTTTTGTTCTTAGCAAAACTGGCCACGAAAGCCACGAGGGGAAATCCACCTCCACAGCTGGAGGCTGGGCGTGCTCCTGGGGGGCCTGAGTACCCCTGTTCACCCAGGGCTGGGAAACTGCTGGGCATCAGGACCTGATTTAGCACCAAACTCAATCCCAGCTTCATCCTTGGGTGCCAAAACACCCAACCAAGCGCGCTGTGCCCCTTCCACTGCTGAAGACACTGGGAAAATCCGCTCTGCCCGCAATGTTTGCCTTTGCATACCAGCTTTTTTAAAATAATATTATTTGACAGCTTTATGATCTTTTCCCAGGCTTGTACGCACAAGCTGGGCCTGATGCAAAACTTATCTCAGGCAGGCACGGCAAATAATCCCCGAGGAGATGGAACCTTGTTTAGTGAAGCGTCCAGGGAATGCGGAGCAAAACAGAGCACACCCGGCTGCCCCCACAGCTGCCCCCACGCCCGTGGTGCCTCTGGAATGAGTTCAAGCTCCCCACAGCCCTCCCAGATCCACAGCCCAAACCAGAGCAGCTGCCGAAAGCAGGAAGGTCTGAACACCCCGAGCCAGGCCCTGTGTCCTCCTCGCAGGGCTGCTGGAGGGAGCGATGCCAAAGGGTCCTGCTGGTCCCCACAGCATCGCAGGTCCTGCAGCATCCGTCCCATCACAGCACCCTCAGAGCACCCTCTGAGTGTCCCTGTCCCATCACAGCACCCTCAGAGCACCCTCTGAGAGTCCCTGTCCCATCACAGCACCCTCAGAGCACCCTCTGAGTGTCCCTGTCCCATCACAGCACCCTCTGAGAGTCCCTGTCCCATCACAGCACCCTCAGAGCACCCTCTGAGAGTCCCTGTCCCACCACAGCACCCTCAGAGCCCTCCCACAGCATCCCCAGTCCTGCAATATCATTGTTCCTGCAGCATCCCTGGTCCCTCACAACGTCCTCAGAGTCCCCTCCCACTGGCATCCCCATCCCACCACAGCATCCTCAGAGCCCCCTGCAGCATCCCCCAGATCCCCCAGCACGGACCCCTCACCGAACCACCCCCCTGCATCCCGCACTGCAGCATCCCTGCCCGGCAGGGAAAGACTCAGCGCTCGTTGGGATCAACCTCCGCTCCCCCGGGGTCGGTCCAGGGCATCGCCTGCCCCGCCAAGCCCTGAAGCTGGGGGGAAAGTCCCGGCTGGATTCAGCTCCCCACACCTGAAAGAAGCATCTGGAAAAGCCCCTCTTTGATGTCGGAGGATGCACCCCCACAGCACCCCCGGCTGCGATCATCGCTGCACAAAGGATTCAAAAGCCCCACGGGCCATTCCCCCTCTCCCACTCCCTTCCCCACCCTGTGTTCTGGGAAAGCCCCATCCCAGGATGCTGCAGAGGCAGCTCAGGTCCAAGCCCCGTGGAGTTTCCCTGTCTGCCTCTGGCCTGGAGCAGGGTTTTGCCTCCCACGTCCCCTGGGAGATGCCGTCGGGATCGACCCTCCTGCCAGGGGGGAACTCAGGGAAGTTCATCCCTGTACCTCCATCCATCCATTCCCAGCTGCCCCCATGGCCTCAACGGCTCCAGCTTTTCCAGATTTAAGTCACATCAATCCCCAAAGTGGCAGCAAGCACCTGCCAAGCTGCTCCCAGCCAAAAAAGAAAAGGAAAAAAAGGAATTTAAAGGCACGGAACAAGCACGGAGGTGGGGAGTGGTTATAAATTCCCCCACACCATCCCAGCACGGATGGATGGGGATCCCAGGCCATCCTGGCACAGCATCATGGACCAGCAGGCCATGCAGCAAAAACTCTTGGTACTTTTGTGTTTCTATGGTAACCTGTGGATCAGGAAAAGCATGACACGAGATGAGGACACCTCTGCCGTGCTCCCATCGTCCCATCCCACATGCCCACGGGACACAGAGCCACCCACTGCCTGGTCCAGCTTCCCTGGGGAAGAAGGATGCTCACTGAAAAACAAGCATCTCCGACAGTTTATCCCAAAAAAGCCATGCCTTTATTTTTAACTGGAGGAGAGTTGGACAGCACCCGAGGAAGGGATGCACCGGCAGTGGGAACCAAAGGGAGACAGACAGACAGACAGACAGCCAGGAGAGCACGGACCCCTCCGGTCCCAGCCAGACCGTCTCTCCCGAGCTTTCCAGGCACACGGAGCTCTCGGGGACCAGCAGGGCAGATCCTGCGCTCCCTGGAGGACAACAACCAGGATTGACTCCCGCAGGAGCAGTTTGCAGCCCCGGGGTCTTCCAAGCCCCCATCCCATGGGTGTTCCAGGCTGGGATTGCCGGAGGAGCCCGGCAGATGCCGGCCCGGCCGCGCCTGCCCCGGCACAACCATCGCGTGCCGGAGCCTGAGCGCAACCTGGGAGGCGGCTGGGGGCGATCCTGCAGGGAAAGGATCCAACTGCAGGCGCTGCCTGGGCTTGGCAGAGCATCAAAGCCACCCAAATCCCCAGCCTGGCATCCCAAACCTTCCTCGCCCCGGCTGCTGCGAGCTCCCGGTGCTCAGGGAATGTTTTTTCCAAGCTGGGAAGAAAATCCTTGTGGGATCGCAACAACCAAAAGGCAGCAGGGTCGGGATCTGAGCCCCCTCCGAGAGGCGTTGCATGGGATGGGGATGCTGGCAGGGAAACAGGGACACCAAGAGGGGACTGGGGATGCTGGGAGGCGACAAGGGATGCCAAAAACCGCGGAGCAGAGCGATGTCAAGAGCCGGAGCTGCAGTGCCGTGGGCCGGGGGCATGAAGAGGGTCATGAGGACACAGCACTGCAAAAAGCAACTCCACTGGACATTGGGCACGGCCCCACAGAGGGCGTGGAGCCGGCCCAGCCCGTGCACTGATACCCACATTTGTCCTATTTTAAGAGCCCTTCGAGTCACTTTAAAGGAATCTTTAAAGGAATCTTAATTGCCTCTTACTCGGAGAGGCAGCGCTGTTTCCTTCTGCTGTTTCCTTAGCCGTGGTATCCCAGGCACACAATAACCCAGCCAAAGATTTCAGATAGGGGAAAACAACCCCTCGTTGGCATGTGAGTCTTAGCAAAACATTTACCCATGACCAGGCTGCAATTTTCAAGGTGGCAACAGCGCATAAGCTCAGGTACAACAAGTATTTCCACGGTGGCAGGTCCTCGGGATAAATCCAGGCTGCTTCTGCCTTCCCACAGCACTGCTGGTTTTAATGTGCTCCAGAGCAATTCAGACCAGCGCTGCCTCCACCCTCTCCTCTCCCCCTATATTTTTTTTAATCCCCGCAGCAGAAAAAACACAGGGATGGGGACATAATCCCTTCCTACAGCCCCAAAACACCGGCGGTGTGGGTACACCTGATCGTCTCACAGCTCTGGGGTAACCCCGGGCCATCATGGAGCTACAGTTAAGCTACAATATTAGAGATTCTGTATTAGTCTTTTTATTATATAGGTTTAGTCACTCTTTTGCTATTTAAAACACTAAAATAAAGACCCTTTCTTGCTGTCTGCAGCTCGCTACACCCTGGAGGTTACGGCCGAGCTGCTGAAGAGAGCAGAGCCGCCCGTGGGGTGACAAGCCACCGCTGAGGAGACGAGGGCAGTGAAAACGTGACCAGGGGGATTTCATCCCCCATCCCCTGACATCGATCCAGCCCCACCCTTCTCCTACCTGCCCCATCCAGCCCCCGTTTGGTGCCACTGTCACCTCGGTGCCGTGTTTACTCTCCGGTATCTCCATCCCCAGGGATCACCCAGGGATGCAGGCGGCAACGGCAAAAGCGGCTTTGGCAACACAGCTTTGAGCCCGTGTTTTGGGCTAAATCCCCCCAAAAAGCAGCAGAAAGGGGGAGGCAGCGAGCTGGGGGTGCAGGCAGGGTGCTGGCAGCCTCTACCCGCTCTCCTGGGAGCAGCAGGCAGAACATGCCCGGGGAGCACCACTTCTTTACAGTTCTGGAAGGTAAAAACTAAGCCGTGGAGATGCTCCGGCCC
>VZTI01004002.1:21879-49659 GCA_013397865.1 Struthidea cinerea | reverse complement strand
CCCGGCCGGCACCGGCAGCCCCGGGGTCGGGCTCGCAGCCGCTCTTAAGGAGGGGAGGTGTGGCCGATCGGAGCTCAGACCTCGCCGCAGCCTTCCCCAAGCACCTCTCGGCCTTTCACACCGAAATCCCGTTCCGTGAGCCGATCGGACTTTTAGGAAGACCCCACGAGATGGAGCGGTGCCCTTCCTCAAGGGGAATGGGAATGCAGCTTTCCTGCCCTCCTGCCTAGAGAACACTCCTCATTCCCGCGTCTCTGGCGTCTTTTCCCCCTAAACTTCCCAAACTGCGCATCCTAGCCCAGCACTGTAATACCCTGATGCTTTGGGGGAGGAAAAGCCCTGCCGAGAAACCACGGCACGCACAGAAACCCTCCTGCCACGCTGCCACTCGGAGAAAGCCTCTCTGCTCTGCATCCCCAGGAACGTTCCCAGACAGGGCAAAACGAGCCGGCCAGGTGGAGCAAGTGGGAAAATGAGCCAGCCAGGTGGAGCGAGCCCACTGCTACCCCAGTGAGCGCCTTGGCACCAGCTTTGCTCTTCCCCTGTGCCAGCAGGAGGGACGGGGTGTGGTGGGAGTCATGGCTCTCCCCAAAAACACACACGAGGAGGGATGTCAGCTCATCTCCGTGCAAGAAGCGGTGATGCAGGTGAGGAAGACAAGCCTCTCTCAGCTGCTCCTTAGGCCCTGGCAGGGAAGGTGCTTCCAAGGGGAAGCTGTGAAGGGCCGGAGGTTTCCTCACCTCCCTCCATCTCCTCCAGCTAGGAAAGGCAGAGATGAGAGAGCTGCGAGCCTTCCCCACAGCATGCTCCACTCCTAATGTCCCATTAATTTAACACAGAGTGTTACATCCTTGTCCGAGGGGTGGGGAAGGAAACCACCCAGCAGCCTGAGATGATTTCTCGTGGATACTGCTCGCCAGGGATCACACTTTCTGCACATGCCCTGGGATGACAGGGGTGGCTCCATCCCAGTGTCACACCTTCCCCCTCCACCCAAAGAACTTTTGCTTCTTCCTTCCATCGCCGTTTGCCTTGGGGAGCAATTAATCCCGAGGGCTCGGGGCAATCAACAGCCAAACCAAATGCACTTGGGGCCACAAAATTCACCTCTGGCACCAGGGTCTTTCCAGAGGCTCTGAATCCACCAGAGCATCTCACAGGGAGCCTTTTCATTTAGAGCTGTGAATTACAGGATCCACTACCAAGGTTAAACTCTCCCTGGGGAGCTCCTGCTAAAGCACTGCCCGCGTAAATGAGGATGAGGATGCTCGGAGCTGCCTGGGGGTTCCAGGAGGATCCTGCAGCCCTGGATGAGCAGGAGACTGCGATACCTTAGAGCACATCGGCCAGGCGGGATCCTGGTGGATCCAAGGTCTTGCCCTAAGCTGGTCTTTCCAGCTCGACTGGAAGAGCCAGGAGCTGGATTGCTGCCGCTCTTCCCAGGGCTGTCTTCCAGCCACCCGAGCGGTTCCCCTGCCGTGAGCCGATGCAATCGGTCGTTCCCAGCCCAAGGTCCAGAAAAGTCCCATCACGGTTCCAGCACCCACCAGGTCAGGAGCTGCTGTCTCCAGCACTCGCCGCAGGCAGCTCAACCCATCCGGCAGCTGCTCCCAGCAGGAAATGAACGTCGCGTATCCCAGAGCCCTCAAGAAACCCTAAACAAGCTGGATTTTGATCCTTTCCTTCTCCAGCTGTGCTGCTGGCCTCACTTTCCTCTCCTGCCTATCAGTTTAATCACTTCAATAACAATTTCCAAATCTGAGGGGGGAAAAGGCGCCTTCTGCCCACTCTGCAGCATCTCCCTCCAGGATGCTCGTGGCTTTGGGCAAAAGAAAACAACACCCCAGTGGGCACATCCCTTCTGTGTTAAAGACTAAAGCCAGCCAGAACTGGCCCTTCGAGGGGCTCAGCCCCAGTGCAGGAGCATCCTGGCAGGAACGGATATTCCAGAGGCAGGACGGGACACACACAGGGCAGGGATGAGCCTCCAAATTCCTCCCGTCATCATCCTCCCCATCGAGGACCAAATCCCCCCAGGGCTGTTAAAATAGGGGAGGGGGAGATGGAGACTGAGAGACCTGCAGCGAGGCAGCCGTCCGTCCGTCCGTCCCTCGGTGCTCCATCGCCAGCGCCAGCCTCCCTCGGTTAAAATTACTTCCCGAGGGGGGAGAGAGCAAAAGCCAGGCTGGGAGGGGAATAAAATCCAGGTGAGCTCATCCTCCTCCAGAGAAAACATCTCCAGTTGGCATCAGCGAGGTGTTTCCAAGCCCGGCACATCCCTCACGTCACCCCAGCCGCTACGGCCCTGGGACCAGCAGCTTATTCATTCAGCAAGTATTTAGTGGGAGATAATCCAGCCGCTTCCCAACCATCCTTTGGCCGGGCCAAAGGTGTAATTCCAGTGTGGGAATTAGGCTTTGGGAAGAGGTTTCGCAAATGGTCATCCCAGTGGATGCTCCCTGTCCGAGACGGAACAAAAGAGCCACCACCGGCAGAACCCCCCCATCCTCCACCCTGTGTTTCTTTAATCCTATTAATAATTTATTAAATGTATGAAACTACTTTATTAAAAATAAAATCATTCAATAAACCTATTTCTATCAAATCCCTGAGAATGGGAAGAAAAGCAAAGCTGCCCAGCCAAGCCGGATTATCCAAAGCGGCGACCGACCTAAAAATAAACCACGGCTATTTAAGGATGAGCCTCCCACAACAACCACCCCCCACCCCAAAAATAATAAAAGGAAAAAATAGACATTTTTCCAAGCTGGGGTGTTGAGCATCACCCACCGCACCAAAAAAAAGCCTATTTTGGCTTCATTTCCTAGCACAAGTCTGCACTTCCAAGAGAACAGCATCCCCAGGCTCAATGCTGCTGATTTCCAGACACCCCATGCAAATAAATAATTAAGATTTAAAGCTGCGTTTGCATAATACAGATAATCTGTCGATTTAACTTGTAAATGCAGGGGGAATTAAGCGGCGACATTGTTAATTAGGCAGCACAGGGGCCTGGGAAGCCCCAGCTCCAGGGCAGATGCCCATGGACCATGAGGATGCTGAAGAAGCCGGGGGATGCCGGGCTTTGGCAGCGGGACCAGGTGCTGGGGGGGGTGCCGGGGCTCCAAAACCTTGTGTTCATCCACGTTTTAACTGAAAATCCCCCCCAGCCCTTCCTCAGGAGCTGCCCAGCCCTTCCCACCCTGCCTGCACCACCCAAGCCCTCGAGGGCTGCCGTCACCCCACGAGAAAAAAGGCAGTGGAAAAGGAGCCCGGGGTGAGATTTCTGAGGACAGATCTCATCTTTTGGTTGCATAAAGAGCCTGCTCTGACAGCCGGGCTCTTGGCCGTCACCCACCCCAAACACCAGACCCTGCCCAGGAGCAAAACCTGTTGAGCCCGAATATGCCCAAACAGACAGTTCTTTGTGATTCTTTTTTTTTTCCCTTCTATTTTTTGGTTTGGAAGCAGCACTGGTGATCGCACAGGGATGGGCCCGAGGATTTCCCAGCCCTTGGCACTGCTCCTGACGCCTCGTTCGAAGGCAGCACCACGTTTAACCCCTAAAGCCCCTCACTGCCCTTCACTCTGACACCATCCCACCTCCCACACCCTGGTCCTGTTCAGTCCTGCATCCCCAAAGTCCACTTGCACCCCCCCCGCTCTGCATTTTTCTCCCTCATTTCTCTCTTTCCACCTCATTTTTCCCCTCAGTTTTTCGTTGCTTTCCACCATTCCCAACACAGCCAGGTCTGATCCATCCTCACGCCACAAAATCCCACCCGCACACCGCAAGCCAGGGGGGTCAGGTGAGCCCAGCAGCCTCAGAGCTGCTGTGCTGGGGGTTTAGTGCCCATCCAGGGGTGTTTTATGATCCACGGCGGGAAGGCTGGGCTGGCTGCGTGCACAGAGCATCAGCAAAGCCCCAGAGCAGCGTTGGAGACTCCTCAACTCTCGCTCAGCGCTCTCCTGCCTCAGTTTCCTGCCATTTCGGGGCTCAGGGAAGCTCAGCCCCACGGGAAACGCGGGCAGGGGGTACAGCAAGGGAGCCCAAACCCCAAACTCCATCCCAGCTCATTTATCTACATTTTAAAAGAAAATTAAAAACCCCCCGATGTCGCAAGCAGCTCCAAGCCCGGCGGAGGATCCACCCCGGGGCTGCGGCTTGTGCAACACCGCGGGGCGAGTTCCAGCCTCCCGCCGCTGGCATCGGGCTCTGGTTAAAAAATTAAGGCTCGGCTTACTCAGCCTGGCCGGATATCGGGATGTCGAATCCGGCCGGGAAAACTTCGGCGGGCTGGGGGAGACATTTTGCAAGGGGAAGAGCCGGAACAGGAATGGCATCTGGAAGCGATTGAAGGCAAGGAGCCTCTCCCTGGCGCAGCAGGGAATTCCAACGGCGTGAGCTCAGGTTAAAGCCTCCTTCACAGACCCGGCATTAAAGAGAACCAAACTGCAGCACAGATCTGTGTTTTTAAACCTGCAAAAAACAGGGGAAAGGGAGCCAGCTTCCTGCTTGGTCCTATCCGGACGTGGTTTGGTGATTTAGGGTCGTTCTGGCTTGTAATAAAAAGAAACCAAAACTCCAAAAAGGAGCAGAAATCTCTCCGTGGATTTGTGGATCCATCCCTTGGGACCACTGCAGCCCACCTCCGAGCATCCCTTGCCAGCACGGGCTGCGTCCCATGATGGTCCCGCATCCTGGAGAGCAGCCGCAGCCTGCGCCAGCCCGAAACCACTCCGTGCATCTGCCAGCCCGAGGGAAAACCAGGATGGAGAGTGGCTCCTCTGGTTTTTCCGTTCCCTGACAGCCAAATGCCTTTCTCCTTCCTCCAAGGAAACTTTCCAGCCCAACCCCGGTCACATGCAAGGGGTCAGCAGCTGGAAAAGCAGGAGATTAGCAAGTACTGGGGGTTTTTAGCTCTTCCCTCCCAAGAAGACACAGGGTTTTCCTAGAAAAAGCTCAATGAACACGAGGATCACAGCTGGAGCACGGAGGAGTGTGAAAGGAAAGTGAGGGGAACTTAAGAAACACCAAAAAAAAGAGAACCAGAAGTTGCAAGGAGCAGCATGAAAGCATCAAATAATTTCCTTTCCTCACTGCAAAACCAAAACCACTCAAGCAAATGTCCCTGGTGGCAGCGTATGGGGGGGTCCCAGCCCGGAATGGGATCCCAGAGGGATCCTGCTGAATCCAGGACGCCAACCTCTGCAGGAACAGGACCCAGGACCACATCCCTGCTCCTTGCACAGCCATCATGCCACATCCAGAGAAAAAAATGAAAGGGGGAAAATAACATAATTTTTTTTTTTTTAAGCACAATAGGGAAAGCTGTGGAGAAGCAGATTCCACGCTGCCAGCCTGCATCAGCTCTGGAATATTCGAAGCTAAAGCAGTGGGTCCATCACTTCATCAAAGAGAACAAGCAACAGAATACATGGGATTTAGAGATATTGCCAAATAATTAATTAGCAGAATTCAACCTGAGAATTGCTGCCAGCTGAAAACCCCTGAGCACAGGCATGGGGAGGGCACTGGTCTCAGCATTCCCACATCCTGCAGCCTGGCATCCCCCTCTGATGCTGGCTGCAAGAATGGGGATGATACAAGCTGTAAAAATACAGGCTTGTAGACACCAGTGCAGCTGCTCCAGAGTCCGAAATGGATGTTTTCCCTCCAGGGTGGATCCTCCAGGAGGATGCTCCAATCCCAGCTGTGGAAGACACCCTACTTGCAGCTCTCCATAGTGGACATCCCTTAAAATCGGTGTCCCCAGACAGTTCCTCCTTTCATATTTCCATTTGCAGAGGCATTATTCCTCAGAATTTGGGGCCTGGCTGGAGCAGCTGCTATTAACTCCCTGCCTGAAGCTGGATGAGCAAGCAGCCCTCTAATGATGCAGGTAATTAGGGACAGGGGTTAGGGAGAGTCCAGCAAAGCACGCTGATCCCATCCTACGGCTCACAGCAACGTGAGGAGTTCATTTAACGCTGGACACGTCGTTAGGAGCCCGGGTAGGAAGAGGACACTTAAACCATCAGTTCCATCCCTGATCCAAGGTTCTGGCCTGCCTGGGGTCTGTCCCACGGACAAGCCTGGGCAATCCATCACCTGCCTCCAGCAGCATCCAGAGGGAGAGCTCGGCAGAAAAGATGGGGAAATTCAGCAGAGCTTCCTGAAAAGCTCCACCACAAGACTTTATTCAGTTTATTCATTTCCTGCCGTTTAGGGGCTCAGGGAAGCTCTGCCCCATTGGCAACACGGGCAGAGGGTACAGCAAGGGAGCCCAAACCCCAAACTCCATCCCAGCTCATTTATCTACATTTTAAAAGAAAACTAAAATTCTTTTAAGAGATGGAGATTGGACTTGCCGAGCAGCCAGCATCAACCCACCGAGCATCACCCTACTGATCCGACGGGAGAGACGGTGTCCGAGCTGAGGAACACAAAAAACACACCCAGAGGAAGAATTTTCCTTTGTTCTCCGCTCCCCAGAACAATAAAACAGCACCGGTTCACCCTGCAAAGACCTGACATGAAAAGATCCATGGGGGAAGGTCCAGCTGGTCCTTGGGGCAAGCATCCTCACCTCTCCCTGGAAACAATCCTGTCCCGTGGGAGAAGAGGGCTCCAGGCACACGGAGCGGGACGGGATGGGGTTTACCCTGCACCGACATGCCCGGATCCCGCTCCCAGCAGCTCTGTCCACACCAGCACTGGGTGGGGGACGGGCAGGGACCCCTCTTACCCCTTTGGGATCACCAGGCTACCGGAGCACATCCATCAACCAGTCAGAGGATGCTCAGGGATGGGGAAAAAAAGGCTCAGACGACTTAATAAATCCACCTCAGCCACCTCAGCCCGTCGTTCCGCACGAGAGCGATGCCGTCCTGAGTCCTGAGCTGCACACGGGGCCGTCCTCCCCTCCCAGGGCCTCCCGGAGGATTTTCCCTTCCTTAGCCCGGCTCCCGGGCATTCCAATCACCCAGACCCATCGCAACGAGCCCACCCCGCGCCGTGGGGAGATGCCAGACCCTCTCTTCCCGGGGCTCTCGGGGTGGGATCTCCTTCCCCGGCAGTGGCCACGGGCAGGAGCGATGCCAAAGGCCGTTTCTTCCCGGCGAGATCAGGGGGTTTGTTTTGCCGGGAATGGGGAGACAGCAGATGGAAGGGCACCGGGAGAGCGGGGGTTTTCCTCTCGCCGCTGCCCACACTCGCACTTCAGGCACCGATTAATTGCGTTAATTAGAAAAATAATCATAACAATCATTTTTTTTAAAACCCACAGAACGTAGAAATAAAGCCACTTTCCCCCTTCCCGATGTGCCGCACTCGCCAGGACATCGATGCCAAAGGCGTGGGATGCCCCGGTGGGGGTCCGAGCTGGGGCTCACGGGGAGCATCCCCACACCCCCCGTTTGCACCCCCCACGCCAACCCTGCCCGGGAGCTGCCGGGCGGGCAACGCTCCTGCCCTGCCCTGCGCCCCTCCAACCCCTCCAGCCCCCAAAAAACACCGGGGCTTTGCTTCCCACCCCTCTTCTCTCGCTCGGCACCCCCCGACTCGCGAACCCGCTTTGGACAGGCGGGCCCGGGGGACGCGAGGGGCCCGGGGGGACTCGGGGGGACCCCCGGCTGCAGACTCACCATGGGGCGGCGCGGGGGGGCCGGGGCGGCGGGAGATGCGGGGGGTGGGTGCGGGATGCGGGGCCGGCCCGGAGGGGCGGGCGGGGGGCGGACACGCTTGCGCACAGCGCGGGATGGGCGGCGGAGGGAGGAGGAGGAGGAGGAGAAGGAGGGAGGGGAAGAGCATCCCGGGAGCTGGAGGCAGGCACCCGATCCCTCATCCCCGGCACGGGAAGACAACAACGCCCTCCCCGCGCCCTTCGGACCCCCAAAAATCGTGGCGCTGGGGGCAACCCCCTCCCAAGGCAACCCCGCCAAAACTGGCTCGCAGCAAATTTTGGGAGGGTGGGCAAAGCTCGTCCTACTGGAGGTTTACACTGAGCCAGGGGGTTCGCACCGTTCCCCCCTTGAACCCCCACGAGATGATGCTGGAAGCCCCATGAGATTATGCTCAAACCATCATGAGATGACAAAGGCCCCGGCAATGGCTTTGCTTAAAATCATCAACTAATATTCAGTGTTTTTCTTTTTCCTGAAAAGAAATTAATCCTCAGTACAGGAATGCCCCACGTCAGGCCACCTCGCTCTCCCACGGGATTCCATTTCCATCCCACCCCACAATACACAAAATTACCAGGCAACCTTTTGAAGGTGTTTTTTTTTATTCCCCTCAAAACTTTTTTTTATTTCTGCAGTCTCAAACTCATCCCTCCTGCCCGGGGTGAGTTTTGCCAATCCCTGAGACAACATGGCCAGTGTGCCAATAGTTATCGATAAAATACCTGTGGAGCTGACACATCTGATTTTTGCCAAGGCAACTACATCAGTATTTGCAGAGAATCCTTGCCTCGTTCCTCATCCTCCTCAGGCTGGGGTTTCCTTGCCATTAAGAAGTGGGGCAGTTTTACCCGTGGTGACAGGCGAACTCGCCGTAATTAGGCTTTAATTGCCACGGGCTTGTAGACAATCTGGGATAATTAGTGGGGCCACAGCTCGGCAGGGATTTGACAGATATTTTGACCCTTCAGTCTCATGGGTTCCCCTGCTTGGTTTATTGCATCTGAAAATCACAAACAGCATTCAGTGAAGCTCCAGCAATAATAATGCATCCCAAATGTCTATTTCTGCCGTGCCCCCCAGACAGAATATTAAAAGAGGCTGCAAAGCTTTGCTTCCCAGGATCTTCTCAGTCCCCAGCAGCTGCATCCTGCTGGTGATGGTGGAAGGGCTCGTTTTAGGGTGATGGTCTCCATCCCCAGCATCCCGCCATGGCCCAGGGCAACACCAACAGGACTGGGAGCAGAATAAAGGCCCTTGCAGAGATGCAAACCCAGGCTCAGGGTTCTGCCTTGCCCAGACCTCTGTGCCGAGAGGTCACGGTGCGGTGGCTCGAGCATCACCAAGGTTTGGGGAAGCAATGGTGACCCCATACCAAGTGTTGGACACCGGTTGTGTCCATCCCACAGCAATCTCAGGACACCTGCTTGCATCCATGGAGCAGCCACAAGGTACCTGTGTTGCCTTGGGTGGACCCAAAAACCAGCCCCGAGCCTCCTGTGGCCACCGCAGCCTCAGCCGACAACGGGGCTTTAAAGCCCACCAGAAAATGGGAATATATTGGCTGCTGTAGCAGAGTGCCAGGAGCCTTCCCTGGGCGGTTAGTCACTGCTAATGACTACACCCCGCCCTAATATTTAATTTACAAAGGATAAATTGCCAGTTGGATTAATTCAGCACGATGAGCGCCGAGTAATTTGGAGAAGAAAAGAGGGGGAAGAAATGCTGGCTGTTTGGGAAGTGAATTTGTAACGAGCTCTGCCATCACCCTTCGGAACTCACGCTGATAGAAGGGTTTGGGAAACCGCAGTGCGGGACAGGACTGGTGTCCTGCCCCACTGGGCACAGGCAGAGGCTGTGCCATCCGCCACCTCACAGCCAAAATGCTCCCGAAAGGGTGACGAGGCCAAAGCAGGAGCCAGGCGAGCAGGATCTATTCAAAAAGGAGGAAGGGGATGCTCTCAGCCGGGCCTGCATCATCTGCTCCAGAGAGACAAGAATGTGGCCATTCATGCCCAGCACAAGCTGGCTTTGTCCTGGATCACCTCGGGCTCACCCTTCCTCAAGCCATAGCCCGGGAATGCCATCTGGCTTTGCAGGACCTCAGTTAATCCTTTGAAGGCTCCAGATCCATCAGAACGCTTCCCCCTGACCCCTTCTTTTGGGACAGGCAGAGTCAGCCTCCATCCTGGGCTCCATGTACCCCTCTGCTCTCCAGTGCAGTCTCCCAGGAAAACGTCTCCTCCAGCAGGAGCCAGGCAGATGGTCTGTGGAAGATGTGCTGCTTGCTCGTCTGTCACAGCCCTCAGAGAGTCTATTTTCAAGACTGAGGGTGTTTTTTTCAATACCTGAGGACCAGGGAGCCTTCCTGGGGGAGAGCATGGGCCTGTCTGTCGTTTAACCATCTCCATTCCTGGGCTGGCCTGGGTGGAGAGATAAAACCGGGATGCTCCCTCACCAAAGGAGACCAAGCTCCCTCTTGGCAGAGAAAATGCTTTGGTGCAGAAAAAAATTCATCCCTGTCCCTTAGCAATTTAAAACCCAGGGAAGGGGAGAGCCCTGGGACAGGCAACCCCCCTGACCGTGTCCAGATCCTAAAGCTCCCCAAATCAACCGGCCTGATCTGCTCTGCTCAGGAGGTGGGTGGAGCTGAAGTAAGAGGGAAAGGCTCCCGCAGGAGATCATTGCAGCTTTCTTGCTATGGATTGCAATTCTAGACTCCAAGAATGATTTGGAAAATACCTCTAAGATCATCAAGCCCAACTGTTAACCCAGGAAATAGGAATTTCTGCAGGGAAATAAGGGAAGGTGGCTGCACCCAGCTGCTCTGCCTCTCCCTGCTGCTAAAAGGCATCAGGGAGCTGCCAGACTTGAATATTTGTAAATGGGATGAGCTGAGCAGAGCCCCAGGGCAGCTCCAGTGATGCCACTTCGCTCCAGCCAGCTCCAGCACAGCCAGCAGCCTGGAAAAAAATCAATCGCATCTGGGTTTTCCCCCATCAGCAAAAAAAACCCTCTTAGAGCTCAGGGTGCAGAAAGGAGCAAAGAACTGGGGTACCAGAGAGCCGATTCCTGCAATTACATCCCTGGTTACCGACCAGAAACCAGAGCCCTTTTTGGCACCAAGAACTCATGAAGTTTTCAGAGGCTGGTGCTCAGTGGAGAAGCTGCCAGGGAACTAATGGCTGGGTGGCCAAGCAAGCTCCCTGCACACAGAGAAACTGGGTTTTCCACCACAACGCATCACTGAATCCAAGTCCTGGCACTTTTCCTGTCCTGCCCCCACCTTGGCAGAAGGAAGAGCACTATTATTTATTTTCAGGGGGCTTTAACCCAAAATCCCTGCAAAGCCTTAAGCAGCCTCTGTGAGAAAGGGGCTGTTTCAGACACATACCTCTAAGATCATGCAGAGGGGTGATGGGGATCAGGCAGCACACAGTGCTCATCTCCACACAGCCAGACAGGAAGGGCGAGGACTCGGGTTAGTCACTGGAGTTCTTTGGAGCAAGGCACCCCTCCCTGCTCTAGCAAAGCTGCAATCCCACTCCCAGGGGTAAATCTGTAGGAAATACATGAAGCTTTCTGAAAACAGCAGGGTTTTCTGGACCTGTCCATCTACCTGCTACCCTGTTTGGGCTGACATGTGGGGACAGGTGGAAAAGATGGATACACACAGCCACTCCTGCCCAAAGCCCTCTGCTCACTGCATCCCAGAGGTGGCCAGGCGGAGGTAAAACCCAGCACACTCAAAGGGGTTTATTCAATCCATGGCTTTTTTAATGGACTTGGACAACACGGTTTCCATAGCAAAGGATCGTCAGCCCCACCTTGTACAAAAACAGAATTAAAAAACATAAAAGGAACACAACTTTGAAAAAAAGCCCAAAAGTGGGTATTTATTTAAAAAAAAAATTATACAAAAGCACCTCTGCCTCCTCACACTTTCCCTGCCTCCTGGAATTTCTTAAACAGGGGCTCGTCAGCCCGCAGGGGGAAGGTCAGAGCCCGTTTCTGGTAGTACGTGGAGTCCATGGCCAGGTTGTCGATGACGTCGGCCAGGAGATGGGCTCTCTCCACGGAGCTGCCCGGCGCGTCGTAGCCCAGGGCAGTGAAGTGCACGTGCAGGTGGTGGTAGGAGGGCTGGTAGTGCAGGTAGATCCGCAGCTGGGAGCCGGGCACGCCGAAGCGCTGCACTATGGCCTCCTGTGGAGGGGAAACGCAGAGCTCAGGACTGGCAAAACCTTGGAATGGATGGAAAAGAGCATCCCTGGATGGCAGGAAAGGCATAGGGAAAGGTAAAAGGGATTTCTGCTTCCTCACAGCAAGGGAGAGGGGGAAGTTTGGAAGGCCAGAGCTCTTCCCCACCCTCCATTTCAGCCTCTGCAGGGACAGAGCGAGTCCTCTGGCTGCCCCACTTTTATCTCTCCACGATGGGATGTCCTATCCACCCATATCATTTTCCCTTTCACCCTTATCACTCCAACTCATTGGAAAAGTAGCAGGGATCCGTTACCAGCCAGAGTAATTAAAGCTATAAACAGCAACGGTGAACTCCGGCACGCCGGCTCCGCTCGCTGCAATCCCCCGGCTAATCTCTTAATTAATCTCCCACTTTCCCCAGTGCAATTACTTTCCAAATTCTAACGCAGTGAAGAAAGGAGAAGCTACTGCACATCCATCTCCCAAACACACCCTGTGGAAAATCACATCAGCCGGTGAGAACAGGCAAGGGCTTGGGATGGGGTTGTTAAGTGAGGAGCTGACTGCTCACAGGAAGTACAGAGCATCCCGAAAGCACCTGGATGTGGCAGGATCTGGGGAAGGTGCTGATGGGGAGCAGGAACCAGAGAGGGCAACACAGCCCTGTTTCTTGATTTAGTATCATCTGCTGAGCGATCCCCAGGCAGATGCTGTGCCAGAAAACCCAGGGAGTGCCTTTGCAGAGGCAGCCGAGCTCTCCCCGGCCAGGACAGCAGCGCGGGACCGGCCTCACGCTCACCTTCCCTTCCTGCAGGACGTTCCTGAGCAGCGGGAGGTGCTCGGCCGTGAGATCCCTCAGAGACTTGATCTCCCGCTGGTGCACGAGGGCGATCAGGTACAGGTCATCGAGCTGCAGAGACACGGGACAGGGATCAAGGGGCACAGAAAGAGCATGTGGAGGCAGCAGCACTTTGGACCTGACACACCATTCACAGCTTCCCAGGCTGTTTTATAGGGATTCTCATACCACACAGGGATACTTGTGTTACACAGGGATACTTGTCCTCAACACCCACACTGGGCTGAATCTCCCAGCATGGGATGTGCTCACCCACAATCCCACTGCACCTCAAAGCATTGTTTCTGGAGAAGCTGGGTTTTGTCCAGAAATGACCAGAACAGCCTCATCCCAACCCATTAACAGTGGGATCACAAATACCTTCTCAGCTTTAGAGGCAGATGGAGTCACCAGCCCTCTCAGACTGTGAGCACTGTGCTCAGTGCTGTCCTTCCACCTTCACATCTCCCTGAGCCCCTCAAAAATGCCTTGTCTGTGTGACTGAGGCTGGAGACCAGGTGCAAGCACCCACCCAGATATGTGGGGTCACTGAAGCCCCAGCCAGGAGCCTGGGGGTCTGCCAGCACCCACCATGCACACCCCACAGGCTTCTCAGTGATGGTCGACCTGCAGCACGCTCAGATGAGGATTTACAGTGAACCAGAGCGGCCGAAACTGAAACTGAAATTTTTTCCCAGAGATAAGCTCTCTACTTCTCCACTGTGCAAACAGCTGGCCACTTTTGAGTCACATCAGTTCTATAAATAACAATTTTCAAGATCTAATTGGTCACTGTACAAACCCAGGGCAGTTAAAGTATGTCCCTTGAGCAGCTCTCGGACAAACCTTTGGCCTCCCCCAAAGCGCTCAGCACGTTCAATGTTTAACACAACACAAAGCTGTGGATCACCACACTTTGAAAAATAAAAATCCCAGTCTCCTTCAGCTCAGTTAGTGACTTTCTAATATAAACACTGGAAAGCAAAGGGTTTGGATATTTTGCGACCCAGCAGATCTCTTCAGGGCTGTCAGAAACCCAATGCAGCTCTCTGGAAATTGATGCTTGTGTCAAAGGACGCTCTCAGGACCCTTCACAGGGCTCTTGAAGCACAGAGCTGTTCCTGCACCCAGCCAGCTCATGGTTCCATTCGATTCCCATGCACAGCTCCAGAAAAACACGGTGTATCAGCTTGTGCTCTTTGGCTCCGGGCTGGCTGGTGGGAGGAAAAGCAAACAGCTCTTCTCCTTAGAACAACATCTGCATGTTGCTGTTTGAAACAAATAAGCCTGTTGCTAAAAAGGCCTGGAATGATGTCATGCCAGGCATCGCTTCAGGCAATGCCTCAGGGCTCCTGCAGATTTGAAACCAACTCAAAAGTTGTGGAAGAAAAAAAAGACACATACCAAAAAATTAAAAAAAAAAAAAAAAAAAAAAAAAAAAAAAAAAAGAAAAACACCCCAAGAAACCAGCTCAAACCATTGTCAAGGTTGGGCAGCAGCACCCAGAAGGCTGAGGCCAGCAGATTTCACAGTGCTAAAGAGAAGTTTTCCCCTCATCCATTAGCCTGAAATAGCTGCAGGTGAATTCACAGGGTTTGTGGGCCACTGCTGAAAGGACTTCTGAGGCAGGGCTCTCAGAGTCCTGCTGGGAGCTGCACCTCGCTTCCCTGATTCCATTCAGCAGCCGTGCCTGCCAGGTGGGATGTGGCAGAAGGAACTGGTGCTCCCAGGCACCCCAGGGCTGTCGGGATCAGCTCTGGCTCAGTGCCACCCACAGCCAAGAAGAAATTCCTTGGCTCCAAGGCAAAGCTGACAACCCTTCCTGGGATGCTGTCTCACCTGCCTGCGAAGCAGATCAGCAGTGCAAAGGGCCCACAGAGCTCCAGGGATGACTGGGGTGCAGACAGCAGCCCAGCAGCTGTGGAGAAGTCCAGAAAATCCTGTTCAGCGTTCCAAGAGCCGACGGAAACATGGGGAAACCTCCCCGAAGGACAAATCCTGCTACTGAGGCACCTCCTGACCATGCCAGCTGGGAGATGTGGATGCAGCAGGTCTCCAGAACAAATTTTAGCCCATCTATGATTTTAGCCCAATCCCGATGTGAGCTGCAAAGCTTGGTTGCAGCACTCAAGGATTTCCACCGAGGCTTTGCTCACAGCCAGGAAAGGGACAACGTGCTGCATATTTTAGGATCCCTAAGTACTGCCCCACTGGGAGGGCAGTGAACAGGGCACATCCTGCAAGCTGGACGTGTATCTCATCAGGAAGAAGGCTGTGCCTCTGGTGACCAAGTGGAAATTCAACCTTAGTTACCCCATCACCACTTGACAGGGGATTTTTGGAGTAGCTGATGTGCAAGGAACTCACGGGGAGTAGACACTACCCTGCAGTGGCTCCCCTGCCACTCCCCGAGGCAGCTCAGCTCCGCACCACAAACAGCTGCTCCCTGCACAGACACACAGGATGGTGCTGCCCACCAGCAGGCTTGTGTTGTTCCCATTTTCTCGAGGTTTAGTTTCCATTTCTGTGTCTTAATCATACAGCAACTCTCCCCACGTGCCCCCTGCAGAAGCATATGAGGATCAGAAACACAATGGGGACTTTTTTTGATGCCACCAGCCTCAAGGGAGGAGGGTGTTTATGGAGTTTCACCTCCCCAAATTTACAGCATGAAAGGGAGGCGGAGCCCAAGGAATAATTCTCATTTAGGAATACAGCCTGGTCATAAAAATCACTTTCACCAAGTGGCCACTCCCACAAGGGGTAAAGCAGCTGCTTATCAGCCAACAACCATCTGTTTAACACTGCGGAGGAGAGTTAATTGCAGCAACCAAAGGACAACACAGCTGCCTGGTTTGCACCTCGAGTCAAGGCTTGCAAAAAAAAAAAACCAACAAAAAAACCCAGACAAGTTCAGCAGAACAAATAGGCAGGATTTTGGTTCAAACACATCCTGACAACATTTGGGCTGATACAGCAAAGTGCAAGTGAACCTAATAAATGCATCTCAGCAGCAGAGAGAACAGCCTGGCTCTGCAGCATCCCCAGTCAGCTCATGCCCAAAGGCCCTGGCAATGGCATCACTAACAAGAGCGAGCACAGAAGGACACAGGCACCTCTCCTCAGACTCCCTCAAGGTGCTCTTCGGAGTCTGGAAGTGGACATTTCCTCTGGGTTACCTTCAGACAGGCAGCGTTAGAGGAGCAAACCAACCTGGTTCTGATTCCACTTTAAATCTGGCACCAGAACAAAGCCATTGGAAGGATCTGGGTTTTCATGGACGATTCGATCAGCCTCAGCTTTCTTCTCCAGGATATTATACACCCACTGAAAGAGAAATATGTGATTTATAAATCAGCAGAGAATAAAAAACCAACATCTCAGCTGCACTTAGCCCAACTCATGGATTACTGCACATTCTCTGCAACTAGAATATATTAAAAAAAAAACAATTTTATTTTAAGATGACCAAATAATTTGTAATTAATTAGCCATAAAACACTTCAACGACCAACAAACTCCAGAATATTATGAGCACTTCAGTAAAAAGCAGTGGAACCCAGCTCTTGTGGGGGTCAGCACACTCCTCTTGCAACACCATGGGGCTGTTTACACCTTTTTTACCTCCCAGGCTGCAGCAAAATCTTTACAACCAAGTCTGGGAAGGGAATTTGGTTGATTTTGTTCCTTATTCAAAGAGGAAGGAGCAGAGTTGGATGTGGCTCTGGCTGCTGGCAGCTCACTGCAGGGACACGAAAGGCCTGTGTTTTTTTGGGCAATGCATGTCTCTTGGCTCCCTGGCTGATTAGAAAACAGCTCACCACTCTTCTTCTTCCATACTTAAGGTTCCAGCCTCCAGCCTGCCTGTAATCCCTGCTCTGGTTATCCCCCCGTGCTCCTCCTGCAAGGCAAAGCACCATTCAGAGAAGAGTTATGGAAATGGAAGACACCAGGGATAAGAGACAGAGTGAGACCAGAGAAAAGCATCTTTGCTCTCCCTGGCTCCCAGCCTCAGCTCCAGCATCCTTCTTTACACCTCCAAAATGCATGTTATGCTCTGGGTTAAGCCCAGCTTAAGTACTGGACTGGCAAGGGAGTCCTCAACCAGGTCCCTGGAAGGTAACACAAGGCAGCAGGAAATTGCTAAAGCTTGGAAGCTGAAAATGTTTGGAAACATCATTTTCCCCACCAAATATAGGTCTGAAATATTCTGATCACCCCAGCTGAGTAGGGAAGGGGCAGCCAGTTTCAGAAATACACTGAATGGGCTGGGCTGGAGGTGCTGTGCACACCAGACACTTCTGGGGAAATCCAGCAAGAGTTTAATTAATCTAATCAACACTTAGGATCACTGTCAACTGACCTGAATATATCTGGAGGGAAAAGACAACTTCTCTTCCCTTGGTCTGGGATTTTTTGCCTAAATTGCTATCTTTTCTTCTTAGCATCATCTTAGAGATTGGATTCTTCAAGTGATTCTGGAAAGCACAGCACAAGCTCACTCTGCTCTGTAACCCTGGGAGGAAAGTTCAGCAGGAAGCTCAGCAGAAAATGGACATTTGCCTTTTGCTGGGGTTTTTATGGCTGCTCTGATCACAAGTGCCAAGCTATCAGTGCCCTAAATAAATTCACTGATCAGATGAGCTGAACTTTAAACCCAAGGCTGCCTCGTGATGGGCAGGTCATTGGCTGACTGCTCCTGCTGCTCCCAGCACAAGCCCAGCAAGCAGAACATATGTCCAGGGAGTGGTACCACAATGAAACCATTGTCCTGAAAGCATCCACACTCTATCCTCCAGCAGGAAACACAGACACCTCTGTAGTCCCCTGGTATTTCTGTCACCCTTCACATTTCCCCTTCCACTCAGCAAAACCAGTTGGATACAGACAAGGAACAGCATTATCAAATCCCAGAGGTCAAGGACTGACCATGCTGACCATGATTCCTCAGCAGATGTTCCTGATGGTCACCAGGAATGTTTCCATGTACTGAAATCAGCTCACAAGCGCTTCGGGGAAGAGGCAGAGTGAGAGCTTGTGCAGCTCCTGAAGGCAGCTGCTACACCAGGAAACTTAAAGACATTTGGGAGCAAAAGCACAGAAAAATATTCCATGCAGGCTGTGGCCTGGTGGAAACATGCACATGCCTCTCTCCAGCTAATAAATGCTGCAGTTTAAGGCAGCAGGAAAGGTGGGGGAAGAAAGGGGCATCCAAGACTCCTGGTTAGTTTTGGGGAATTATTTTTAATGGAGAGCCTCAGCAGCCCCAGGATTTGATTTATTCCCCCTTCTGCAAAGGCTGGCATGAATCAATCCCTACAGACTTGTATTCCTTTGGTCTCTAAAGGAGAAAGACAGGGAGAGGAACAGTGAAAAAAGGATAAAACCAAGGAAAAAGCTGGGGCTGCCTGGGGCAAATAGGACACTGAAAGCAACAGTTTCACCACATGGAATATGGACTGAGGAGGTGAACGGCAGGAGCCACGGCAGGAGGAGTGAGTTGTGATGCAGGAATCCAAGCGCAATCAGTGCTTTTCCATTTCCACAGCAACCCAGAGACTCCTAAGCCCACTGAACAGCACCAACACCCAGGAAGCCACCCCTGGACAGGAGAAAAAACGTCAAGAGTTCCTCCAGAAACCTTGGGAAAGGCAACTTGGAGTACAGCTCCAAGGCAAATGTTTTTCTGCAAAGATGGAAAAGGATGTCCCGGCCAACCAAATAAGAGGGGACAGCACCATGGAGCTGACAACAGAACCAGCAGGGAGATGGGGCAGAACACTCCCAGCTCTCCAGCCTGGGCTTCAGAGGAGACTTCTGACAGCAGGAGACCAAAGACATCCGTGTCTGCAGGAGAGGGGCTGGTACCCGTACCTGGATGCTGAAGCTCTGGGACTGGATGAAGGGCAGGGTTATGTTCTTGTAATCCTCCCAGGTTTCACGGATGAGGTGCACTTCCTGCCGGAGGTATTTCTGGATGTGTTTCTCCGTGGCAGGGTACACCACTGTGGCTTTGATCTCTAGGAACAAACACGTCAACTGAGTTACCACCCACATTGCTTCCTTCAGTCCCCAACAAATCTGTTTTCCCTTCCAAAAAATGCCACACTAAGACATTTTGAAGAGAGGGTGAGGGAGAATGGACATGGAAAGCAAACAAGTGCTTTAACCTCCCGTGCTGCTGCTGCTTTTCTGGAGGAAGAAAAAGCCAACGGCACAGCCAGGGCCTGTCTTTCCAGCTCAGGTGGAGGAGTTTGCTGTCTGAGTTTTTCCACACTCACTCTTTCAGGCCTATTAGCAACATCGGGGCAGAGGTGGGGGTCCCAGGGCAGCGTTCATGTGCAGTCAACAATCCGGACAGAAACACGACCCCAGGGACAGATCTTCCTCATACTTAAATCCAAAGCTCACAGGACGCACCCAGCTACATCGTCCAGCCACAAACCCAGACGAACTCCAAGGAGCAGCTCCTTCCCAGAGCTCACTCAGAGTGCTTGGCCTCGAGCCCCAAGTACAGGGGGCAAAGAAGTCAAGGGCACAGGGACAGATCCAGAGCAAACAACATGAGCTGGTAGGTCAACACAGCTCAAGATGAGCCGAGGGAAGAGGGCTGAGTGATCCACTGCCCACAAAAAGAATTTCACCATTTACCCTGGCAAAAAAGAAAACATTTTCTGTTTGCCTCGAGATTAGAACTTTGCTGCACAATTTCTGTGGCATTAAACAGGATGCAAGTGCTCACCTTGTCAAGCTGGCAGCTCTGATGTCAGCAGCAGTAAATCCTACCCACAGGGCTACAACGCTCGGGAAACATCCCTCTTTGGCCAAGACTGGATGTGCAATGCAGAGCCTGCCACAACTCCAAGGTGCTCCAAGGGCACAGGAGTGTCTCTGCCTTCCCAGCCGACACAGAGCTGCTATAAACATCAGTGCAGAAAGGAGAAAAGCCCCACGAGCCTGGGCAAACCTCAGGCAGACCAGACTGAGGTGAGTGGCCGGGGGACTGTGAACACTGCAGGCTGTGCCCAGGGTCTGCCACAGAAAACCATGGGCTGCACATGTACCAGGGCACCAAAGTCGTGCTTCAGGCCTTAAGCTTGTATATAGGCTAGCTAGACACTGAATACAAACACCTATTTGTTCCCAGAGCAGGGATTTAGGATGGTCTCAGTCTTTTTTAGTTTTCTGCTTTCTGTTTTTTTAAGGTCAGCGCTGCACAATCTGAGAGACTCTGCCTTTTCATTCCATGCCAAACCCAGCTTAATGAAATCCACAGGAAAATGCTGGTAACATGAAATATGAAAATGCAAACCACAAGGGCAGTCTGGTCTGATTCCCACCATACACATGTTCAAACAAGGTTGTTTTCCAGGACTCAATTAGCACTTCTAGCAGGATGATGTAATACCAAAGAAAAAAAGACAAGGCTGTAGCTCTCCTCACTTAAAAAGATCAGCAAAGCACTGGGGAGAAAACAAAAAAGGCAAAAGATAAAATACCACAGCCAGCCTCAGGCTGAAACTTTCACAATTTGATTTTATATATTTTATATATGCTCTCCAAAAATAGAGCAAGGTCTGCAGCAGAAGCCCCTCGGTGCTGGGTGGTGATAACCACAGTGCATGGGGGTGCAGGGGACCCATAATGGCTTCCCTGGCACCTCCCCAATTTGAGGGTGGCTCCTCATGGTGGGGAGAGAACTCAGGGTGCTTTAAACGAGAGATCATAGAACTCCTTAATGTGCAGCTGCAGCTGAGCAGATGTTTGGAAGAGGAGGCAGGGGAGAGGCTGTGGTTCACTTACGATTATTTCCCTTCTAAAGGTCTCATCAACCCCAAAACGTCCCAGCAATGCTAATTAGCATCAATCACTGCAGCCAGAGAGGCTGCTTGATACCTGCTCAGAGCCTGACAGTCCTTAGGAGCCGTACACAGGATGCGAAGTCACAGCTGAGCCTGGGCTCGGCCGCAGGAAACATCCACAGCGAGACCAGGCTCGCCCCGAAAGCTTTCCAGTGCTGGCACGTGGCCACACTCTGGTTTCCAAGTCTGCTCCTGGCAGGCTCCGTGTGCACCAGAGCGGCACGTAGGCCGTGGGGCACCCAAAACCTGCCCTGCCCTGGAAACCGGGGTAAGGAACCGCTGGACACGTGATGTTGGTTTCTGAGCTGGCTGAAGCACCAGGGATTGTCTCTGCTCACATCTGAGTCACAGCAGCCAGCCTGTTCCTGAACGCCGGCCCGGGGCCACCACGGAGCATCTGTGGTTTGTTCTGGAAGACAGGACTGACCGTCAACTAACCAGAGGTTATAAAAAGCCAGGAGGTTTAATTGAAGGAACCTGGATGAGCAGGAGGCAGAGAACATCTGTCCAGGCTGGTCACTCTACAAGGGGCATTTGAGGGGAAGCACCACAGTTCTCCAGGGAAAGTGCCAAGGAGAAAAGGAGGCTCAGATTGACCAGACACACACTTCTCCCCTCTCCTGCTAAAAACAAGAGAGGAAAACACAATCAAAGACACAAGAAAACTCAAACCACCATTTGGGGAACTTAAGGGAAAAAGGGCTGTAAGCTGCTGTTTTCAGGAGAGGGTGAAACATGAGCAGAGAGAGCTCGTGCATGTCGGAAAGGGCTCTCTGAGCTCACTAATGATGCCTCATCCCCTTCAGTGCCGCACTGTCCCCAGGCTCTGCCAAAATCCCCCTCCAGCTCAGCACACCAGTGAGGAGAGGCCTCACACTCTCTTCTCCCACCCCACTGCAGCATTAACACCTACTGCCAGCCTGTTTTAGACAGATTTAACCCTGCCAGGGAGCCAGGAGAAGCACACAGGGCAGGCACAACCTATTTCTCCTTTTGGGCAGGAGTGCTTCTTCCTCTCTTTGCTAGCAGGAAGCTGAGCTTTAGTTTATAACCTCCCTAATCAACCTGACCATCAGGTGCAGGAAGGTGCCAAGGCCAGGGAACAACAGACACGTCAATATTTGCGCTCTTGCAGGTTTTCTTTCCCTCTGCAAGCCTTGTTCCTGCTTCATCCAGCTCTGGGCTGTCTTCCCATCATTAGGGGGGAAGATAGCGCCTTGGACGCAGCCCTAACTAAATATATAATTAAAGTAAATACATTAACACACAACTCCCCTGCTGCATGAACAGATCATTTGGTTTTAGGATCACAGCTGCACAAGGGTCACAGGGGAACCCCCGATTCCAACCCAGCCCCAGCCAGGTATGCCCATGGCTTTGTCCCAGACAGCTGGGGCCCTCTTTAGTGAATGAATTAAAGCTGCAAAGGATAAAGCCTGCAAGAGCTCACAGTCTCCAAGGGCAGCACATGCCAGGGCAAGCCAAGCACGCTGCCAGGGACTCGGCCAAGGCCGCCTGGCCCCTGGGACGCATCCCAGGAGGACTTGGGGGGCTCGCAACAGGCACTGCAAAGAGGAAAGTTGCAGTTTACCACCCCTGCAAAACACAGAGCAAAGCACAATGACACCCCCCACCACCCTCCAAACCACCCCACATGCTCCCACAGCTTCAGGCTCAAGCTTTTTATTTAAGTGTAAATGCAAGAAGTTTTCTTGGCTGGGCAAACCCCAGAGGCAGCCAGAGCATGGAAACGCAGGGAGAAGAACCAGCCTTCCCACTGTAGCTCCTGCATGTTTCTCCAGCTCCTCGCTGCCTGAAACCAGACTCTTTTAGAGACGTGGATTGCTTCCTGCATGACTGAAAACTTTCCTTCCACACTCTCCCATTTTTCCCACAATTTCTCCACTCCATGTTGGAGCAATGCAGCCAGAGCTTCTCCCATTGTGCTTGTTTTAAGATGTTTTTAATAAGCTTCAGCCTGCAGCCAGGGAGCAAAGACTCCTTAGAGGACTGCTAAGAGCCCTTAAATCACACCAGCACAGCTTTGGAGAAGCAAAGTCCCACAGCAGCCAGGCATGAAGAGGCTGCTTTTTGCCATAAACATCAACCTCTCCTTGGCAAACGGGTGAGGAACTGGATGTTATCAGGGAACGTGGATACTGAACCATCTGCCTTGTGCAATCCAACCTTTGGCAGAAGGAAAATGTTTCCCTTTCCATAAAATCAGCCTTTGCTCTCCCTGCAGGGGAAAGCCAAGGCTGGGGGTTCCTCTCACATCTAGGCTGAAGCTGCCTCTTAAATCAAGGCAACATCCAGAAAGTGGCCTTAAAGTAAGTTGCACATGCTCGCCTTTGGTAGCAGCACAGTCACATCAGCTCTGACACACTACTGCCCACAAATTCACAAAGTCCCCTCTCCTTACTCCAGGGGTTTGCGTTGCCCTTCAGACAAACTCTGACCATTACTGGCTTGTTTGCAAAAGTTATTTCCCATTTTAGCCTCGACACGTGCAGTAAAATCAATGAGATGAGTAAGACTCAGCTGGTGCTGCCTTCACTCCGGTATGCTCCCAGACCTAAAAATCTCATCACAGTGAAATGTCTTTTCCGAGGTCAAAGGGGAGTCATTTGCTCAAGTAACATGCTTTGGCCTCCCCTTTCCTTTTGTTTGGCCCCCCTCTCCCTGTGTTGCCACACAAACAAGTCATCATTGCACGGGGCCTGTGCTGGTTTGACTGCACAGAGGGAGCAGTCAACATGGAGGCGGGGAGGAGTGAAGGAGTCTCCACTTCCAGCTGTAAGGAACTCCAGCTGAATGAAGAGCCCCAGGGACTTGGGACCACAGAGGCAGCATTGAGAAACACGCTCTGGAAGCGGCTCCTCACGGCGCCAGCACGAGTCACCCGCAGTCACCACTTCCTCTGTCTCAAGGTCTCTCTTACCTCAGAAAGCAAGAGGCCGAGCGTGGCAGGGCTCAGCTGCCCAGGGTGCTGTGAAATCCCCCGCGTGAATTCCTTCATCACGTACCACAGGACTGTTCCATGAACTGCTGAACGCCAAAGTTGGACCTTTTCTACAAAATATTCTACTGCATCCTATACCCAAGTATAAACTTGCAAGGACCAGGAGATAAAACCCTGTAACTCCAACCCTGCAACCAAGGAGCCGACAGACCCCATGCAAGGGCTCCCTGGGTCTCCACATTATCACTCGACATCCCAGGTCAGTCAAACCCTGACCACAGCTTTACAGGCAATTCCTCCTGTTTAGGTTTTTAAGCTGCATTCCTCATATCAACGACATCCTTGTGATGCCTTATCAGGCCTCCTAGACACAGAGACTAGACAGAATAAGGGAATAAAGGTAGGTAGGCTGTGACTCAGCTCCAAAGGGTAATTTCCTTCCTCTCCTGACAGACAGAGCTGTTTCCTCAGTGCCAGCCCAGCTGCCCACCAGCAGCTCATGCAATGTGCCCACTGAACAGCTACTTGCTGCTAAGTGCTTCAAAAGAAGAAGCCTCCTTGCTCTCCACTCCGACTCGGGGAGCCTGGACAGCAGCTCCAGGGTGTACAGCCCCCTCCTGATCTCCTGCTTGGGGCTGCTCAGCATCCAGAGCGAGTCAAGGGGTCCCAAGGAGAGGGCTGGGAAACAAAGATGCACCGCTGGGCAATATCTCAGCAAAAGCTTACCTTTTAAAGACAGATTTAGAAGTCATTAAAAAGATAAAGCTTGGCAGAAGAAAGCCAGAGGCTTCTTCCCCATTCAAACACACAGGAGAGGTTTTGCACCTGGCATAAGCCTTAAATAAAATAAGGAATTCTGTTCTCAGAGTAACGTGGAGTTACACAGCGCTGCAGCGAAGCGCTGCAGGGAAGGCAAAGGCCGGCACGGCGGAGCTGGACACAGCCCAGGGGATTTCAGTCTTGCAATGCCACCTTGTGGGAATCACTGCAACTCCGGCCGGGCTGCAATACAGACAGCAGGCACCCAAGCAGGAGCTTGCCCAGCTAAGAAAGAGGAGCTTGCCCAGCTAAGAAAGAGGAGCTTTAACGTCTTCCAACAATGCCCGCGGTGTTACGGTGTTTTCCTCAGACTGAAACTCACTGAAACAACAAAAGCTTTCATTTTGAGTCCTTCACAGGAGAAAAGGAGTTTTGCACAACTCAAGCTGACAGATCCAGACAGTACTTCCTCCTACACTGTGGGAACAGAGCTAAAACAAGAGCATTTTTAGGAAGGCACATCAAACACCCTGAAAATTTAACTTGGGACAACATCTTACTTAAGGCACTCAGATTAATTTTGACTCTATTAAACCTGTTTGGCTGCTATTTTGTTTATGGAAGCATTGACATGGAACTTATCACCGCATTTCCAGAATTTAAACATATACCAGCATTCACGTGGAATTAATTGTGGAAGGTGATTCTGCTCCACTCAGGTGAGACCCCACCTGCAGAGCTGCCTCCAGCTCTGAGGTTCTCAGCACAGGAAGAACATGGAGCCACTGCAGCAAGTCCAGAGGAGGCCATGGAGATACTGAGGATTGGAGCAGCTCTGCCACAGAGACAGGGAGAGCTGAAGGTGTTCAGCCTGGAGAGAACTTAGAGCCCCTTCCAGTGTCTAAAGGGGCTCCAGGAGAGCTGGAGAGGGATGTGGGACAAGGGTCTGGAGGGACAGGACACAGGGAATAGCTTCCCACTGCCAGAGGGCAGGGCTGGATGGGATATTGGGAAGGAACTGTTCCCTGGGAGGGTGGGCAAGCCCTGGCACAGGGTGCCCAGAGCCGCTGTGGCTGCCCCTGGATCCCTGGCAGTGTCCAAGGCCAGGTTGGACGGAGCTTGGAGCAACCTGGGACAGTGGGAGGTGTCCCTGCCCATGGCAGGGGGTTGGAACAAGACAAGGTTTAAGGTCCCTTCCAACCCAAAACAGTCTGGGACTCTGTGATTAAACTGAAGTGCCCAAAGACCAGCCCTGCTTTCCAGTGGCAGCTGGAAAGCACCACCATGGCAGGACACCTTTCCACTGGGACCAGAGCCCCCTCTGCAGGGCAAGAGCCTTCCACTGCAGCTCCCCAACCTGCCCACCTGTCCTTGTCGTACTCGGTTATTAACAGAGTTCTATAACACACAGATGTGTGAAATCAGCAGGGGAATGGGGCTCGTCTGCCCCAGCACTCGAGGTTACCAGCACTTAAATCCTCCCCCAAATACAAGCTGCCTGTCCTTACCAGGTGACAAAAGAGCCCATGAGATGCCACCCTGGGATGAGAAGCAGCTGCATGTGCCCTGCAGACTGTTTTCAAGAGAAATGTTCTGGAAGGAGACAGCTCTTACCCAAGTAAGAGCACTGACAAACACCCACAGAGAGCCCTCACACCCCTGAGCCTTTCTGCACCTTCACATCAAGGTCATCAAGCCATGGCCATTCAGTGCCACATCAGCTGAGCCACGTGTCCATGGCATGGAAAAAGGGGATGAAACAGGGCAGCATTGATAGCCTTGGGATAAGACATTGCCTTCAGTGTGACAACAACCCACTGACCTCCCCACCTGGGCCAGATGTGCTGCTGTCACCAAACCACAGCCGGGGTGGTGCAGCCAGGTCCAGCAGTGGCACTTGCCCATCTCACTGCATCCTCCCCTCTGGAGTGGGCAGGAACCACATCCTGGCATCCCAGCCCCCCTCCCAGGATCCCTGAGCAGGGCTGAGGGCACTCACCACTCAGCTCCGGGGGAGGGCTCAGGTAGAACGTGCAGTAAATGTCATTATGCATCTGCAGCTCCGCGTTCATGGGCTTCTTCAGCAGGTCTGGGATCTTCTCCTCCTGGAAAGGAGTCTTTTCCAGGATGACTACAGCATCTGTGCCCTCTCCGGAGAGGCCAATCTTCTGGAAAAGGAATGGATAAAGTCATCAGCAAACGCACATCTAGCACTGGGTGGACAGTGTGAGATCAGGGATCATGGCAGACACCTCGCAGCACCCCGGTCCTCGTACCCAAACCCCCTTGCAGGCCAGACACCCATCCACAAATAAACCACACGTTTGCCCGGAAGCACAGCAGGAATTTGCTCCCCACCAGGGAACAAAGGTGGCTTTTGGGGGAGCAGGGGATGTGGGCAATGACTCAGCCCATCTGCACCTCCCCGGATGCTCCCAGGTTTCCTGCTGACCCACGGCACCAATTTCATATCTGACACTTCCCAAAAAGAGGGCAGAGGCAGGCGTAGGGATTTGCATCATAGTCAAGGAGCAAGTTCTGGGGCAGAGGGCACTTACTGCTGCCCTGCTCCAAGGAACCACAGCCCCCGATCCAGTGGCCTCAGCATACTGGTTTTGGGTGGTGCTGGGTGTGGAACATCCCCCAACATCACTCCTGTCTGTACAAGACCCAGGTGAGGCCTCACCACATCACCTGGGGAGAGTAACAGGGCTCACCGGGGGCTCCCAACTCTTGTCACACTCACAGGGCAGAGCAGGAGGTCTGTGCCCAATTCAGCTACTGCAGCAACCCACTGCCTCGAGACCAAAGAAGCAGCCTGGGACTTCCCTATCCTCATCTCCTGCTAGGATGCACATCTTCAAGAGACAGGAGCCAAGGCAGCTGCATGGTTCTCACGCCATGCACAGACAATCCCAAGAGTTATTACAAATTTTTCTATAATGGCTGTTATTATTTACAGTCCCAAAGTCGGCATGCTGCTTGCAATCCAGTGCCAAGCATTCTACCTACCAAGCACGAACAACTTGCTTGAATTCAAAAGCACCACATTATACGAACAAGAAAGAGGGTTACAGTACGGTCTCCAGCCGCCTCCTTGGCCTGGTTCGGGCAGCGCCAGGCTGGAAAAGCGGCTCGGGACCAGGCTGGGACCGGGGATGACCGGGGGCTGACCGGGGGCTCGCGGCACGCGGCGCCGGGGGGGCGTGGCCTGCCCGGAGCGCGCCGCCGGGGGCGGGGCCAAGCCCTCAGCGGGGGAAAATGGCAGCGGGGGCGGCCGCCCCCCCCCACTCTCCCGGTACCTCCGCGTGCAGGAACACGATTTTGTCCCTCGCCGACTCCCGCAGGACGCGCCGCACCCGCAGGTCCGACAGCGTGAAGGCGGCGGCCGCCCCGCCTTGAGCGGCGGCCCCGCCATTTTTCTCCTCCTCCTCCTCCCGCTTCCTCTTCGGCTGCGGGCCCTCCGCCATGGCTCA
>VZTI01004002.1:622-16284 GCA_013397865.1 Struthidea cinerea | reverse complement strand
GAAGGAGCCTCGGCGTCCTCCCCGCCTGCTGAATCCTCGTGCTGTTGCTTTTCCCGCAGGTTTAGCGAGGAGGGCACAACGGAGAGGACAGGTAAGGGCTCGAGCAATCCCGGAGGTCTGGCCCCCCTCCCTGCTTCCCTTTCCCGGGTCAGTCCTGGAAAGCCAGCGTGCTTCTGCGGGATACAGAGCTCAGCCAGGCTTTGCTGTGTCACTCCCTCTCCTTGCTCACGGAGCCATTGGGAAGCACGTGGAGAATCACAGCGTTGAATAAAAACCTCTGGTGTGTTTTGACTCGCATCCAGGGAGGCCGAGTCCTGTGTTTCTGTGGCTTGGACAGGAGCAGGGCTTGTCCGCGGTCCCATTGTCCTGGAGCCTGTGTGTTTCTAGGATGGGTTTGATCCAGCTCCAGTTGCAGATCCCGCGTGGAGGGATAGGCTTGGGAATTGGCCAGGGACAGCTCAGCTTTTAGCTGAAACACGGTGGCTTTTAGACTGTCTTATCCCAGCACCTTAAAGCCGCTGAATTGAAAAAGAAGCTGGGAATTACAGCCTTGCTGGTGGCAGTTCTCAGCACTCAAAGAAGCTAAAAATAACGGATGAGCAGTAGGTTTGTACTTGTTTCTTTTGGGAATTTGTGGGGGCTCTGCTGGAGGAACCCCTCTTCCAGCATGGAGCTGGGTCACTTGGCTTCGATTTTAAACATCCAGCTTTAGCTGTGTGTTGGGTGCTGAGCATGGAGATGGTGTCAGCAGCAACTTCTGCATGAGGTGGTGGAGGAACTGTTCCATTAATGCCCCGTTTTGGTTCTGCAGGTTGGGCTCTGGTGTTGACTGTGTGGCGTGCTTGTGTTTTGCAGAGCCACAGTGAGCTTTTTGTAAATACACGCCCTGTGTGAACCTCGGCCCTCGTTTGACACACGTGGTGTTCAGGTGTTTGCTTTTGCCTGGGATGCAGCTCCATATTTCCAACATTTCTGCAGCTGGATATGTCTGTGTCACACAGGGAGTTGCTGTGGTTGGGTTTATCCAGTGTTGGTGACTTGGGCCCGGTTTAAAGCTGAAGTCTGGAAAGCTTTAGGATAAATCAAGGGATTTCTGTGGTGTGGAGCGAGAAGGAGAATGCAGCAAACCCACACAGGGGCTCTCTTAGTATCCCTGATAGAAGTAATGGGGACAAGGCTGGGACAGGGGAACAGGGCAGCTGAGCCAGGAATCCATGGAGTGTTGTGTTTACAGTCTTCAGCTCCCCGTAGTCTGAATAGCTGGAAAGTTCCCAGTGTCTGAAGAAGGCTGGAGAGACACTTCTTAGCTTGCAAGTGCCTGTGGCTGCCTCTCCTCCGTGGCACCTTTGTTGCCAGGGGAAACCTGCAGTACCTGGTGTGTTTTTTCCCATGGCAGTGTCATGCTCTGAGGTAACTGCATTTAATTTTGGCTACCTTAGCTGTGCCAGCACGATCCATCCCTCTGGGGAGCAGAACTTCAGAACTAAAAACTGGAGGTTTCTATTTCTTGGCTGAATCCCCATGAATGCTTTTTAAGACCAGTAATAACTTCTTTGGAACTAGGCTGTATTTATAACGGGGTTTTTGTTCCTTTATGGCTCTCTGCACTAAATAATAGACCTGAAGGTTGAAGGTCATTATATCAGAAACCCTTACTAGGCGATTATAATTCTGAAAGGTGTTCTTCCGAGGTTTAAAACTACTTTTGAAACGTCATTTAGAGGCACTTAAAATTGATTTGATGGCTCCATTCCTGCTGTTAATGGCGTGGGAATGTGCGGGGTGAGCGAGATGGGAGCAGTGGAAGCAGGATGAGGCAGGTGGAAGCAAACAGGCGAAGGCCTAGGTGGGAGTTTACAAACAGCCTCAATATTTGAGGCTCAGCTGATGATTCACAACCCAAAGATAATATAAACTTAAATTATATCCAGTTTGGGAATGAGGAAGGATTTGCCTTTGGCTGTAGCTCTGGTGCTGCAGAGGGGCTGAGGGCAGACTCAGACTCTCCTCTGAAACACTCCAGTTATTCATTGTTAATCCCTGGCTCGTCTAAAGCATCTTTGCACCATTAAATAAAACCTGGCTGGCTTTGTGGAAGCAGCCTGTCCTTGCAGGAAAATCAGCTACTCCAAAAGGAGAGATAGGACCCTCCTGGGAAGGGAAAAGAGGGGCTTTTCCCCTCTTTATCCTGACCGTGCTTGGCTGCATTCACTCAGCGGGGATTTGATGGTACCACCTGACAGATCCTGTGTCCAGCAGGTCCTCCTGTCTTCCTGAGAGTCACTGCTTTGGTTTTTGGAGATTTAACCCCCCGAAATAGTTCACCATGAGGCCTGACAGGTTGCGGGTGTCCAGGGGTGATGAGGCTGCAGAGGTTCATTGTCAGAACAGCGTTGAAGTGCTCCCAGGCTCAGTGTGGGCTGGAAAAACACAGGGTAGGTACAATGTTCACAAGGGTGTGTGATGGAGGAGCCCTGCACAGAGGGGGAAAACCGGGAGATTCCTCACTTGCTAAAGGCCTTTGACACTTTTTTCCAAAATCTGGGCCCTACAGCGAGGCCCAGTAAGATAAAAAGGGGATTATTTGAAGTGATGAGCAGCATGTGTTCAGTGATGTTTCAGGAGGCAGGTGGTGAAAACCAGCTCTCTGAGGTGTTTTACTGTTGTTACAATGATTTATCATCGAGCAACCTGGTGTGGTGGAAGTGTCCCTGCCCATGGCAGGGGGTTGGAACGACACGAGCTTTAAGGTCGAGTCCAAGCCAAACCAGTCCATAATGCCATTGTATAAAGTTTCCCGAAGGGGTCAGAAAGAAAAGGCTGCACACACGGTGTGTCTGAGCGTCTGACAGTGTCGCTTTGCCCTGTTCTCATCATCCAGCGTTGAAAGGTGGTGGTTCCCTAGAATACTGGCTGATTTCTCACACGATCCATGCCAACACTTGCAGCACAGCTCAGGTGTCCAGCCTGGAAAGCCCTGCCCTGTGTGACCTGCTTTGCTGCCAGGGAGCAATGGCAGCATCTCATGTCTAGAGCAAACCCTCAGATCTCCCTGAGGTGGCAAAACCTGCAAAAACTCTGTGATTTTGGGTCAGCAGCTCTTCCCCAGCATTTCCTCTGGCCAAAATCCCTGTGTCTAACAGAGTTTCTGCTGGACTCTTCATTACAATTGGCAAGGAAAAAAGCAGAGGAGGGTGAACAGTTCTGTTCATTTTCATTCCCTTTTCTTAGACTTATTTGGGAGAAGTGGAGTGGGAGAGGACTGCGTGCTGGCAGACCTTCTGTATTTTATGTCACGGGCTGTTGAAAGCGTTCTCAGACAGCACTTCCTTTCCGTGGGCTTTAAGGTCGTTTCCCAGTGCTTGCAGAAGCATGGCGGGCTGAGAAACCCTTCTCTCATCACCAGGGAATGAAATGCTCTCCGTGGATTTTTGGAGCCAACAAAAATCTTTTTGTCTTCCCTCCCACTGTTTCCCAAGCAGCAAGTTTGCTGACAGGCCTTGTCGGGAAGGGGGGAGTGCTGCTGCAAGATCCAGGATCTCTGGGAAAATGAACGGCTGAGGTGCAACGAAGGGTCTGGCAAAGTGTGTTCTGCTGAGGCAATCACACCTGGGCAAAACAGCCCAGGATTTTATGGTAAAGGAGGTTGAGGAAGTGGATGAGACTGTGGGGCAAAGTTCAGAGACAAAAACATGCAATTCTCAGCCCAGAGGTGATCTTGGAATGCTGACAAACCTGGGATTTATCCACCTGTGCAAAGCTGATCCATGTGCAGTGACTTTGCTTGTGCTGATTTGTCTACTATAGGAACTGGATGGCTTCTACGGTGAGCCTGGGCAAGGAGACGTTATTGGAAGATGGAATGCCACCTGCAAAAAAGCCCAGGTAAATTTAATCATACTCCAGTGAATTGCTTCTAGCAAGAGCCTTTTCCTTTGCCTTGCGTTGTTCTTTAAGGATTGTGACCCTTGGCGACCGCAGCTCTTTCGCTTCCTGATCCGAGAACCGCGCGCCGGCTTCTGGCCGTGCCCTGGGCTTCCCTGCTGTTTGTGGAACAGAGGCCTGCACGCCCAGAATGTACTTTTTTGGGGTTTTAACCCTCAGCCAGGGGATGGGGTCGCACTCAAAGCTGTGTTTTACTGTCCTGCCTCCATGGTCCTGTCCACTCGCAGCGTCAGGACGGACACAGTGGTTGTGCTTCTTCACTTGAGTCGGATGGTGGTTTCCAGAAGGACAGGGAGTTACTCAAATTAGTATGATTGAGCTGCATGTAAAGGCTAAATAATTCGCTCTGAGGCTCCCTGTGCACAGAAACAGGTGGTCCTACAGTTCTGTGAGTGGGGACCTGACTGGTGGATAATTCTGTCCATGCAAGACTGGGACTGTGGCTGCTGCGGGCTCAAAAGTTCTTGTGAACAAGCAGCTAATTCACCTGGGGAGTTGTCTCCCACTGATTTGATTTATTTGCAAGTTCTGGAGGGCTGCAGGATAGTTCTATGTGGTCTCAAGGTTGATCAGTGACCCTGGAATGTGCAGAAAAGAGTCTGGGAGATGATTTTTTCCTTGCTCAGGATATCAGGGCAGAAGCAAGTGCATTTACCAGCAGGGAACAGAATGCCTCTTTCAGAGATGTCACACAGGACATGAAGACTTGGGTATTTATTATTATTTGGGATTTCAGTCCCAGGATTTCCAATAGTGTTTTTATACTATTAGCATGAACACTTAATTTATTCCTCACGTGAGGCTTGCAATCCTCAAACTAAACCCTGTTTATCAGCACTAACAGTGAAGCCCTCCTCGAGGAAAGGGTTAACAAGTCTGTTTTCATAGGCAGGAGCTGAGGGAAGGCACAGCTCCATCTGTGTGGTGTTGGTTTCCTCTCCCCTTCTCACTAAATACCACGTGTTTGCTGATAAAGCCCATTTCTTCCAGACAAGCTGCTTCCCCGGGCTGCTGCTCCGATCCTGGGGAGCTGCAGCGGGTCCCTGCTGCAGAAAGCAGCTGGACACCAGGCAGGACAAGGCAAGGAGCAGCACATCTGTTCAATAAGGGATAAAAGGTCACGTTTAAAAGCACTGTGCAGGTGTAAAGCCAGGAAAACATGGAAGAGGGGGGAGGAATAAGGAGAATCCAGCCCTGCAGCCCTTTCATGTGACTCTCTATCATCTGGGATCTTCCAAAAGATTGGCCTGGAGCTGACATTGCAGGCATCACAGGGAAGGGATTGCTGGTACAGCTGAGGGGCTTCCTCAGCAAACGGGCTGGGCCCCTCCAGGGCAGAGCTAGGAGGAAGCCTTCCCTTGCTTTTCTCTGTGCTGGGATAAATGGAGCTGTTGTCTCCAGGCCCCTGTTCTGCACCTTGTTTAAACCAGGTCGTATTCCTGACCTGCATGGGGTCTGACGCACGTTTTGTCCGGGACATAGAGCGTGTGTGTGTCCCGTTCTCTAGTGCTCACCACACCTTTCCCATGCCCTCCAGCCTTCCAGGTAAATTTTATTAATAGACTTCCCTTAGTCCAGATTTTTAGTGGATTAGCTTTGCTTCAGAAGCACCCCAGGGCATCACTGACGTTCCCAGTAACCATCCCAGTAACAGATTCGATTCGCAGAAATGCTGTAATTATGGACCTTGTATTGGGAGCATTTGTGCTGCTGATCCGTGCAGCTCCCTGCTGTCTTTTAAGGATACCGAGCTCCTTCTCTCATGGTCTATTTATCAGAGAGCCCCAAAGGATATTTGATGCAAAATTTAGGCATGGGGTACCTTCCTCTCCCTTGGTCTGCATGTCCCACCACCCCAGACACCCTCCCACTCATGGTGGTACCAGCTGTGCTCCTTTCTCCTCTTGCAGGAAGCTGTTGCCAAGCCTCAAAACCAAGAAGCCTCGGGAACTTGTTTTGGTGATTGGGACAGGAATTAGTGCTGCAGTTGCTCCCCAGGTCCCAGCGCTGAAGTCTTGGAAGGGGCTGATTCAGGCCCTCCTGGATGCTGCTATTGAC
This sequence comes from Struthidea cinerea, assembly GCA_013397865.1. Taxonomy (NCBI): domain Eukaryota; kingdom Metazoa; phylum Chordata; class Aves; order Passeriformes; family Corcoracidae; genus Struthidea; species Struthidea cinerea. The sequence continues at coordinate 10,281 of VZTI01004002.1, read as the reverse complement.
TTTGATCTCCTGGAAGATGAAGAGAGCAAACGGTTCCAGAAGTGTCTTCATGAAGACAAGAACCTGGTTCATGTTGCCCACGACCTTATCCAGAAGCTGTCTCCGGTCAGTGTGCTTGTACCTGCCCTGAGCGCAGGATTTGGCTTTTGGAAAGAGCCAGATTTGGTTCTCCAGCACTGGTGCCCCCATCCCAACAATTCCTCTATGTACCAGGAACCACAAGTGCAGTTACTGTGCCAGGTGCCTGAGACATAACCCTGCTGTGGACATGGGTTTTGGGTATTTCACCTGGACCAAGATGATTAGAGGGATGGAGCACCATCCTGTGAAGAAAGGCTGAGAGAATTGGGATTGTTAAACCTGCAGAAGAAAGCTTTAGGGGTGACCTAATTGTGGCCTTCCAATGCCTGAAGGGAGCTGACGAGAAAGATGGAGAGAGACTGTGGACAAGGGCCTGGAGTGACAGGACAAGGGGGAATGGCTTCACACTGACAGAGGGCAGGGTTAGATGGATATTGGGAAGGAATTGTTCCCTATGAAGGTGGTGAGATTGCCCAGAGAAGCTGTGGCTGCCCCATCCCTGGGAGTGTTCCTGACCGGGCTGAAGGGGTTTGGAGCAACCTGGGATAGTGAAAGGTGTCCCTGCCCGTGGCACAGAGTGGGCTGTAAGGTCCTTCCCAACCCAAACCAGTCTGGGATTCTGCAATCCTATGACTATGCTGAGGGAGAGCACCCACCTTGGTGCAGCCAGAGCTCTGTGTTTGCCCTGCAAGGACCCAGGGCTTTGCAGGGTGTTGGGGAAACACGGGTAGTTCTTCATGGAGTCATTTGGCATGAGGCATAAGGGGCCGGGCTCTGATCTCAATCTGTCTCCCCTTCTCAGCGCACAAGCAACGTTCGCTCAACCTTTTTCAAGGACTGTTTGTATGAGGTGTTTGATGACCTGGAATCCAAAATGGAAGATTCTGGGAAGCAGCTGCTTCAGTCTGTGCTTCACTTGATGGAAAACGGGGCCCTTGTGTTAACCACAAACTTCGATAACCTGCTGGAGCTGTATGCAGCACACCAGGGGAAGCACCTTGAGTCTCTTGACCTGACCGATGAGAAGAAGGTAAAGGATGATTATTTCTTTTGTCAGGAGCTGTGGTGGTGCAGGATGTGCTCTCGTGCTGCCTGAGGACATTGTACTGATTGTAGTGGTTTAACTGGTGGCAGACAAGCTCCAGTCAGAGGCTCTGACTGTTCAGGGCAGCTAGCAGAGGAATGAGGAGGAACGCTCCTTTCTGGAACACTGGTTTGCTGGCTGCCGTCCAGTGCTCAGGAGGAGTCCTTAAGCCTGCTATTCCTTTGATCTCCGTCCTTGAAACTTCTGCCTTGGCCTTGCTTCCACATAAGGCTCGGGTTGATGTTTTTAACCAATATGGGAAACTTCATGCGAGATGCAAAGCTGAACTTTCTATTTTTATAAGGTGCTGCAAAATGCTTTTTGTGATGGGTGTTCAGGGCTGCAGCCTTTGAGGCTCCCCTCTTGCCCTGTGTCCTCTTCCTGCAATGGCTGGAGTGCCACTCCTGCTGCTGCACTCTCAGAGTTACTCTCTTCATGCAAACATCCCTCCTCCTGCCCCAGTCAGGCTGTGAAACCCTGAGCTCTTGCACCTGCCCACCTCATCTCTCCATCGTGCTTCACGTTTCCTGCGTGACCTCTTAATCTACATGGCTGGAAGTACTTACAGTGTTACAAATAAGCATTCTAATTATTGCAAGCTTAAACGAGCTGAGGTCTGCAGGAGTAAACCGAGAGCTTTGGAAGCAGCTGTCTGAAATGGAGGTCAGCTCAGCTGGTGACTCCCTCAGAGCCAGTAGGGGCCACAAAATAAAACTTGGTAGGCTTGAGAAACATGCTGGTGTAGGATTTGTAGTTTTTTCCCCTTCTTCTGCTGAAATCTGGCATATTGATTCAGTCTTCTCATCACATTCACCAGTCAGCTGAAGTGTTGCCCCAACGAGCAGCACAGGCTGTGGCTGCAGGCCATGGGGTAGAGGCTGATGGGGAGAATATGAGGAAGAAGCAGCCTCTTTGGAATTCTTCCCCAAAACATTACCTTTAGCAGTGCTGTGGCAGCCAATGCGATGCTCTGACCGGCGCTGCCGCGGGTTTGCGTTGTGCAGGTGCTGGAGTGGGCGCAGGAGAAGAGGAAGCTCAGTGTCCTGCACATCCACGGCGTCTACACCAACCCCAGCGGCATCGTCCTGCACCCGGCCGGCTACCAGAACGTGCTGCGCAACACCGAGGTCATGGTGAGCCACGCTGGGGCCCGGGCCTTGTGTGGCTACAGCTCCCACTTGGGTCAGCTGGGCATAGATTGAGTTTAGACTGAGCTTCGCAGAGGGTGGGGGAGAATTAATTGGTTATGGGAAATAGGAGGGGTGAGTTCCTTAGCCTGCTACGGTGCCAGAACACCTCCCACACTTGCTGAAGGATGGCAGAGCCTCGTAAGGCATAGGGCAGGTGCTGTCTCTTGTGAGGATGAAGCTCACCTTGACCAAGAACATCTTTCCCTTTCTTAAAGCGAGAGATTCAGAAGCTGTATGAAAATAAGTCCTTCCTCTTCTTGGGCTGTGGTTGGACAGTTGATGACACCACGTTTCAGGCCCTGTTTTTAGAGGCTGTCAAGCACAAGTCAGACCTGGAGCACTTCATGCTGGTGCGGAGGGGAGATGTGGATGAGTTCAAGAAGCTCCGTGAGAACATGCTGGACAAAGGGATCAAGGTGATTTCCTACGGAGATGAATACGCCGACCTGCCCGAGTACTTCGAGCGGCTGACGAGCGAGATTGCCATGCGGGGCCGCACAGGTACGGGGCCAGGGGCTGGGGGACACTTGGCTGCCACCACGGAGAGCAGACAGGGTTAGTAGCCCCTCTTCTCCACACTATATAAAGATTCCTCAAACCTTTTTTTTTAAGAAAAGCTGGATTTGAGGGTTACTTTTCTGAAATCACTGTGTGCTCTAACAGTTTAAGCAGCTGGGCTGCTTCCCACGCCTGCAAGCTTTGTTTTTTTATGTGCAGCTGCAACTGTTTGTTCCCTTTTTAGTGAAGGGGCACTGTAGTCTCACTGACCTTCGTGCTGCTCAGCCTGAGCCAATGCTTTTATACAAGAGGTATCACTAATAAATCATAAAAATGGGGGAAAGAAGTGGGTTCACTGGCCAGAGCCTTGCTGGCAGGTATTCTGAGGCTTAGTCCAGCTGAGAAAGCCTGTGTGAAACCAGCACATGGGCAACTGGCTCTCCACCTGACCCTGGTCTCTGCTCTGCCCCAGGTGTGCCCAAGGAGGGGCAGCAGCTGAACGGCTCTGCTGCTGCCCACGCTGAGGTAAAAGGTAAGGAAGGCTCCTTGGAGCCGAGAGGCTTCACCCTGTGTAGCTCCCTGGAATCCCAGGCAGGTTTTCAGCCTTTGCTTCCACGCAGGATGCAGCCCCTGAGCCTCAGCCGTGCCCAGGCCCTGAGCCATGGCAGGGGCTCCTGGGACAGGCCCAAGCCAGGCCAGCAGCCCTCAGGGAGGCCAGAGCCCATCACTGTCCCACTGCTGTCCAGCACCGAGCCAGGACCCTTCCGGCAGGGAGGAGGCCAGGACAGAGCCTCCGTGGATGAGCACCTGGTCTGACATTGCATCGTGGTTTTACTGGGGCTGCATGTGCCTGCGGAGCACGGTGTCCCCAAGGGAGCTGCAGCCTCCTCTAACTTCATACCTAGTGCTTTTATATTCTGTATTTCAATTAAAAAATGAAACTTGAGCTTTTTTTTTTTTTTACTGGAAGCTCTAGTTTTCTAGTCCTGTCTTTTTACTGTACAGTATTTTGTATGTTGAAGTTGTATTAAAGGCCTGCTCACTGAACTTCTGGCTGCTGTATCATTTACAGGCCCTCTCACACCTCACACTGGCGGGAGTTCATCTCTCCCAAACCCAGCAGGAAACAGGTCCTGGCTGCAGGCAAGTTATTTATACACAGAGAACAAATTATGAAGTTTATTTTATATAAATTATGTCTCTTAGCAGACAGCATTCAATTTATTGCACTATAGCACATCTGCGATACAGAGCTACAAGACACCGTCAGAGAGGTTTGTATTATTCAGTGTAGCACTTCCAACCGGGATCAAGAGGCACTCGGAGCGGGGAGAAAGGGTGCAGGAAAGCAGCAAGCAGCCACCATTCTCTTCCAGTATTAACGTGGTTTGGTTTTTTTTTACCTTTTTACTAGCAAGTAATGCCAAGACCAGCGGGCAGGAGCCAGGTAGGGCACGCTGCCTTCCTCCTCTGGACCTGGCTGCCACAACTCTCCAGCTCCTGCCCAAATACGTGGTGTCTGGGGACCCTGCTCCAGAGTCCGGGTGAGGACAGATTTGGGGGACTTTAAGGCAATTCAGCATGTCCCCTCCAGCCCAGCACAGGCCGTCACCTTGTTTTGGTTTATCAGCTTCGGTGGAGCTGCAGGAGCAGCGCCATTAACAGCCAGATCTAACACTGCCCCTAATCCCAAATTCCTCCTGCCTCCTCCCTAAGCTGGTCTAAAAATCAAAAACAGCTCAAAAAAAAGCCTTCAAACCCACCAAAAAGCACAGCAGATCCTGGCACTGCCCACCCCCCCCGTGCAGCACGAACAATACAAAGCTCTGGATTCGGCCTCCCCGCAAGGGAGCCTGCGTCACTGGACACAGAATGGAGGAAGCCAGGGAAGGGCTTTTTCTGGCTAAAAGGGGGTTTATCCAAAAAAAGTACTCCTCATGCTGCTATTCCTCCATTCTGTTCTGCACTACACGGGAAAGACTAGTCGGTGACAGGGTAAAGCATGTTCTTCTGGGACATCTGCACACAGCGATTTGGTGTTTAGGCCTTCATGAGCGCTGCGACCACGGCCTTGGCGTTAAGGCTTCGCAGATCACAGTAGGTTTGTCCGGTACCAACGAAAACGATGGGCTTGCTCGTGATGTAGGTCATGGAGATGGCGGCGCCCACCTGCCAGGGACAAGCAGCACCATAAAATCCACTGCTCCCCCGCAGGGAGCTGGTCATTCATTCACTCATCCCCCACGTGTGCAAAGCAGACTTCTAAATTTGGGTTCAATGGTTTAAACACAAGACGAAAGTGCAGGAGTGCCCCGTGTTTGACAATATCCGTCTCTCCCCTCCAGTCACCATCAGGAAGCTCCGTGCAGAGTCACCTCAGCAGCCTCCTTACCTTGTCATCGATGGTATCGAACTTGGTGAGGACGATGCCATCGATGAGCCGCGGTGTCTGGGCCATGGAGTGATCAGCCAGGGCCTTGTTGAACTTGACCTGAGGGAGAAAATAGATCCGAGAAATGCACCGGTGTAGGTGCTAAAAAGCTAGAAGCAGAGAAACTCTTCAGCCTGTTCTCAATATTCTGTGAGCAGACTGTCTTTCCCATGCAAACTATTTTAAACAAGGTCACAGTTCCATAAACTTCTTGCACCCGCAAGCTGTTTTGCAAGATTGTTATGGCTTTAGACTTTGAAAATATTTTGGAATAGGTATCTTAGGACTTGGCCAATCCCCTCTAGGGGTGGATGGCCGAGGAACCAATTACCCATTACCACTCAACACACTTTTGTGATCTATCCTATAAAAGTAGTCAGAAAATTATTAAAGCGCTCCCACTTGTTCATAAGCCTGGACTCTGTGTCGTTTTCTTTACGCGCCTGGGACGTAACAGCAACACACTGGTGGTGCTGCCACTGTCCAATTCTCCGGTAAAACCTACAAACGGGTTCTTTCCCCCTCCATCTCTCAGGAACAAAGCCTCCACACTCACCAGCTGATCCACAGCCTCGTTTCCCACCAGCGCTTCCCCAACGAACAGGACCAGGTCGGGAGCGTTGACAGCGATGAGTTTGGCCAGCGCGGTCATCAGGGGCGCGTTGTCCTGCATGCGGCCCGCCGTGTCCACCAGCACCACGTCAAAGCCCTGGTTCCGAGCTGGGGCGGCAGGGAGGCAGCGTGAAGGACGGCGCTCCCCCAGGACAGCCACGCCCGCCCCCGGCTCTGCGCATACCGTAGGAGATGGCCTCCATGGCGATGCCCGCAGCGTCCTTGCCGTACCCCTTCTCGTAGAGCTGCACCATGGTGCGCCCGCCGTGGCTCTCCGGAGGGTGCAGCGCGTTGAGGCGGCGGGTGTGGGTGCGCAGCTGCTCCACCGCTCCCGCGCGGAACGTGTCACACGCGGCGATGAGGACGCTGAAGCCGTTCTCGATGAGCCAGAACGAGATCTGCAGGGGGTAACAGATCAAAAAAGCCCGTTAGTAGCTACACAGCCTGACCCCATCACCCTGATCCTGTGAGCCAGGATCCTGTCCTACCTTGGCCAGGTTGGTGGACTTGCCGACACCGTTAACACCACAAAAGGTTACGACGTAGGGCCGGCGATGGCGCTGGGCATCCATGACATCGCGGAGGACGTCCACGCGGCGCTGGGGCTGCAGGATCTGCACCAGGGCCTCCTGCAGCGCCTGCTTCACCGTGGAGGTTACCGCTGGGAAGAAGGGGGTGGAAAGAGGACATGTCACGCGTGGGGAATAGTCCCGAGCTCCGAACACACAGGATGCCACACGGACACTTACTGGTGAACGTTCCCATCACCTTCCCTTCCAGTTTCTTGGCCACAGATTCACAGAGCTGCACTGCAATCTCAGCTGCCACGTTTTTAGCTTGGAGAAAGACAGGGCAGGGAGTCAGTGCTGCTGAGGAGGTTACGCACGTCCCACATCGGCGTCAAGGGAAGGATGGAGTCAGTGTGCAGGATCCCCACCGGACCCAACTGCTGCCCCCCTTTTGCTGCACCACTGAGGGCTCCCCAGGGGCGAGACAGGAACCCACCACAGCTCCTGTGGGCAAGAACATCCCAAACCACGGGCACTACCCCCACTGGGGCCCACCCAGCAGAGCACAGGGAACTGCCACTAATCCCTCACACCACGGATCCAGACGTACCAATCAAGTGATCCTTCATCTTCTCCAGCACGGGGTCCATGTCCTCTCTTGTCAAGCTCTTAGAACCCACCAGGCCCTTCAGCATGCCAAACATGCCCCCCAGGCCACCCTTCTTCACACTGTGGAGAAGCAGAAGAGTTACACTGAGGCTTGAGAGTGAATTGCAAAGGTTGGATGCAGAAGGGCCTGCCCTGAGTGGACAAACACACCAGTTTGTCCTTCCTGCATTACTGGTTAGACTGGAACAGGAGTTACAGGAGAGAAATCAAGAACCATGTGACAAGCAGGGGCTGTGGGAGCCTCTACCTGGGTTTCGAAGGGTTCTGGACAACTTTCTCCTCTTCGGCTTCGTCATCGCTCTCATACTCCAGGTCGTAGAGGCGGCCGGGCTCCCGATTCTTGTCCCCCAGGGCCTGCGAGGGGAAGAAGCAGCTTTATGGGCTGGGTGCCACGACCCCCGTTTCACGTTTCTTCACGATCCATTCTCATCCAGGCACGGAGACTGGGCTGGGTTCATAGTGCCCAGCTGATCCCAGAGAACGCACGGCAGCAAACGGGGCCGCCTGACTTCTCCTTACCATGTCGGGGTCAAACTCCTCCACGGGACAAGCCTCCGCGCTGCCGTTGGTAGCAGAGTTACTGTAATCGAGTACTTTGGCATTAGAGTTCCCCAGATCCCACACCCGGGGCTTCTTCCCCTTCTCCTTCTGTGCGTCGGGCTTTGGAGATCTGGTGGAACAAAGACCAGAAACGCACCGTGTTCAGTGCAGGGAGTCAGCAGCCATCGCCTCCTTAGGAGATGTGAATAATAAAAGCCTGGATTATCCAAAAAGGCAGAAATTGACTGATCTGATCTCCAGAGTTTATTTATCTGAACTTTAACCCTGTATGGCACCATTTTCCCTCAAGCCAAGCATCGATGGACTGCTGCTGTCTGCTCACTAAAGACAGGTCTGGACCTCTCCCAGGGTTTCTGGATCTCCCAGCAAAGGGAATCAGATTCTATTACTCCTCCAGGACCCCCAGGTGTCTTCTCCCAGTCTTTTCAGCAAGCAGGGAAATAAGGAAAAGGGAAATAAGGCCCAGGAGAGTGAGGTCTGGCTTCCAGGGGTCACCAAACGGAGGAGAGATTCAGCCACGGCCTAGTTCGAAGCATAGGCAGACTGACCGTGACCTCATCGCCCACCTGGACTTCTCCCCAGCTTTCATGTGTCTCCTGAAGAATTCCTCCCGGTTCTTCTGCAGGATTTCATCCTTGGTCAGTTCCTCCTTGTCCCCTGCTGCCGAGAGCTGCTTGTCACCCGCAGATGCTTTACTGGGCGCTGCCACAGCTTCAGTTCCTGACAGGAAGAGCCCCAACACAAGCTCAGACCAGACCGAGCAGATTGGGAAAGCACAGGCTGCAACGCATTGCTCTGGAATATTTATTTCCCTCCCATTTATCTTCCCCATCAACTCACCATCTTTTTTGGAACCTTTGTTCTTCTTGTTCTTGACCTTCTCCTTTGGTTTCTCCCCTCGGGTTTCAATCATACACTTGACAGTCTTCTGGGATTTCACAGACTGCTCAAATGTCTTCATTACCGTGGGAGCTCGGACTTTGCTGCTCTCCTCTGCATCCCTGCGGGGAGGTGACCCATTAGCCTGGATTTCAGCTCTTCCCCCCTCCCATCTCCGCTCAAAACAGAAATTTAAGACAAAACCCAAGCTCTCTACCGGAGGAGGCGCATGAAGTCATCTTTAAAATCAAAGGTGCCGTTTAGGAGGCCCAGGGCGCCCTTCTGCTGGAACTCGTTGCGGTACTTGTCTCGGAACTCCTTATGGACGTCGTCTATCAACTTGTCCACGTAGGTTAGAGTCAGGATCTTCTGGAAGCCCACCTGCCAAGGAGCACGGCCAACAGACACTGCATTTCCAGCTCATCCCACAGCAGCAAGGAAGCAAAAAACCTCTTTGTTTAATTCAGAGTTCTTTAACTTGGGCGAGCTTCAGCCAGCACTTTCTGCTCCACCTTCTCAGGCTTTTAAAATGCCCCCAAAACGTTAAAAAAACCAGCCCAGAGCTTTGCTTCCACAGGTGACCCCAATGCACACAGGCTGTCTCATGGCAACAAGGACACGTAGGGCAAGAGCAGAAAACCTTTAGCTTATCTGTGGGTCAACAGGGAAGGTTGTAATGGATTTACAGAGATAAGGTGCCAGGAGACTGAAAAGGAGAGCAGTAAATGCTCCTTAAAGTGAAGGGAACAACACATTTCTGGTTTTTTTTCAATAGATCTGGCCAAACTGAAGTTCTACAAGGCTTGCAGCTTCTGTTTGAGGTTTGATTAGTTTTAATCCTGTTGCAGATGATTAAAATAAGCTGCTACTGCAGCGGCACTCAGCTGATAGACACCCATGTCCCCCCCCGGGGGGGAGCCTGGCTACACTGGGGCCACTGCTCAGCATACCCCCGAAACCCTCATCACACCCCCTCACCCCACCAAAATCCCAAGACTGGGGAGCCAAACCAGCCTGGGAGCCAAGGTCCAGCCCTACACAACGCAAACAGCTGTTTGCTCAAACCTCAGCATGCCGGGAACCGTTCCCCCTCTTTTCTGGGGCAATCCCCTTCCTTTGGGTTTGGGGGCACATGGGGGGCGAGA
>VZTI01004001.1:2213984-2281030 GCA_013397865.1 Struthidea cinerea | reverse complement strand
ATTACTTTTTTTCCTGACAAAACAAACACAAATAGGTTCACCCTGGCCAAATGCATTAAATCAAATATAGCAAGTGTGCTCATTATCCATTCATTGTTGTTTCAGTGTTACTCTTGATTGCCTAAGAAATCTTACAAATTAGAAAATCCATCAGTTGCTGCAAAACATGAATAACACATATAAATAAGAATACAGGATGTATTTCAATTCTTTAATTTCTTGCTCTTGTGAGAGCAAAACTAAAAGGGCTTGCTATACAAATAAAATAAAGTAAATTGCAGCTTAGTTAAAATATGGTCAATGTGGTCTCAGGGTATATAGGATTTTGGAGCCCAAGTTTAGTGATAAAGTTCAATGACAATGGCTTTTAGGGTTTCTAACTACTAAAGCAACTACTTTGTCTCTATATAATACCTGTTATTAAGCCAATATTACGTTTGTTCTACTGTACTGGATTTTTAAAGAATATTGATGACAGGGCTTTTCACTAGCAGTGTTTATTCTGGCCTACATATCAATACATCCACACTACTTCAGGCATATGCAGGATCTTTCCATAGAAAGCATAAAACTAAGAGCAGGAATCTGGTCTAAACATCTCATATATTCTGGCAACTGTGGAAATGGAGATCCTCCCAAAATGCCAATGCAGAGATGCAGCCCTGGTGAGAGATGGCACCCTGAAATTAAATAGATTCCCATCCTCTAAACTTTCAGAAGTGTTCTTTTTATAGGTGTGTAAAAGCTAAAACCTTTTTTAAAGTCTTATAAGCTAATAAACTGTCCTACCTGCAGGGCTCTTTGATGTCAGATCATTGTGCATGCTGAAGATCTTGTCTAGCTCATTCATCAAACAGGTCTTTCCATATCTGAACAATCTGAGGGACACCTTTCCCTTCTCAAAAAAAAAAAGGAAATGTGCTGTATCTTTAGCAGGAATTGGCTTCACAAACTCTGGAAATTTCCTGTTGTCCATAGTCATATGACAGCTCTGTCAACAGGATGCAATGGGATGAACTGCAGTTTATTTGTAGAACTAGTTAATAAGTTGCTTATATATGCCAACAAAGCTAATAAGCTTCAATTCTGCTTTGCATTTGGTTAAACTCAGTGATGCACATTTTTACACCCACCTGTGAAATTTGCGTGGCTTTTGTCTCTGACTTGTGTTTAAGAAAATGAGAGCTGTCCACACTTAGTACTCTCCAAACTGAGTTTGTTTAGACCCACTTTTCACTGAATATAGACATAAATTTTTTTCTTCATAGTACCTTATGTCTATCCAGGTATGTCTTTGTGCATGTGGATGAGCAATTTGTTCCCAATAGTATAAGAAACATCTGTAAGAAGGACATATTTCACGGAGAGTGGCAATGTGCCAGGAATATGCCCCAACTCCTGCTCTCAAGGACACAAGTTTGTGCCTCAGCTCAGACACAGTGTGCAGGGAAGGAAAATGTAACCCCAGTTTAATGCATATTTAAAAGATCCCTGCTCTCTCCAGAGTGGTGTAATGAGTACCCAATGTGCAGTTTGTATCACTGTTAAAGGAGCTCTGGTGGAAACACCAAATGAAACAAACATGCTAAAATATTGTAATCTATTCCACAGGGTGCTGTTCTTCAAGGGTTTGGTGATTAGGGGTTTTGTTTTCATGTAGCAAATGTTACTTATTCACATAAGTCCTGCAGAGAGATTGAGGGACTTACACAGGCTGTGTTTGCTCAGGAGATGGGGCTGCGGCAGGGTTGTATCTTCCATGAAGAGACCGATCACTGAAGAGCACTGGGAACCTCTTCAGGTTTGTACCCTGGCTCTGCTGTTGATCATGTGCATAAATAGGTGTTCTGCAGAATGGTTGACTTAATTCAGTCAATTTGATTGATAATGAGACCTGGCAAATATGACATCAATGCAAATCATGAGGATAAAAACATCTGGGACTTGGTTTATGTGAATCCCCCAAAGCCTCCTTAGTGGTAGCCACACCACATGTACAAAACAGAATTCACAGCTGGTTTTGCAAACACACAAGTTAACACATCATAAGAGATGGAGAAAAAAGGCTTTAAAAATATTTATAGAAAAGAACTAGTGCAGACGTTGTAGTTTCTTCTTAGTTCAGACCTTGTGGGTTTCCAGCGTCTTTCCATGGTGGAATGTGGGCTGAACAGTGATGCAATGGGTGGAATGAAGTCTGGCACGGGGCTGGATGCAAGCCCTGCAGCTTTCTTGGCTGGCTTCTGCTCCTGTCCAGAACTGGATGAATGCTTTTCTAAAGTTTGAACGGCTGCAGTAGGTTGCTCTTGGATGTGTTGTTGCTGGGGTTTTTTTCCCCCGAGTGCCTAATCAAAGAAACAAAACATTAAATACTTTGAAGAAAACATTTGATGTGAAGTTGGAGGCATTTTGTGTGAGAGAAATTCAAATCACAATGAACAGAAACTTGTTTTCGCTGTTGAATTTTTTTCCTTAAATATATCTCTTCTCAGGTGTGTTCCATTTCATACAGTGAAGAGAACTGAAAAAAAAAAATGGTAACTGGATTTTTTGTGTAGGTTTTTTTTTTCCTTCTTCCCGTTTTCCTTTTTCTTCTTTGAAAGTGTAATGTCTCTGCAGTTAGGAAAATGGACTGCTGTCAGGAGATAATTTATCAGACAGTGAAGAAAATCCTGAAGTGTTTGAGGATAATTTATCAGACAGTGAAGAAAATCCTGAAGTGTTTGAGGATAGTGTTTAAATTTCTTTACTTTCAAAATATTTTGAAAGGCTTCAGATGGGAAAAGGGGGTGGAGTAAATGTGAGAAAAAGAAGTTGTATACATCTTTTATGTTTAGGCAAAAGATTGAGACGAGAGATGTGGTAAAGTTTGGTACAAAAAAAGAGGAAAATCTTTAAACTCAAATAGAATAGAATTAATTTAAAACAAATTGAAATATAATACTTTTTAATTGGGAAAAATAATCTGAGAACTTTTTGATGTTTTGTCCATAGACTCTGGTTTTTCAATAGAAGGAGTTTTTATTTTCCCCTTTTTAGTAATGAATTGATGCAATCTTTTTTGAGTTAGGAATGAACGCTATTTACATTTACTGTTTGAACTGAGATTCAGGAAATCTAAATGACTTGATGGTGATGTCAAAGGCATCCCAGCAAAGCTAAGAACAGATCCCTTATCTGCATCCTGGATTTGTGCTATTCCTAGCTGGTATTCCTTGGAAAGAAATCTTTCCAGGTCATAGCTGGTGAATCCCAGTCACTCCCTTTCTCTGCATGGCTGGGGGTGGAAGGCTGGGCTGTGTGTGACAGTAACACATTGTGCTGTGTGACAGCATTTGTCACCTCCCAGGGATGTGCCAGCTTGCTCGTCCTCAGCATCAGACCTTGGTTTGAGGTCTGCATCCTCTGGGGCGACTTTAAAGAGCTTAGTGTGTACGTGGTGAATTTGGGGATCTGTCATGAAATACACAGCATTTTTCAGAGGGATCACCTGTACTTTTAGGATGGTCAGTATCACCAACTGATGGAGTTGTGCTAGAATGCCAAATCTTTGATTCCAGAGCTACTTCAAATTTTGCTCAGCTTCTAATTTCAGGGCATTATTTTTGTTTAGACATTCCCTTGGCCTGGTATGTTACTGGCCAGGGTTGCAGCTTGGCTTGCTTCTTTTACTACTGTGCCTTCTTAAATGTTTGGAAACAATGTTTGTTTAGGAGTAACTCCAGTTCTCCTTATATATAATTTTTCCTTTGGTTTATCTTATTAATAAATGCCTTTTGTCACCTTTTCAAACCAAAAACAAAGTTTAAAAGGAAAATTTTTCTCTTAATCTAGAGAAAGCAAGAACACTGTTCTAGTGTCAATTGTCAGAGTGTAAAACCATTCATCAGGAATAAAATTCTGAGAGACAGTGTCCTCAGTATTGTCCCTAACATAAAATCAGATTATCTATTAAAAGTGTAAATTTGTGTCGTGTAGACTTAAAACTGCTGGATACTGCAACAAAAATCATGTGTGTTGGTTTTTATTATTAACTCTAGCTTTGAATTAGAATTCCCTATATTACAGCTTGGAGCTAAACTCTGTTTACAAAACAGTATTTACACTTGACTAATTTTGCAGATCAAACTAATTAAATCAATTAAACTGGTGATTAACCAAATGAAGGCTGATTGCAAAAATTAGTGGGTTTATTTTGGAGGACTGGAAGTAAGCTAATTACTGCAGTGATTACTTGAACCTGGAGTACTCTAAATGTGGTATAAATTGAAACCTCATAGTGAATTAGACTGGGAATTCATTACAGTTTAAAGCACTGTTAATACTATTCAGGCTGCTACTCCTGTGGGAAAATTTCACTCAGTATTTTGTATACTGATAAACAATCATTTAGTCTGTGTCCTTTTAAATAACACCAAGCAATTTCACGCAGTATTTTTTTCTTGTAGCCGAGTCACAAGTCTGTTTTTATGAAAATGAAGTTACTAAAACTGTCAATCCTATTCCTATGCTGTGCATGATGGGAAATGTAGTCCAACCAAGTCTCCCTCCATCGCCATGAAACCAAGTGTTCTATTCTGGCTTCACATGGTCACCACAGCATTTTTGGGGTTGATGTCCTACCCCGTGTTTGCCATCTCCAGCTGTTGGCTTGGTGCACAGAACAAATGGGGGTTTGGTTCACTTGCCCTGCTCATCACTTAACTGCTGGCACAGCACAAAATGGTTTGTACTAATCCTAATTTGTTGCATTTCACGCTTATACTTGGGAATGTGGTGCTGTAGAAGGATTTTAGAAAATGAAACAGATCCGCGAGATTACTCGCTCATTCTGTTTGCCAATGCAAGCTATTCCCTGTAGGATACTTCCCAGGCTATTTCATTCCTCCTTGCTTTGCCAATTAACAACGGAATATAAATGTCTACTAAAAATGACCTATATTATAGAGTTCCTTCAAGCACATCTCCTTGCAAGGGGGTTAATGAAATTGCACAGAATTAAAATAGAAAGACCCCAAAGAGCTGGAATATTGCGTAGTTTGTGGTTATTGCCTATTACACTTATGACTATTGTAAACATGCTTTGTTTTAAGCTTGTTTTGTAAGATCTTTCATTACATCCTTCATCCAGGGAGGGGTTCAGTTTCAGTCCTCATTGCTCCAGTGAATCCTGACACTTGAGAGTTATGCTGCATTAACAGGCTTTTATTCTGTATGTTTTTGCAGGTTTGGATTATTTTCTCATGCACATGAACACAGGTGCCACTTGTTCAAACAACAGATTTCTGTAAACCAAAATGCAGAACTCACTCCTTCATTTTGTTGTCCTCTAAGCTATGTCCCACTCTACGCAAAGCCACATGTAGGCCTTGCGCGGCATTCCCTTCTGAAACTGTTTGCTGGGGATAAGGAAATAGCTACTGAAAAAAAAATTAAATAGAAGCATAACCATTTTCCCCTGTAGTTGCTTAATTGGGAATTGTTCGTTTTACTTCTTATATCACCCCTTATATATGAAGGGGAACTTCAGACATACAAGGAAAGAATTTAAATCTAAAGGTGGTAGAAGCTGCCAATGAAGCCATTTTGCTGGGCAAGTAATCTGAACTGAGATTACTTATGGGAATGGCTGAGGAAAAGGTGATGATCAGCCATGGGATGGGACAGGAAACTTGGTGGGCCATTGCAGAAGCTCAGCACGAGCCAGTAGTGACGGAAGGCAGCAATGGGAAGGATTTTGGCTATTTCTGAGTAGATCTGGAGTGTGAGGGCTGCAGCTGCTGCCCTCTGTGTGCACTGAGCACCAGAGGAGATTTCCCCGTGTGAAGGCAGGGCCTGGCTTTACAAGGAGTGCAGTGCTTGGCACTTCGTTATCAGACAGCTGTGTGAAATGAGAGAGCAGTGAAGGGATGCAAACCCCGCAGGGAGAGAACTGCCACCTGCGGTGAAAGGGGTGAGGTATGTGAACTCTGACAAAAGGCCGGTGTTCTCTGAGATGTGCTCACGAGTATTTAGCAGCTCTTAGCTCTGGAAAAGAATAGCACGTGTTCAGTGTTGTACTTGAGCAAGCACGATAGCAGAGCAGGTCAAACCAAAGAAAAGGGAATACCCAGGGAGGCTCCCTCACCCTCAGCCAAGCGCCTCCTGGGCAGCGCTGGGAGCCGTGGGCAGGCAGCTTCAGCCTTCCTGCTGGTGGGATGAGGGAATTCGGGGCCTCTGCTGCTCCCCCGTGCTCTTCTCAAGTGTTGGAAAGCACCTGGTGGCAGAAGTACTGAAAGGACACAGGAAGGTGGGGTTTTCACTATGACATATCGGTTTTAGGGTTTTATCAGAGTGTGCCCAAGTAAGCTTTCTAAAAAAAGATGTAGGAATACCAAGATGATCTGTATCACTATGTATAGACAGTTTAGAAAGAAAATTACATTCCGTTGCAGGGTACCCACTTCTTGAGTAGATTTCTACTCTCATAGGAATCACCTCCAAAAACATACTCAGATATTCAAGTTTGTATGTGAAAGTCACATGAAAAATAAGCCTGGGGTTTTTTGCTCTTATTTTTTAGCAAATATAATTTTTAGCAAATATAATCTTCCGTAACTGTCTTTGCAAGCTACAAATTTTCTTTCTTATAAAGAGGTTTGTTTGTAATGGAATTAAAAATATGGAAGTGAAGATTACTAGCTGAATGCTTTAAGGGAGGAAGCCATATATGTGAAGTACAAGGAAATGCCAATGCTTGCTTGAACACTGTACCAAAATAAAGCATTTTCTCATACTATGAACTCATTTAAAATTCCTGATAAAGCTCATTAAAGCAAAGCAATCTGCATGCTAGTTTGTTTTTATAAACTAAGCCAATGTAACTTGTCATTATTTGAATAGATACAAGTGACTATCAAATTTTTATTTTCTGATGCAGCTCTTTGGGAGTTAATTCCCCAGTAAAAATCTGAAGCAAGTTTGCCAGTCTTGGGTAGGTTAGACTGCAATAAGTTTGCCCCACAATGTCCATTTTCAACTATTCTCTGTTATTTAATGTTAGAGCAGAAAGAGAATCTCTTCCTGGCAGCTTCAAATGTTTATTATTCATTTATATTGTGTTACCACCTGGAGTGCTCATCTAGGTTGTATATATGTGGGATTTCCACAAGAGCTTAGGAGACAAGTACATGAAAAGAGAGAAAGCTGAAGGAAAGCATTCATTAACCAACACGAGAAAGGTCTGTGAAGTAGCTCCAGTAACCCTGTCTGGAGTAAAATTGGTTAAGAAAGAGGTGTGTGCACTCTTAATAAATTCATCATGTAAAAAATGCATTATTTTCTCAAGGAGATAGCAATATTATTCAAAACGTGCTAAAGTGGGCAGGATATCCCAGGAGTAATCGTGAATTATTAGGTCATAGGGACCTCATTGCAAACTATTTGCAAAACTTAATTGGTGTAATAAATAAAATATGCATGCAAATTAGACTACTTTCTGAATTAAAGGAATCCGTTATCCAGCATAGCAAAGATTCATCCTAATTTAATAGGTTTTATATACAGTTTGAGATAGCCATGTTTTATATTTGTCCTGAAAAAAACAGATGGTATTTAACTAAGTCTGAACCAGCTAACTAGTGGCATCTGAGAAATGTCAGCGTGTAATGCAGGGTATCACTGGCAGGGTGACACCGGACTCCAGTGGGAGTGTAACAGTATCTTACTTAATTTAGTACACAGAACAAAGTGGCTAAGCAAGGCGACAAAATGAACAGTCCTATTTGCTTTATTCTGTCTAAAAAGACTCCTTCAATGCTGAGGCTAAAAATATTAGTAGCTTTGAAAGTTCTGTTTGAAGCCCTGTTATTTATTGATTTATTTTCTATTCATCTTAGAATTTTAGTAGTGGAAAGAAGAGCGCTAATGAGTGTAGCTGATTTCATTACCCTAGATATAAAATAGGGACTATGTAGTCATGGTAGTCATGTAATGACTTTGTATCCTAAAGCAAAATCTGAAAGAATCAAAGTGAAGAATCTCTTAGAATAAATATAAATAGATGGATATGAAGAAGCAGTTAACATTCTCGGTCTAATATCATTTCTAGACTCAATAACACTGTCTTGTCATCAACCCCAAATCAAGTATTGCATCTGCTTTTTTAAAGCAGTTGATTGAATGAATACAAATGTCTTGCTGTTGTCACTTGGGATAGCACTTCATATATCCCATTTTCTAGCCTCTAATTATTCCATTTGTAGACATGAATGCCATTTAGATGTAAGCTAATTCAGCATGGTAACTCAATTAGATTTGTACTGACTAGGATTTATGAAACATCAATGGATTCTTGGTGAGACCAATGGGACTACCAGTTATTTATCCCTAAGTCTTACTGATACTGCCTCTCAGGAGCTCAATTAAACACGCCAGTGATGAGAATATTTTGTAACAGTAGTCTTTCACAATTAGACTAAGATTTTTGTAAAGCATATCACATGTAAGGCAGGGCATCATGTATTATGCAATACAAAGTTCTCATCTGACTAGTTCATGATATTGAAGGGTAAAAGAAATTCCCATCATTGCGTTGTTGCTGTAATTACAAAAAACAAAACTCAAATTGAGTTCATAGAAAGTATGATGAAAATTCTGCTTTGCTGATTGAAAAAGTAAAAATCAAACTATATTTATAAAATAGTATCTGCATCTTGCAGGTCACAAACAGGTTTCTCTACTAATGTAGGTCCCCTTGGAAACCATGAGTTCCTTGTGTGGATTTAGAGCTCTCATTGCACTTGATCCTGGCATCATTTTTCTATTCCAGTTTTGAGAAATAAATGTTGGGAATGCTTACTGAAATTGTGGATTTTAAACAATGGAGAGACACTGCGTGAATAAACCTGCATTTATTGTCATTAGGTGCTTAAACTATTAGATCTTAACAATAAAGTACCATGGAAATAGTCATTAGTAGAAACTGAATTATCATTATCAGACAGTATCAGAGTCTGCGGTGAGCAAAAAGACTGTTGGAGAGTATTATTTTATTCTTGCTAAGGACCCCAATTCTGGCAGAAGAGGTGTTTGGGATACACTGTGCTTCCCACATTGTTCTGTAGGGTGAGAAAGTAAACTGCTGCAAGATTGGGATTTTCTGTCAGTAAGTGGGAGGAATGAGCAGTGGCATCTGAAACTGGTATATTGGGGGTTAAAAGTCTTGGCAGCTTTGCACAGAGGGATGGACTGTAGTTCTTGTAAATGCAGAGTGAAAAACTCAATCAGCCAGCTGTGCTGCACAGCTATGGACACCAGCAAGCTAAAGGTAGGCTTGTGCATGGCCAAAATACAGATTTGTGCTGAGTGGTGTCATGGCTTAGCCCCAGTAGGCAGCCTTGCACCCACAGCCACTGCACCCCCAGTAGGGTGGGGGAGTCAATTGGAAGGATAAAAGTGAGAGAATTTGTGGGTTGAGGTAAAGACAATTTAATAGATTAAGCAAAAGCTGCCCAAGCAAGCAACACAAAGTAAAGAATCCATTCGCTGCTTCCCGTCAGCAGGCACATTTGGCTGTTTCCAGGCAAGCAGGGTGCCCTCACATGTAGCTGTTACTTGGGAACACAGGTGCCATCACTGTGAATGTCCCCCCTGCCTCCTTCTTTGCCCCTGTTTTGCTGCTGAGCATGATGTACAGTATGGAACATCCCTTTGGTCAGCTGGCCTGGCTGTGTCCCCTCCCAGCCTCTTGCCCACCCCCAGCCTCCTCACTGCAGGGGCAGAGTGAGAAATGGAGAAAGCCCGGGCACTGTGTAAGCTCTACTCAGCAGTAGCTAAAACATCTGTGTGATATCAGCACTGTGTGGTGACAAATCCAAAGCATAGCACCATGCGGGCTGCTGTGAAGTAAATTAACTCTCTGTTCCAGACAAAACCAGTCCAGCTGGGATCTGGGGATATGGCTGGTGCTGTCTGGCATTGTTAGAGTCCCTTTGCATTGTCTCTTGCTTATAGCTGGGAAATGTGGTAGAGGAAATGACTGGCAGTGTTGCTGCCCAGCTTACCTTAGAAATATTCTCTCGACTCCCACCTAAAAGAAGAACAATGTTAACTTCAAACCTTTGTTAAGCTTCTGCACCTCTACTGAATGCACTCAACTTTTGCTGGACACTGCAGGAAAACCAGCACAGGGATTTTTGCCTAAATATTTTCTTTCTAGTAGGTAATTTACATATTCTTCCTGCAAAGTAGACATTGACTAATGAATGTGCATTGGTATGGCCCAAGTATCTCCAAAATCACCTGTGTGTCTTAAAACACTAAATCACCTGGGCAGCAAGCTCAGTCTGATGGACCGTAGGCTTTTGCAGGTGTAGTGTCAAGGGTAATGAAGCAATTTTTAGGCATTGCAGTATACATCATATTAGGAATGGATAGGTCATGCTAACCTATTAGCTATGAAATCATATTGAATTCTGTGTGCTAAAATGCTGTCTCATGTCTTCAGACTATTTTGTCCATATGTTAAATTTGAGACTGTATATTCCTAAAAGAGTTGTGCACAAATTTTCAGGTATGGTTGTTCCCTCACATCATCTTCTGCTTTTTATGGTACTACCAAAACTGAGAAACTGTAGAAGGGAAACGTATTAGGGGACACTCAGACTCAAGCTGATTTCCTGTGCCAGGAACTCTTAGGCTCCCTGACTTGAGCCCTTGCTCCCACATGGGTCAGAATGCTGTAGCTGCTGATGGCTTGCAAGGTGGCTGAGGCCACTTTCCTCCAGGAAATGCTGACAGCCTGTAGGACTGAATGTTAATATGTCAGCCTAACTGACATGGTGGCTGCTGAAAAATGAACATATAAAAAACTTCTCTTATATGGAATTACTTCCTGGGAGGTGGTGTTTAAAGGGGCTGATTGCTGAAGTGGCATTGTTTGGATGCTGATTTTCTGTACCATATGCCATTTCTTTCATTAGGTTTACAATAACATGATTATCCTACTCTGTCACTCTACAGTTCATACTGTTAACACTCTCCTTGTGCTCCTCAGTGCTAGTAGGATTCTGTATTTTCTACTAGTTCTGAAAGCTATGCAGGTTTGTGCCTAAAACCAGCTGGTTAGAGACTCCTTCAATTTAAAAACCATTCTGCTACTCAAATATTTTCAGCCTATCATTCTTACTGAATTGTTGTTTAAAAGCAGTATAAAAAATAATAATTCACTTGCCAAATAGTTTTCAGAGGATCCTATCTGCTGTCTTAATTCTTGTTGTTGCTTTCCTGTAGTATCAGACCAGTACCTTCTCACACTGGGAGAATTCATCATGGCTCCGCATCTAAGAATTAATTCATTATGAAATTAATAACAGATTTCAGTTACAGTAATTTTTGTGCAAAATAAAGTATTATTAATCTTAGTACAGGGTAGTAAAAATCTTCTAATAAATGGTCAGTGTGTTGGAAGATATTTTTATGAAAATGTTTTTTCCAAAAACTGTGTTCTTTTTAATGGAGGTATGCTTGGGAGAAGAGAGCTCTAATTAAAAAATAGACAGACAAAACAAAAAAACCCATAAAACCAAACAAACCTTGTCAAAATTGAATATTTGCATCTGTTTATTTTAAAGTACTTTCTTTCATGTAAATAAAATTAGCTGGAGAACAAAGAGTCAGTTGACATTCTTTTTTATACTTTAAGCCAAAACTTTCCAAAAAATCCCAAGAATATTTGAAAACATACGTATTTTGAGTTGAGGAGGGAAATACTGGTGAGTCTCCACAAAATTACCTCAGTCTTTTTTTTGTTGGCAAACTCAGCAAAGAGGCTGGGCTTGGGACCTGAGCTGTGGTGCACAGATCAGTTCTGGATTTACAGGTGCATCTTGTGCCTGTGCTTTCTGTCACAGGGAGCACTGAGCCACTGCAGCCCACAGCAGTGCAAGATGGGAGCTGCTTGGAATTTTGCTTTGTCTTCAAATCAAGAGGTTCACTTTCTGAGGTGAACAGCACAAAGAGAAGAGAAAAGGAACAGAGTCACCAAGCAATCCTTGGCCCTCTTTGTGTCCTGTTCACAAGGAAGCTTCTCCTGCCCAGCCCCCCCTCAATCCTTTCCTTCAATTCCAACTCACTCCTCATCCTTTTCACTTCCATGTCTAATGGGAGTCATCTCTATCCTTCTATTTAGCACCTATAATTTTATCTACTTAGGGAGCTGAAGGCCTCATTAAACACTCTAATTCCTCTGAATCCCCAAAACTGACCTCAAGTTTCTGTTAGTAGTTATTCAGTCATACTGATGGATCAGTAAGTGTAGTGCACAGGCACATACACAACCACAGCTTTTGCATAAAACTGAACTCATTCTAGAATCAGAACTGGGACACCTGAAGAAGACATGTAGCTTGTCTTCTCTCCTAAGTCTGGATCAGCTCTACAGAAGACATTCCTGACTGATTTTTGTCTACACTGTTCTTAAACCTAGATAATTAAGATGCACAACATATTCCAGTGCTAATGCTAATATTTAATTTTCCTGCTGAAGTACATGACTAGTTTTCCTTATTACCATCATCATGGATGTGGGGAAAAATAATTTCCTTAGCAGCAGGCTTTATTCCTCTCCTGTGAGAAACCTGTTCTATGGGACAAACAGAACCCCAGTTGTTTCAGTTTCCCCAATGGGATTTGCTTGCTCTAATGCTATGTTATATCTGGTTGTCTTCCTCTGGGCTTATCTCTATTTAGTCTACATGTTTCTTATCTGGCAAGATTACTTTGATTTCTGTTCCTTGAGAACGTTCACAATCCTTCCCACCTTGCAGTAGATTTATAAGCATGCTCTCTTGTCATCCAAGTCAGTAGTGAAAGTAGGGATTGACATTATTGCAGGATGGAAGCATGGAGAGCCCAACCTGACAGTGGAGTTTGACACTGGAACACCAGGAATTGCTCTTGAGGGTGGTTTTCTACCCATTTTAGAGTTTGCTCTTGTCTTGATTTTGGCTCATATAGAATGAATTTTCTTCTTAATAGCTGGCACAGTGCTGTGCTTTGCATTCAGTACAAGAGTAATGTTGACAGCACACTGATGTTTGAGATGTTGCTAAGTAATGTCTACNCTGTGCTTTGCATTCAGTACAAGAGTAATGTTGACAGCACACTGATGTTTGAGATGTTGCTAAGTAATGTCTACACTACTAAATTAAGGACATTCCAGTGCCTCCTGCTCTGCCAAGGGAGCAGGTACACAAGATGTTGGGAGAGCTGACCTGAACTGGCCAAAGGGATGCTCCAAGGTGTGGAATGTCATACACAAAATGAGGAGAGATGACTGGGGAGCACTGATTACTGCTCAGAGATGGGCTGGCTGTCAGTCAGTGGGTGGTGAGCAACTGTTCTGTACAACAGCTCTTTCTCTTGGCTTTTATTTCTCTCTAGCCCTCCTTTTTGTTATGATTATTATATTCTATTATGTTTTAGTTAGTAAACCTTTCATATTTCAACCCATGAAGTTTGCCTTTTCTTTTTGGTTCTCCCTCCCATGGGGTGGTTATCCTGTTGCAGAAGGATGTTAAATTTGTGAAAGTAAATCACGTCAAATTTTACACACAGCTTGTGTGTGTAAAACTGTAAAACTGCTGGTGATATTCAGAGAAGCTCAGCTGCAGTTGTGCTTCTCCAACTGCTACCATTAAATCCTAGTTCAGAATCCAAGAATTCCATTGAGATGGCTCAGTATGAGCCCTGGATCTTTGGCCCTTAAACTTGGGCTTTGACCTGAGGACACTGCAGATGCCTTTTGTCCTGTGTACCAGATATTGCACACTCGGGAACACAGGTAGCAATGCAATGGTGCTGCTTGTAGAGACAGGGAATGGGGAGAAAGACCCATTAGCAATTCTCCTCACCTGCTGCATAAAGTGACACCAAGTTACCTGAAAAAGTTTCTTCAACTGCTAATTCCCCTGCAAGCCGAGCCCAACCTCATATTGCAGCACTCCAGCAGTTTCAGGTGATTGTTGCTCCAATGAGGTGTTTCATGCCTGGAATTATTTCTTTGATGGAAGAAACAGAGAGCAGGACCAGGAACAGATGGTTGATAATGACATCTTAATTCTAGAGAGAATGAAAGTGCTGTTTCATTATGGAGTGGTATATTTAAATTGCCTTCAGGTGTTAGTTTAAGAGAGTAGAGGAAAAAAGAAAAGTTAAAAAGATTTTTAAGATTTAGTAAAAGCGATAGAGTGGTACAAATCAGAGCTAGTAATAATGCCCTACAAACCTGTCAGATTGTAGTAATGTGACAAGTGCTTGCTAAAGGGAATCATTGCCCCATGTATGGTGATGGACTTGTTTCACTTTGATGAATCAACTGGTTTGAATTATTAGAAAAATGAAATGTTTGCCCTGGTTCAGAATTTCCAAATGCCCCTTCAGGATAAAAGGACATGATTTATGTCTTTTTAATAATTTGAGAATCCATTTTATGCTATGCAAAATACTCTCTCTTTAAAGCACTAACATACACTTTAAAACAAATCCATAGTCCAACTGAGTTTGGTGACTAATAAGTTTCATTTTAAGAAATTTCTTTCCTTCTGCTAAACTTTCCTACAAACTGGACTTCTTTTAGTAAACATGTAATCCTAAAGGTTTATTATGACACTTCCAGTAAGCAGAATCCCGACTGATAGAAATGTTGACGCAAATTAGGATTAATCAGGCTAATTCCTATGTGAATTTATGGTATTTATGTATGAGAGATTGGAAAACTATCAATTCAAGACCTGTGTGATAGAAAAGCCACATACTAACATCTTTCCTTCCGTGGAAGATGTCATTGAAGGGCTGTTATTCTGTTACATATGTCATCTAAAATGTGTGAAAGATGAATGGAGATCCATACACAAACACTTTCAATCTGTTTGTATGCATTTGAGGAAAAGCTCTCATAGATTTCTTAAAAATACACAAATTAATATTGCTTACTTTTCAGCAGGGGTAAATTAGGGTCTTTGAGACCTTCTTAGAACAGTCTGGAGTTAAATAATATGCATGTTTTTCATTTTACTATGATGAATGCAAAGCTATTAAACAACCTTTTAAAGAGTTGGTGTAATTATCTGTAAACAGTAATGTTACAAAAAAAGGTCAAGTTGTCCTGCCATTAGAAGTTTATGGATATAAACTGGATTTATGTCGCCATAAAATGGGCACCGGCTAACTAGATTAATTCTACACAACTAAACCAACTGTAGTAATATTTAGAAACAATAAAGTGATACCAATTAAAGCAATTTTATTTTTTGTGTCATATTGATTAATGGTGCACTAAAATTAACCAAAGACCTTAAAATCAGAATGGTTGCAGGAGGCATCCACATCTCAGCATTATTACCAACAAGAAGGAGCAGTTAAGGGAGATGGCCCTGCAATAGTATGAATATTTAATTAATAATTAGTCATGTAATTTCTCCTCAGGAATTATTATCCCTCAAACTGGTTTGTGAATTTAATTATTAGCAGCCTTTTTGTTTCCATGTCCTCTCATTACTGTCAGGATTGATGTAACATAAACTTCATTAAAAATTAAAGCAAGAGTCTTAATTACAAGGCTACCCTGACTGAAGTCAGAATTAGCCAAGTCAGTGATGTGCAAATGAGTGCATTATTTAAGAAACATGCTGGAAGTAGTTATGCTAATGTGGAAGGTTCACAGTAGCAGACCTTTTCACTTGCGGTTGCATATTCATTAAATGCACTATGCAAATTTAATGTAGCAGCCTTAGTAATGCGTTGTTAATTTATTCAGATTTATTGAGTAGGACTTAAAAAAATGTACAAATTTAATTACTCTATCTGCTAGAATGATATTAGGAGAGATAGTGGAGGTTTAAAATGTGTTGATCTGGATTACTGCAGTTTGATGGAGGATGTAGTATCAAAGGACACAATTTTGATAACTAGGCTTGAAAGAATATTTGATTTACTTATAGAATGATCTAAGAAATCACTAAAATTGCACATGCTACTTCCCAATAGGAAAGTAAAAAAAAAAAGTCTCAGTTGTATTAACTTAAGAGCTAAAGCAGTGCTGAGTCCACAGTCTAATGGATGTAATGATCCTACTGAGACCAGTAAAGGTTATGTATGGAGATCTATGGGAAGCAAAGTGTCTTTGTGGAAAGTTCACCGGTTGTTATGTGTTCCTTGGTGATGCTACTGCTCATCAAGTTTAACAACAGGAATCCTGTCACTTTGCAACATTACTGGCAGCACAGAGTAATTTGTTAGCAGTGGCTGATATGAAGTTTAAATTTCTGTTTTTCTTTTTAGTTACAGCCTGCAAAAAAACCCAACACAAAGCCTGCAAATTTACCATTGTGGAGTAATTCTTACCCGGTATATTTTTTCCCTATGAAAGTGATACAGATAGGAAAAAACCTATGTGATTGCATTGTAGCATTCACTTTGAAACCTATTCAAAATTATCTGGTCTCTTGTGGAAAGACTCATGCCAGCAAATGTGACCCTGTTACCACTGAAGAACAGAAAAGCTGAGCTAGAACAATTTGCTTTCAAATATCTTTCATTCTGCCCCATGTGACAGTTTCCATATTTTTATTTCCCACCTGATGTGTGGTTTCAGAAAAGTAATTGCTGCAAGTGTGTCTTGTGCTTTTTCAGTAATCAACTTCATAGCTGGGTATCTGTAAAAGTTCAGATAATTTTCACACATTTGTAAGGGCTAAAGCCTGGGCTGCTTATCTGGGCAGTAAGAGTATAAAGGACTCCCTCCTTCCAGGTGTGATAAGTCCTTGCACATTCTCCTCGGTGTGGGGTTGTCTGCTTTGCTCACTATTGAATTGTCGAGACATCCAGGCTGTGTCAGGCCACAGGCTTGATACTATAAATAAGTGACTTCTGTTCCCTTGAAAACATCTGATCCTGCCTCCCCTTGAAGGAAACAGTGAACAGTCCACATGTTTGTCTGAGTTAAAACCTAGGTACTTGCAGGCAGGAAAACTCGGAGCCTTCAGGTCAAGATGCTAATGCTGGGCACAGGCAGGTCTGCATTATGAAGCCTTTGGTAAAGTTCATCTGAGAAGTTCTTTTTCTTGTACTTTTGCCTCTTGTTACTGCAATGGTGAGGCTGCTGTCTCCTCTGTCCTCTGAACAACACTGCAGAAATTAACTTGACTGTTCACTTTTAAGTCCCTAAAAATTAGCTGCCATTTGAAATAATGATAACAATACAAATAATCTGATGTACATTCTTAAGTCTGCATGGATTTGTCTTACGAAACTAAGAAACCAACCCGATCCCTAACACCTTCCTCATCTTTTCACTTTCTCTGTGCTTTATTGGTCTGGGCCAGTGACTTTTATGTTCAGCCAAACCTGATCCAGCTAACAAATGCTCTTGTGCTGGGCTATCAACTGCACCACAGGTCTGACATTGAAATCACTGGATGAGGGAGACAAGGGGCTACTCTTTCTGTTGCAGTGCCACCCTCAGTGCATGCCACAGTGCAGTCTGAGAGGACAGCAGCCACTGGCACAAGGGATGGAAACAAGTGGTTGGACACAAAGTCAGGAGGGTCCTTCTGTGGTGACTCTCCTGTCGAACACGGACTGTACCTACAGCTTCTCTGCCTATGTCTTAGGCTCCTTTCACTGCTAAATATTATAATACAGATACCCTGTCCATGTTTTTTAATCCCTGCAGGAAAGCTTCCCGGCTTTGCCAGGCGGCTTGAGGAATCTGGAGGAATCTGGAGAAATCTGTCAATCTCTTTCCCTCTGCTCTCCTCATAAACAATTGGATCTGTTAGGTTTGGGTAAAAAGCTGACTGCCCAACCTATCAGTTTTGGTTTTCCCTCCATGCAGCAAACTCCTTTCAGATAAACTCTTTTGCACCAGAAAGTAGCAATCTTATGACTTCTACACAAAAAGGATCTATAGGGAAGTATTTCCATTCTCTGATGTCAGGCATCTCCCCTGGAACACACAAGGCAGAGTCTGTAGCACTGTAGGTCGGCTCCACTCGTAGATCATTGAGGCATTGCCTGGATGTGCGTACACACAGCCCAGGCTTTCTGGAAGTGTTCTGAGGAAAATTCATCCTCTTTGCCCAAACAAGGATCTGTTCAGTATCCTACATTGCAACAGTGTTGTTTGAAAGGCATTCATGGTGTTGTAAAGCCTTTCATAGTGTGGCCTCTGTATGTCAGAAAAACCAAGAGGTGTGGGTGTGCTGCAGGGCTATTTCCTGCTCCATAGAGAGATTCTCATTTCACACGCACTTCACTGGAAATGGCTCTCTCAGGAAATTCCCATTCACTCTTCTTTTACATGTTTATCCAGTCACTGGAAATTTCTCTTTTCTGTTGAAAGCATAGGCTGTCTTATTTGAAATAGTTTGATTGCAGTGAGGTCTTAGAGCTGTGCCTTCATTGTGTGGGTGGGGAGATTAAATGATACGCGGTGTATGCTTGGAATAGTTGAATGATTAGGCACTTACATCTGTTTAATTAAACAATGAGCTTCAACCTCTGTTTAATTAAGGACTAGCTCATTTCAGTGGTGGTCGCATGCTGGGAGTTATAACACTTCCGTAATTCAAATCCAAGGATATAATAGAAATAGGCTGGTCTCCTTTCATTCCTTAATAGCCAGTGGTGCACAGCACAAGGCAAAGAGACGATCTGCAGGTGAACAATGAAAGAATTGAGGTGTTATCAGGGAAAAGATGTGTTTAAGGTAAGAACTGTGTCAATATGAAGAATGTGAAATCCTGTCTGTTGGGTGATGGGGAGGTGAAGGCTACCAAATATCCATCAGTAGCAGTATGTTATAGTCTGGCTTTACCCCCTGGGAAGTCTTGTTTCCTTAACATTATTGCCTTAACTTCGTCTCTTAAGAACTTTGCCCACATTGCTGAAGGCTGAGGACCTTGTGTTTTCCAATGTAATCCTCTGAAAACAAACTTCACTATGAAAAAAATGCAAATGTCTTGTTTTTTTAAAATAAAAAGTAGGATTTGAGACACAGAGGCTGGAGCTTAGATTTGAGAACCTTGCTGTATCCCATTTAGCAGAATTCACAAAAGAATCTGGGACCGATCTGGTTTGCTGTGCTGTAGGATTGCCTGCCAGGCAAGGGACTTCCCTTTCTCTGTCTTAATTATGAATTTGAGGCACACAAACCTTGTTCTTTAGGGAAACTCAAACCAGTGTTAACTAACAGGGAAAGAAGCAGCAGCTGAAGAGAGTGCTGTGTAGCGTTCTTTCAGTACTGGGCTGTGAAAATGAAAGAAGAAATTTGTAAAGAAATATGAGAAATATAAGAGATGTTATAAAACTGTTGAAAGGGACTCAGAAAAGTGACTCTTGTTATCAGACCTACAGGTCTAAGTATTCAACTCAGGTTGGTTGGGAATTCCAGCTTCCTGGTGACTTGTTACCTTGACTGTCCCTAAGGAAGAAGTGCAAAGAGATGACGTAAATGTGACTGTTTCCACTTTAATTAGCATGAGCCTATACTGGAATATTTAGGGAAACTGGATTAACTTTCAAACAAACATGGAATTTCCTCATCTTGTGTTTAACTTGCACATGTCTGAAGTCCTGGATAACCCAAAACCTGATCATCCTCCCCAAGCACCACGTGAATAACACCACAATTGCATCATGCTTAAGATTTACTCTATTCCATGACTGGTGAGATGGGAGGAACCCCTAAATCAGCAAAGTAAGTCCCAACTTGGACACTCAGGGTTTCCAAGGGCTGCTGAGTTTCCAAGCTAAACTACAAGGCAGAGAGATCGTTAAGTGCCTGCATGTCCCTGTCTCCCAGCAGCTGCAGCACACCTTGTGCAATGCCAGTCCATTCCCCATCTGGCAGCAGGGAGTCTTGTGGCAGTGCTTGGTACTTCTGCTCCCAGGAAAGGACAGGATTTTGGTGGATGCCTCTTCTCAAATGTGCCAAGGTTTGGGCTTACTGAACTTAAATTTTGAAACAAGTGGTTAGTTTGCAAGTAGCCATTTTGTACTAAGATAAGGTACTTTTTTTTTTTTTTAATAAGCATTTTCATAATAAGCAATTTAATATGCATAGGTTTAATTTTGGTAAGTTGGTCTGTGTATGTATACATAATCAAAACAGTACCTTTCGTAGGAGAATGCCAATCATTCATCTCAAATGTGAGTTGTAAGGACTAAAAACAGCAAGAATTTTAGCAGAGATGGTCTCATGCTCTGATTCATGTGGTTACTGTAACAGTAGCTGAAGCGTTGCACTCTGAATGGGTTTCGTCTGTATTTACCCGCTGTTTCTTCAGTCTGTCTCTGTTGATGTGTGGTATCTGCTGACACAGATAAGGTATATGGTTATGTTGCTTTTTGCAGTGACACTTTGTGCATTTTGTTTGCTGCAGTTGTAGCAGCAGCAATTCAGGAGGTGCACACGTGTAACCTGTCGGCCCTCCTGCAGTGACAGCCATTGTCAGACTGTCCCTATGGGTTTGCAAAGATGATACACAGAAAACTGCAGTTATTGCATTGCAACAGCAGCACATTATTTTACTGAACCTTAAAAAAAAAGGGATGTGGCTTTCTTGTTAAACAACCCTGTGTTTCAGTTTCTTGCTGTAACTTTAAAAGCAGTGGGTTAGTCTGGACCGTGGGCAGGCACAGCAGCTGAAGGCTGTATCCTCGGTGGGGATACTGTAGCCCGGTGAATAATGGCTCTGCTTCTGTGGGTCTTATTCCTGTTGCAGATTACATGGGTTTAATCAAGTTCATGAGTTTGGGCAGCCTCTCATCTTCCTGCCTCTCTCTGCTCTCCATTCTCCACCTAGTACATTAACTGGAGGAAAAATTTATGATCTCATTAGTTTTGCATATTGGTTCACTTAGGACAAATTGAAGCTTTAAAATGTCACTCAACTTCAACCTGTTATGAAAGCATTTAATCCGCTGAAGACTACTCAGATGTTTCTGAGCCATTTGACAACTCTGACATCCTGTAAAAGTTACGTAAAAAATGGACTCTGTACAGGTACTTCTGATCACCAGGATCACTGCAGGTTCTAAGCTGGGCTTCTGGAGGCGTGTTCTTGGCTGTGCCAAGCCTCACTCCAAGTGTGTTCCGATGTGCTTCCCTGCAGATTCACAAATTCCACGAGAGCGGGCCAGCATGGGGATGAAGTGAGGCAGCCTCTCCCTCTGTTGGCTTAGGCCCTGCCTGTTCCAGTTCTTGTTCTCTCTGTGTATTTTACAGCACTTTCTGCAAGGCATTGGCCGTCCCTGCTTGACTCTTACCAAGCTCATCCTCTGAACCTCTGCCCCAGGCAGTTCTGGAAGTTGACTGAACCCTGACACTCCTGGTGATCCCTTCCTGTGCAGCAGACATTTGCTTTCCGTGGCACAGAGGGAGACCTGTTGCTGCTGGAGCTGCAGGCACCCTGGTCCCCAAGTTATTTCATACTCTGGCAATCAAAGGCCTAGGATTTCTATCATTTTAGGTGTTGCTGTTCGTTAGCAGTTTTCAGGGAATGATAAACATCCCATCTCCTCCCTGAAAACCTCTTCTCAACTTGTATGAGACCTGATTTGAAAAGCTAGGGTCACTCAGGGGCTCTGCACACAACTGGGGACTCCAGCACACAACCTGGTAGCAAATGAAGAGGAATATTTATTTTCTTTAAGCTGCCATATCAAATTTCTGTGTTTTAAAAAAAATCAAACTTATATTTTGTTTGGAAAAATCTGCGTTTCTGAGAAATTTCAAGAGTTTGGTTAAATCTTCTGAGTCATCTTTTTATTACCTCATACCAAATGTATCCTGAAGGAGGACTCCAAGAGTTTTGCTACAGGAATCAGGTATATCTTCCATTCCACTGTCAGCCTTTTCCCTCCATGCTGAATCTGCATGTGAATTTTTAACTTGAGAGAAAACCTTGTGTAGATGGAGATTAATCTCCCGATGCAGTTCTTGACAGCACTAACAGGTTGTGATATTCTGGGATAATGCTGCACCTCACACTTCCTGCTGTTTAAAGCAATTATTTTTCATATACGGTACGTTGGTCCTACACAGGGATTTCTACAGGTGTCCTTGTATCCCATGGCAAAGATTTGAGGCCTGGGGCTACTTTTTCTATGTCATCGTCATAATTCCAACATAGTTTGGGGGCCCCTTTTCTGTCAAGTCTTTGGAATTTACAGGCTGTCTCCCTTGCCCTCTTTGTCAGACACTAAGGCTCTCTTGCCTTAACTGAAGATGATTTGCCATATGGTGAAGTGGGTTTGTTCTCTATTAAATGTTTTTAATTGCAGTATGTTTACAAAGAGCTCTGTAAATACTTACATATCTGATGCAGCTAGAAATTAGTTTTATGCTGGGTTTTCCTGGGACTATTCCAAATGACGCTGTTCAGAGAAGTTAAATTGCATTTGCTGCCATTCAGTGCTTAATGACAGCATACCCAGCGTGGGGCTGGATGGCATCGTGCTTTCCATGCATCCATAAATAAGACCTCAAAAGGATTACTTCAAATGATGTAGGTGAGTAAGCTCCCCGTGAGGTCTGGCGGGAATGCCTACTCTGGTAGCACTAGTGAAATTACTCGTATGATTTACAGCCAGAAACTCAGCCAATGTAATTAATTTTAAACTCTGTTGTTTGCACTAGGATTTTACATTGATTTTTTTAAGTTGTCCCAGTATGACTTCTGCACGTAAACAGTCTGAGTCTGTCAGAGCTTTTTCTAAAGGCTGCTTACCGCCCTCCATGAAAAGTTTAATTTCAGGGAGAGATTATTTTCTGCTCTTGGGAAGCCTAAAATCAAGCTTCAGACTTGCAGAAACAACGCTTCTGTACAGATCTCAGTCACTGTAATACTGATTTTCAGCTAAAACTGGTGTGTAAAAGTCTACACCAGTTAAGTATTTACAGACATAAATGACACATGTGAAGTGTGTGTATGCCAAGTCAGCAAAAAGCAACCCCATCTGAGAAACTGTATTATGTGAAGTGCAAAAAGTTCTTAGCTGGGTAAAAACAGAGAATGGGCTAAATGACTTGTTGGAATACACATTGTGTAATTGTACAGCTGTCAAATATTTATTAATCATGTTTGAATCCTACAAAAACCTTTTCTAAATGTTCTTGGAGGAAAAACAAAATCTCAAGTTATGCAGGGCAACTTAATCGCTGTAACAAGTGGAGAATATTCCACTTGAATTCCTGTTCAACAGACTAAGTTCCATTTTGGCAGCCAAGTTGTTTCCATGTTGTTCAGCCCAGGTACAGGTATTTAGTATCATCTCTTTCAGAAGTATCATCTGTCCACACCAAAGCATGGAAGGAAAACTTATGCAAGTAAGACCAAATTCAGACTCTTGGGCAATGCCATCCTTGGTTTTAGCTGGCCCTCAAGCTGTCCTAAACTTCTCCATTAATATTCTTCAGAGACTGCAGACATGAGAAACACTGTGGACCTGTTTTGTGTTTTCTGAGGCCTTTGGAGTATCTGTGCCCAGCAGCACCAAGGTGGGAAGGGCTATCAACAGCTGGATGAAAGTTCTGCTTCGAAAGGGTCCAGCCTGCTTTGCTACACAGCTAAGAGTGTCGATATAGGAAAGCGTGTGAGGAACTTCCACTGTTGATTTTGGAATCCTTTTGTGTTGCTTCTCTTACATAAGTAGAACTAAAGTGCACTGGATCCTCTGCAGACTGACTACAGCTCTTTGTTTGTAAATGGAATATGCTTTCCCTATCTTCTTATCCTTGGACTTAGAATGTATCATAACACAATAGGCAGTACTTAATGTAATGAAGTCTTTGATTTTTGTGTCTCTGTAGCTTGGAGAAGTCAGAGCAATGATAAATTATTTCAAAAAGTACATTTAGGTTAGGATTTCATAGCTGCCATAGGTACTGGGCATAAATGGCCTGGGTAAGGGAGCCAGGGGATGCAGGAGTACCGCGGGTGGGAGCACTGTGACATTAACTGTGACACCATGGCAGCACCTCACTGAAGAAATTCAGGAGGAAGAAGTTTGGAATGAAGAATATTCAGAGCCAAATACTTTTCTGGTGTAAGTTACTTTAGCTGCACTGGCAGGTTTGTGTGATTTGAGGATATGCATTTGTATCACAAGAGAATTTCTTCTTCCAGGATATTGGACTGTGAAACATTAGAGCTCTAAAGCACCTTGATTCTCCAGCATCCTTTAAGTTTTAAATGTCTGTCTTTTGGGTATGGTCTTAATAGACTGGGGCTTTAGGACCAGTTTCTCTGAGAAGCAGTTCTGTTCAAGAAGGGCCCTTGACACCATTCTGGCTTAATGCTAGACACATCTGCTGCTACTTGGGCAAAATTGACACTGTCTAGAGAGCAAAGCAATCACCTGCTGTAGCATTACAGAGCATTTACACTTGAGCCATATTACCAGGCAGTAAATCTTGACCTTTAGGAGTTCAGAGATTAGATTTCTTCGCTATGAGCGCTCAAGATATTGTTAGGCATTTGTTGCTATTCAAAGCAGATTTCAGGGGTTACCTATGGGTTTAAATCATAGCCTCAATCATTATTGGAAGGTTCTTTTAAAGCTGAGATAGCTTCAAATAAAAACTAGGATTACTTTTACATTTGTTAGTAGTTGTCAAGAAGCAAATGTGGGGGGAGGAAGGGGTTGTGGAGGCGAAGACATTGCTCTAAGTTTCAATGTTTATTTCTATGAGAACAGATATTTTACAGTGTATGGAGGGAAACGGCTTCTTTTCAATGTGGACAAGAGATGCACTTATTCCACTGGGATAATAAACTAAAAGTTGTATTCAAAATAGGACTGAAGATAGACATAGTTTAAAAGAAACTATTTTGAAAATAGGAACACCTCAGATAATCACTGACTTAAATAGGCACAGTGTTAATTGTTCATTAATACCGAGGAATGCCTGAAAGCTTGTGCTTTATATTGTGTACAAACCAAGCACTGCAGAAGGGGAGTCAGGCAGATGCCAAAAGAGGTCAATGAGCCCCCACTACTAACAGGAATCCTTCATTCCCATTGCAGAAAAGCACTGATGATCAGGTTTGTGTAGGTGCACACAGCAGTTTACTGGGACTCTCATCTCCTTTGGCAGCAAGATAGAAGATCAAAACTCGTAAGATATTTTCTCCTTTCTTTCTCCCATTTCCCCAAACGATTGCAGTGGGTCTCAAATCCTTACTTCTGTTTTTTCAAACCCAGATATAAAATGGAAAGCTAATGAATGAAGAGCAGTACAGTAAGAGCCTGTTGTAACTGATAGTAAAAGCATGTTCTGCATGGCACTGGAGTTAAAATGTGGTGGTAATTCTGGAATGAATTCAGAAAAGAATCAGCCAGAAGAGTAAGGGATTTTTGCCCTTTGCTCAGGCCAATGTTCCAGAGCTGGAACACACTCTAACCCTCTGGGCATTGTATTAGAGAAGGATTGGAGATCACTTGGAGAGTACAGGCAGGGAAACTTTTATTGAGGAAAGGAAGCACGATTAAAGTGATTAACTACCATGAAACAGTTCATTACAGAGTCCTTTAAAGTCCAAGTCTCCCAGCCCCCAGGGTTTCACTTTCTTGCTTTTTTTAATCCTGTAAAGTAAAATAATAGTGACTTTTTTTTCCTGTAGAAAGGAAGGGAAAGCTTAACAAAGGGGAGGAGCTCAGAAGGGGGCAGAACCTTTGCCTTATTGCTCTTTGAAATCCGTAATTGATATTGTAAAACTTCCCAATGAAACACACTTTTCCAGGCCTTCAGAGGCCAGAAATTCCAGAGTTATTTTGCTAAGGCTCACAATTGCAAAGTGTAAGAATGTGTTTGAACTGGCTGGACCACCTTCAGCTGAGCAGTTCCACTCCTCTGTGCAGATACAAACATCATCCCCACAAGTCCCAGGTCTTGTTCCCTGTTCTGTGATAACTAGGCATTAAAAACAACAGATGGAACCTTAACTGGTCAGCTAAAATTGTCTAGATCTCTTTGGACACATTAGATATCTCACAAGGTATTAGAGTTTGGCCTTGTACAGCTGGTCTTGCAGTCTTCGAAATCCTGACCAGTGGAAACAGATTTTGGCCTTGGGAGATAATGAAAAAAGCTCTTGGTGAGCCCTGTAGGAGCATAAAGGCTTATCTTTAAGCCTTTTGTCATCTGATGATGATGGCTCAGGTAGCTTAAGGCAACTGAGCTGTCCCCAGTGCATCTCTGCTCCTGTTTTTCACACTGGGGAAGATGTCTTGTCTAGATCTGAACTCCCCCAGTCTGTCTTTTGTATGACTCTTGGCCCTGGTTCTACGTCCAACTTTGTCATCTGTTGTGTGGTTCCGCTGCTCTGAGCATCTAAGGATGTCACAGTCTACAGTATGTTTGCAATAAAGCAGTAAGGGCACTGCCACTTCCATTTTTATGGGTGGGAAATGGTGTTCTGTTTTCTGTGATTAGGTCCTCTAAGGTACTGGGAGTAAATGACAGCTAAATATCTTTTGAGTGTCTAGGTTTAAATGGAAATGACATCGGCCTTCTGATACAGAGAGGAAAAGGAAAACGCCAAACAAACTCGGGTTCCTCACATCTTCAGCTGCAGCCCAGCTTGCCTTGGCATTCTAAGGGAGATCAGAAGGATTGGAGTATGTAAAGTGCTACCGTATGTAAAAGCGCCAAAGGGCTTTGCTACAATGCCGTGTGAAATGTTGACACACTGTGTTGTATTCCTAAATGCTAAAATGTTTTCTGCTTGTTTGAAACAGTATCCTTAATATAGGATATGGTCTCTTGATGAAAACAAAATACAGGGAAACAATCTAGTTGTGACTGACTATGCCAAACCTGTGTAGAAGTTTTTGTCTGGACTTGTTTCCTTCCCGCTTCCCCCCCACAGAAGACTCACTGTTGGCGCCAGCAAATGCATGGTGTGCAGTGGTTGCTATGGTAATTATTTCTAGTAATGAGTTAGTGTTATAAATGGCTAGGATTTAATGAAGAGCTCCCTCAGGAATATCCTGATCAGTTTGGTTATGTATACCTGTGAGACATGCCAGGGTGCTGGGCATTCATCCACTGCAGCAGAACCAGGGGAGCTGTGGTGGTTCATCACTCCTGAAATCTCCCATGCTTTTCACAAGCTAATTCTGTAGGAAACACAAATAAACGATGCAGAACTTACTAATGACTGGGGCTCACAATCTGCATGGACCTGCTTCTCTGTACCGAGGGGGGCACTCAGTGCAGCTTTGCACACAGTGCTGATTTACTGAAGGGGCAAGAAGATTTCAAGATTTACAAAAGCTGAAAGAATACTGCATTCTGTTTAAAATAGAATGATTCCATCCTTGTGTATACAGGTATTTTTTTACTGTTCTGAAGGGTCCATGCACTGTGCAAAAGCAAGTGATAGCTTAATATGGCAATTTGCAAACCTCAAACCAGATGTAAAATGTGTGTTTTTTTAAAAAATTTGCACTTGAGATCTTTATAGAAACTCATCAGATTATGTTATTATAGCAGGTGTCTTTCCCAATTTGAATCTTAATAAGTCTTAATTTCATTTTGAGACTGTGGAGAACTGGTTAACTTGGTTCAGCAATCAGTAATGTATTCCTTCCTGGAAGTCCAGGAACTTAAATTAAGGCTGTGAAACAGTAATAAGGTTGCTACCAAATAAGTTGGGAGCCAGCGTACAGGTGCTTGTAATGCTCCATCACATGGATAGAGGTTAAGGGACCAGTCATTTTATGAGGCCACACATGGGTTCTCCTGCAGTTTTGCGAAACAGAAAATGGCTTAGTCTGTTTAGCAGAGGAGATTCAATGTGGTGTTTATTCTTTGAAAATAGTGCATGGGAGAACTGAGTTTAAAAAGGGCGATTTAAATTGTCAAATACAGATATGGCTTTACTTATGTTTTCCTTGGGGCAGTCTCTCTAACCGTACTTTGTAAGCCAAGATCAGTCCACACCAAAAGAAAAGATCCAAGTGGCTGCTTCCCTCTGAAGGCACACTAAATATTAGGGGTCTCGCCTGGGCTGAATCAAAATCTCACTAACTGCTGGTGTTTGTTTCCTGATCAGGAGTTGAGACCAAACACACAAGTTGGTAGAAAAGTAGTGTGTTATGAGCTGGCATGAGGCATTGAACCCATTATTGTATGTTAATTTATCTGAAATGAAAGTACCTGGGTCACATGTAATATATTTTTGGTTAATCCACATGCCAAACTTAATATTTGGGTTCGGTAATTAGGAAAAGAGCGTTTTTTCCTAGACTTTAAACGCTATTCAGAAGTGATACATTTTATAGTGAGATTGTTTAGAATTGACTTTGTCTGAACAGACACCTTTTCATCTCAAGTATTTAAAAATATGAGACTTCGTTGGACCCGCTCAGACTCTTTGGCTGTGTCTCACTCAGATAATCTCTGCTGTTCCCCTTCTACCAGAGTACCAACGGTTCTTTTGTCAAGGGCCTTGTTTGTCAGACTGTGCTAATGCATCTTTAATCATTCTTCTTCCTCTTTCTTATGCATTTGCTGCATAGTTCTAGGTGGAATTGCCTCTTCAGATTTTTTCTGTCTTGCAGTGGTACATTCAGGCTCAAATTGTTGTGCTCAGTAGTGCCATTGTCACATTATAACAAGGAAGATGCTTCATCATGTGTTGTAAAATGAGCTGAAATCTTCTGCTAGGAGCTGAGGGATCATATTGTAGAAAAACATTCATTTTTAAGCACCAAGTCATTACACTGGAAAAGGACACATTAAAGCTGTCAAAGTATTTTCACTCTGTAATGTCAGGGTATCACATTAACAAGTTGCAGGGCATGAGGTTTTCAGTATTCCCATTTACTAAGGTGTACAACGCAGATGTTTTTAAATGGGCAGTTTTCCTCTGGATTATGAGTTTGGCAGCTGCTAACAGAAAACTTTGGTTTCAAAATATTAGCAAATTAGAGAATACTATTTGGCAAGTCTAATTAATGCAGCCAGTTCAGGCACTGCCTCCTTTACTGTTGCTGCTATGTAATTATGATCTTAGATTTGTCTCCATATTTAATATTTCAATAGAAGGCAGCAAAGTAATGTAGACTGTCTCATTGTTAATCCAGTAGTTCTATATTTTTGCTTATATGCTGGTCAGGAAAAGAAAAAAGGGTTAAGTGAAAGATGGTGAGGGAAAGAGATCTACCCAGGGACAGAAAGACCATCTTGCCATATGAAAAGAAAAAAGGTACCCGAGTTCAGCAAGCTGCAAGTTTGAATTACCAAAATGTGACAGTTCAGGTAAAACAAGCTCTATGAAATTTGTGAAAATATCTGCTTAAATCATTTTCCTGTGATTGTTGGTACAAACAGTTTTGAAATACTAACACCATGACAAGGTATCTGTGTGTCTGTTTAGGAACTAATGTGAGCAGGAATGTGGGACATCTGTTGTTCAAACCCCTCCTAGGGAACCATGAGGGTGTGGTTACGACTTGGCTGGATGAGCAAAGAAGTCGTAGCATTTGCTTGCAGTGCCTGTGTTCCTGGGCTTTTTTGGCCAGTGTATCTGATTAACACACTGAGCACACAGGAGTACAGTAACATCCAACGACAGACCAGATTGAAGAACCTTGAGGATACCAACCAAATCTTTGAGAGCTGAAGACAAAAGGGACAATTTCTGAGGTGAGATACAGAGAAAATACAGGCATTCTACTGGGAGACTGGATCCCAGAAGATCCTTCCAGCTGACCAATAGAAATGGAAGGCAAGGAACAGGGAGGAAGGCATTGGAACTGGGAGACTGTGATGTCTGTACATGTGAGATCAGAAAAGAGAAAGCAGTTCTCCTGGCAAGGAAGAAACAGGGCTTTCCTTTCTGCATCTCAAGGTACTTCTTCAAGGGGCAGAGGAGCAGAAAGTGGAGCAGAATAAGGATAACAATTAAAGGATGAGATTGAGGGTGCCTAGGAATAGTCTAGGCACTCATCGGTGGGAGAGAATTCCCACTGAAAGGGTCAGATACAGGTGGCAGTGGCCACAATTCACTCCAGTTTGACCAGTTAGATGAAGAACAATTAAAAGATCAGAACCATTACAAGCAGTAGATAATTGTGTTCAGTGTTATGAAAGAACAGCCAGAGGATCAAATGGCAATGAATCTATACTGTAGACAGTAAACAGAAAAAAAAAAGGAATTCCTGTGATGTTGTCAGAATGTGTGCTGGAAGTATGGAGGGAGCAGAGTTCATTTTTTAGATCATGTCCTGAAGAGACACACGTGGTGATATAATATTAATTGCCTAAATATAGTATAAAAAATCCCACTCTTGTA
This sequence comes from Struthidea cinerea, assembly GCA_013397865.1. NCBI lineage: Eukaryota > Metazoa > Chordata > Aves > Passeriformes > Corcoracidae > Struthidea > Struthidea cinerea. The sequence continues at coordinate 2,250,683 of VZTI01004001.1, read as the reverse complement.
CATTTATCTTCCAGGCAAAACTAGATGCTGTAGAGAATGTGGCACTGATGCTAATGATGAGGGATTGTGCTGCTGATTGGTGACTCTCAAAGGATGGACTATTTGCTACTTTTCTCTTTCCAATATTGTGTCACTCCTGTGTCAGACATGTCAGAAGACATCAGTCGGTCAGCAAAGAATCCCACTCGGTAGCAAACCAGACCATAAATAATGCCCTCTGCCAAAGCACAGACCATTCTCCAACTGACGAGAACAAAACAATACAAAAGTATTAATTGCCTCTTTAAGAGTATAAAACCACTCTGCTGCTTGGAGCAGTGCAGCTCTTTAGGATCTTCAGCTGCTAATGACCACTGGAATCTGAGGGGCTACAATTGTCTTCCCAATTATTTAAGAACCTGAAGCAGTCTCCGAGTGGTGAGTACTAAAAAGGAAAATCAAAGCAATGTGCTACATTGTGCATTAAAATGATTGGTTTATATGGTACTGTATTTTTATGTAATTTAACATTTAGAAAACTAAAGGCAACTAAATAAATAAAAATAATCTTTTTTTTTCCCTGTTTCCAATAAAAAATATTTTGACTATTATTTTGAAGGAATCCTTGAGGAGATTTCTCTCAGAAGTGAGAAATATGCTATTCCTTTATTTCTCTTTATGAGACATAAATTTTAAAAAGCTTGGCCTACTGTGGAGAAAAGCAGTGCTGAAGGACATGTGCTGCTGTTTGTCCAGACACATGAATGGAAATTCAAGCTGAGCAGAACCAGTATTGCTGGTGCCTTTCCTTCACTGAATGGTATCTGTACTGATCCAATACCAGCCGCTTGGTGAATGGTTTCCCTGGCCGGGCCCTGGGTATTCCTGCCCACTCCCTCTTGCCCACAGCAGTCACACTCTGGAAAAAGACTTGTGACTTTCAACTGACTGACTTACTTATACCTGTGTCTTGCAAAAGGGCAGGAGCCCCTCCAGTGATACCAATTCCTCCAATAATCATAAAAAAATCACATAATAATTCAAGTTGAGAGGAATCTTTGGAGTAGGGCTAATTTCAGAGCTGGATAGGGTTGCTCATGACTGTGTCCAGTCCAGTTTTGAATATCTGTAGTGTTGGAGACTCCCTTAAACTGCTGTGAATTAGAAATTAGTAGCTGAGAGGAATGAGCAGTCTCCACACCAAAACACAGCTGGATACTTTCACCCTGGCTGAAGGCTGAGAAACATTTGCTTGATTTTTCTCTGGGCAGACAGAGGAAAAGTACTTACTGAAGGCATAGTAGAGGAGAAGCAATCTGAGCTCTTCAGCAGACCACAAAAACAACTTGGGTTGGATTTAGCCCCAAGATGGGCCTGGAAAGGATTTTTTTGTCTGTAATAGTTTTGAAGTCATAACGAAAAGGTAACTGCATTGGCATCTTTGTGCTCATAAAACTGAACTTCCCCCATGTTGTGCCTTTGCAGAGTTGCACCAAAATCCCTGATTCCAGACTGTGTTTGCTTTCTGTTTATCATGAGTGCTTGTGATTTGCAACCATCATTGATTTAAGAAAAACAAAGTCAAATTAAAACACATTGGTTAGAGATCTAGTTCCTATTTATAGAGCTCCAGGGTGGTTTGGAATGCAGTACCAGATAAATACACTCCTCTAGAAAGATACCGAACACCGAGCTGCTGCTGTGTGTAATAAGGTTGAATGAAGCCAGTGATGTTTGACTGTAAAATGAATTGCTGAAGATTTGAGTTTAACCATTTGGCCAGGCTGTTTCACTGCAGTAATGGGAGTTCATCTTCCTGTAGGAACAGAGAAGGGGGAACAGCAACTCTCCTGATTTGTGAAGCATCAGCCAGAATAAAAGTGGCTACTGTTGTACCTGAAGAAGTGTTGGTAAAACCCCACATCCAAATGAGTAATTAGCTGAAATAATTACCAGCCTTGAGATGAACCCACACTTTTTTTGCCTGTGACAGTATGAAGGATAACAGGTGTTGAGAGTGCCTTGAAGGGACAAAGATTAAAGATTATTTCATTATCTGGATTCCTTTAGGCAGAGAAGTCTTGCATTTTATCCCGTCATGCACAGAAAGGTCTAAGCAGCACCTCATTCTCCTCATGCTTTAGCAATTTTGAAGCTGAGCTTCTGACAGAGAGTGAATGTTGTTTAATCTGGGAGAATCGTCCGTCCTTGAGAATTCAGTGAATTATCTCTGTGTCTCTGCACAGTCTGCTTCTGACTTAGAGACCCAAGGAAAACTGCAAGTAAGGATGCCAAAGAGGCTGAGCAACAGTCTTCCTGTTCCTGAGATTTAGATTAATTAGGAAAGTAAGTATTTGAAGGTTTCCTTTACTTGGAAACTTGCTGACGAGACAGTGTGCATATTTCCAACTCATGGTTTCCCTTTCGCAGCAGTGACTTGCAGGAATAATGTCTCTCAAAACTGTCACTAGATTATAACATATTCTTGCAGTGTGCATCACCATTACACCCATGACAGATCTGTGCAAGTCAGTATTTGGATCCCAAGATGATGTGATGGAACATGGCAGAGAGAACATGGCAGAGAGATGGGATGGGTGGAACTGATGGAAACAGGCTGTTGCAACCGTTTATCTGCATAAACATTTTTCCATTAAAAACCTTACCTTGTCCCCTATTTTCTCCAATTTCATTATAATTTGAAGGAGATTTTTGCCTAGCTAGTACATGTTTGATTTAGGATCTCTTTTTTATCTGCTCTCATTTGATTCTTCACCAGGTCAGTATTAGGTGTTACACATAACACTTAGGTGTTATGCCTTTTTCTGATCCATTATCCTCTACTTACATTTTTCACTGATCTCTTTGTTCCTGCGGTTTTTTTGTTTGCTTGTTTTCTATTCTCTGTTTCTCAGCTACAATCTATGATTCCCCAGAGTTGAAGCGAGTTAGAAAAAAGGTGTGTCTTCAGTCCCGGCTGGCATCCAATTATTTGTAGTGGCCCTTGCTAACATCCTGTGGCTCCAAAGCCCGTAAGAAGTTCTTGCTGTTTTATGACCTTGTTCATGGAGCAAGGTCCATCCCAGTGGTGCTGTGTGCAATTTATCTGCCTTTCAGAAGAACAGACGTAGTGCTGGTGGTACAGCTGGGCAGCACCACAGCACTGGATCTTCCTTACTATAAACTGCCCTCTCTGAAGTTAGTCAGTTTTGGTTTAGGAGTTTTCTGGAAGAAACTATGGCAAGACATTGTTTTCAACAGTGAAGTTACTCCAGCTGGCTGCAGCTGAGGATTTCTGGTTAAGAACTTTGTACAAATTTGTGCTGCACTTGGCTCAGTACATTGGTTCTGTACAGGGTCCATCTTCCTTCTGTACTGCAGGCCAGCATTTCCACAGGAACAAATTCTCCTCCTTTTTGCTGGATTTCAGTTTTGAGAACTGTCCATGCTTTTTCTCTGACACGTCATGCAAAACCCTTGCATGGCTGAGCACACCTTTTTAAGTCAGCAGATAGCTGCTCTCTTCCAATTGACATTCGTCTGCAACTGCCTTTGTCTACAAGAAAGGTCATGAATGCGTCCTCTAGAAACAAATAAAGAAAGCTACACAGGCCCAGTTACTGATACAAAATTGGACTAAAGATTGCACTGAGATGCTTTCCAGTGACACAAGGATTTCTGCTTTCTGCCAAGGTGGCAGCAACAGCCAGTGAAGATTAGGCAGATGCTTGTGAGTAGCTTAAGTCTGAAGGAAGTGCAGACTGGCTCCTCTTTTCCATTAGGAGCAGTTTCCTCACATTCAATTGTGCCTCTCTCTGCATTTCATGTAGTACTGCTGCCATAGTTTTGAACATGCTTTTAACTTTTTTTTTCGCCCTACCTATGGTTACTTAGGAAAACTATTGGGTGATTAATTCACCTCATAAATATTAATCTTTAATATTACATTTTCAGTATGGATATGTAGTACACTTGCTGAGAAGAGATACCTACAATAAATAAGTAAGGCTGAGGATAAACTGAGCATTCAGAACTCCTGGAATTTGCCAGGGACTGACTAAAGTGCAAGCAGATGGTTTTAAATTTTAGTACCCACAGGTCTTTGTAACCTGAAGTTCTCAGTCTCCATGTTGAAGGAATGAGGCTGTAATGAAAATATTTTGATATTCAAGAAAAAAATTAAAGCTTCACAACACTTCAGCTGAAAAGATCAAAGTCGTCTTTGAATAAATGTGACTGCATTTTGCCTTTCAGGAACTTAACTGATCTGTCTTCCCGGAGATGATTCCTCTACTTCTCATGGGACTCCCCCTTCATGTTTGTGGGCTGTGCTTCTAGAACATGATTTTTGTTTACTCTAGTGCTGTAGTCCGATGGCAATTAAATGGCTTGCTGGCAAAGTACAGATTGTGCAACCCTTTTTTTGCAAATGCTATGAATAATTCCAGTGACTTTCAATTAGTTGCCTTTTCAAGAGTTTGAGAGTTTTAACTGCTGTTAGTAGTGTGGAATTAAGCTGTCTTGAGCCAGGTCAATATGACAGAAGAAACCTAAACCTTTATAGCATACCTTTCCTGAATAACTAGGGAAACTCTACAATTGATTAAGAAAAACAAGGAAATATTCAATATTTGAAACAAGTTTTGATAAGATCTCATGCTGCTTATTTACAGAGGCTCCTGTGGGAAAATGGAGATACTTAATGTGTAGGTGGGATGAACCTGGACAAACCAAAGCATCTCTAACATAGTTTGCAGGCCAAATGGTTTAATGCTGCTGGAGAAGCTAGAGATGCTTTCCAGAAGATAGAGAAGGCAGATGTTTAACCTGTCCCATGCTCCCCAGAGGAGCTGGGTACTTCAGGGCAATCAGCACAGTGCAATTTTCATGTCTATGTGCTCTGGGTGAAGTGGAAATATTTTTCCACTCTATCTATAGAAGATAGTTATGTGTAACTCAGAAAGTTCCCAACCCTCTTAGTGACCCCTTCAAATCCTTTCCTTAAGTATTTATGCTCTAATAAAACAAATGAGGAGTGGGATACTGAGGTTCAGAGGCAGATGGTCAGTGGGAAGCAGAGTAATGGCACCTATCTTAAAACCTTCTATTTGTGTTGAGCACCGATGAAGAGTCATCCAAGACAAGCCTGCAGGTTCCAGCATGGGACCCACTGCTGTGCCTGCCCAGTGTTTCCAGCAGGCAGGATGTTTCCAGGGAGACTCACTTGCTGCTCTCTGCTTTGGACTGCATTTCCAAGCAAACACCTGCTTGGAAACCCATTTCAAAATCACACAATGCAGGTATCTTTTAGGAAGGAAACTGAGCATGCAAAGAATTAAGGTAGTGCATTGACGACTGAAGCTATTCTGAATAAGAACAAACACCCTTAGGCTTTTGGGATTTTAGTACAGAATTTTGAAAAAAACATCAAAGGGGGAAAAGTAAATACTGGTTTTGCAGCTATTGACAGTTCAAATTATATTTAACAACAGCAATATCAATTGCATGTTTCACACTGTGATTTCCTTAGCAATATGAGCTAGATTTGCTTTTGAATGTAGAATCAGACCTTTTGCATTGAATTGCAGGTTGGTCTTGTTTCAGCAGTAACTATAGTTTCAGCGTTTGCCTCTCCTGTACCTGATCTTAAACCTTCAGTTACACAAGAGATGTATGACCTGGGAACTCAAGCTATTGCAGTCAATAGCTGGTAAACTGATTTAGACTTAGAGTGCCAAATGCCTTTGTGAACTGTGTGTACTTCATTGTGTATTTGTGTAAGTGCAATGTAGCAAATGAAATTTTAGCCACTTGTGACTCGTGTTCATACCTTTTAAAAATATACAGGGTTTTTTAATGGTAAAGATTATCAGCTACTTTTCATCCTAACCACTAATGAAAGATTTTATATCTACTAACAGAGTTTGACAAGGTTACTCATATTCCCTCCCTGTTCCATCACTCCAGTCATTTTCCATACTTATGTCACTATTCGTCCAGTATCTGGAAACGAGCACCCTGAAGAACAGTGACACTGGTGGGCAATTCCGTTCATATCAGAGGCTGTTACTACTCTAACTGTTGTCTCTAATGTGGTTTGGAGAAGCAAATCACCAAAGATTTCCAAAACTCTCTGGTGTAGTTTAAGCAATCAATGACATCAAAAGAAGTTGTTCTGTGAACCTGCTGCTGGTTGGTTTTGTACCTCATGTTTGTCAAGATTCAGCCAGGTCCTCTCTGCTCCCTCAGTTGTGTTCATAAATCTCTGTCTCTCTCTAGTCCATTCTTGACCCCCACAGCTCTCTGGATGCCTGTGCAAGCCGGTGCTCTGTGGAGCTGGGCTCTGGCCCTGCCCAAAGACTGGGGAGTGGGGTGTGGAAGTGTGTGAGCATTTGCTCTTGTGACACCCAGAGATGAGGGAGGTACTTCTGAATTTATGCGGTCACTTTTTATGAGTTGTAGGATTATTGTCTGCTGTAACTCTTGGTTCAGACTTAAAGGATGACAACTTTTTAGTCAGGCTCAGGATCTTGGGAGGCCCATCACAATAATTGTCCTGCAGGAGTACCCTGACCTGGTCAGTGCTTGTTTGGTCTGGTTTTTTATATACCATGTAAGTATTGTAATAGAGTACTGGTATTTTATAATTAAGTACCCCTTTTATTGCTGAAATGGCCTATGGAAAAGCTAAACAGAGTTGAGATAAATACTTTTAAATAAAATAAAATCTGGGGAATAATTAAGTTATGCAAAGCTCGGACGTTTTAAAGAGAGGTATGAGTCATTTGATGAATAGGAAATGTGTTAGAAAATTCTGATTAATTATTGATCTATTGAAAAAGGAGCTAGAAAAATTAATATTTTATATCACAGATATATTTATATAAAATAATTCTGTAGCTGGTTAGTTAGCTGGTTAGAGTACAGCTTCAAACAATCTATAGAAACAAGTGAATCCTCCTTTATCTCAAATATAATTAGCCATTTAAATGTCTTGGGTCAATTTATTAACACTTTATTCATCGGGGTGTAACTTTTATTAGGCTTTATTGCTATCAGAAATTATATCCTACACAAATACAATAGAGATTTAAATGTTCTGTAGAATGAGCCAATGCTTCCTGACTTTATTGCACAGTATTGTAATGAACCTTGACCAGCTGTAGATTTGATAAGTGTAAAATATTGCTGCTTGCTGCTAATTTTGTTCCTTTTTAATGACTGATAATCCATGTCGATTTAGTGTGATAGTCACAATCCAATACTGTTTTCCTGCTATAAATGTGATTGTAACAGGAGCTATTAAGTGTGTCTGCATAATACAATTAGTCAGGGAAGCTCTGTATATTGTTTCCAGGTCTTTGGATTTTCATTATAGTATTGGAACTTGTTAGACTGTAAAGCTTGATGGTTGCCAGCTCAGACAAGCTCTTTTCTACTTCTGTGCCAAGCAAAGGGGTAATGATGCTGCACTAAGAAGTCTGTTCTCACTGCTCTGGAAAATTCATTGTATATAAACATAGGGGATCATTTTGGGGAGAGCAGGAAAGGTGTCACGGGGGAAGAAAGAGAGGAAACTCATCTGGGCAACTACAACTGCACAAGAGCTGCTTAAAGAGACAAACCTGGCAGCTGAATGTCTGTGCTGGGAAAAAGTGATTGTGACATCTCTTGGCAATCAGGCAACACTGACAAATCAAATGTTCATGTTTGTCAGGATGCCAAACTGTACAAAAGGATCTTAGTGAGGAAGCCTTGGCAGAAGACTCCTTTCCTTGATAAGTCTGCCCAGCAGCATGTTCCACTTTTAGACAATGAACAGTTGCATCGGAGTCATTCTGAGAAACACACTTCCTCAGACCACTTGCTTTTGGTCTCATTCGATCTTGTCTAACCTGAAGATTTCTACTTCAGCTCTTGGGCCTCTAGTTTTGAAGTGGAGATATTTTTATAAGAGTGGTTGAAAACCCAACTGTGAGAATCATCAAAAAGCAGTTTCTGTAGCTTAATATAATTATTTGGACTTTTTTTATAAGTGAGTAATTATGTGATCTCTATCGCTATCTTGGCAGAACAGTAACTAAAAGATGTACCCATATCTGGGTAGTATCTCAAAAGAATTTTTTATTTATTTATGATTATTTATTCTGTGGTAAAACAGATATCTAACACTTGAGTTTCTCTTACTTGTTAAATACGTAATGGGGAATTCTGCCACTGATATCAGTGTAGGCAAGGTTTTGCCCACAGTAATTTTGTCTGGAGAAGCCAGACTCTGGCTCTCATGGTGTGAGAGCTTTGCTGTGCTCTCTTTATCTGCTCAGGTGGACTGACTGCTGGGGCAAGACAAGAACTACTTGCACACATCCACTGATAATGTTGGCTCAATAAAGGCTCCTGTCAGCAGCTTATAAGGGGCAGTTTATAACTTTTCACTGACTAAATAAGAGTTCATACCTTTCAATACAAGGCAGGAATAAACCTAAACATTCATAACCTTCTACATTATTTATTTGCAGCATTTCCTCCAACACTTGGAAAAGCTCCCCAAGAAAAAAAAAATGCAGAAAGCTGACAACTACATGCAGAGAGAACTGTATTAGCCTAAGGTTTACTGGAGCATCTTTGCATTTTGGTGGCTATGTGGTAGAAGCTGTGAGGCCCTTCTGACTTTTGAGTTTATGCTTACAGGGATGTTTAAATGTCATCACCCAGTCTCTGCATTATCCAGACCTGCTATACTGGGGACCATTCAGACATTCATTTCATATGCCTGCAATTTCTATGAAGGCTCTCAGTGCAGAGTGTAACACAATAAAACAGTGGTGTAAAATACATTTAGTATGAGCCTTTCTGCAGAGATCTCCAGGCTGCCTTTATGGCTGACATTACTCCTTTGCAGAGGAATTCTGCAACTATTTCTAGGATTCAAAGGGATTTCTGCTTTGCTGGCTCAATCTGCTATGCAGCACTACTGGCATCAGGCTCTGTGCAACAGTTTTGGCTGGTCAGGGCTGCTTCCTGCCAGACGACAAAATGCTGAGAGCCTGGTCAGCAGGTAACAGTAGCTGAAATCCTGCCAACATAATTCGGAGGTTAAAGGGGTAGTCAGTGCACCTGCAATTAGTGCATCCATCCGTAATTGGGGCCATTTCATCAGTATTCCTAGGGGAATCAGTATTCTCTGTGGGAGAAGTCCAGTAACTGCCTCCTTTATGCCTCTAGAGCAAAACTAATTTTGGGCGGGGAGAAGACATTTCCTCTGTTTAGACATAAAGAAAAGGGAACTTACTTCACCAATTTATAATTCAAATTATTGGAAAAAGTTCCTAGTGTACCATTCATTTTTTGCTAGATGAAGATGTCCCATATAGATTTAACTCTGGGCTTTTGCTCTAGCTCAGCAAGTACACTAACACAAAGGGTATTCCTTGCAAATAAACACTGGACAGATACAAAGAAACACTGAGCAAAACCTAAGCCATGCAATGAGCTTCAGAAAGATCAGATCCACAGATGTGCTGACTGAAGTTTAAGAGACAACTTAACAGATGTACAAAGCTGTAGATCAGAGGAGATATAAAACAGTTAAACTTGCTTAAAGGCACAATGTGTCACAATCTAACGATTCCATGCATCCTCAGCCCGACAGAAGAGGGAACATACGCTCAGCTCGGTGCTCTGGCTGTAGGCATGCCAAGAAGATTATAAAAATGCCATGCTGTGATATGTTGCCCTCCTGCCTGAAAGGCTACCATTAAGCTGCTTATTTACTGCACCTATTCAGGCAGCAGTGCGGTTCAGAGTGCTACCTGTCTTCTTGTTGGATAAATTAGTTGTGGATATCACAGGATTGTTGCTGCCTATTGTTCAGTCTGGTGAAGGTGGGAAGAGATGAAAGGCACGGATCTGACCTTGTAATGTTTTGTGTAAAATAAGAGATGCTTTTTCTTCATAGTGAGTGTCATAGTTGATCTTGGTAGGACTGACTGTGTTAGCAAGTTTGGAGTTAAATTAAAAAGGCTAACATACTAATGAAGGCAATATTTTTTTCTCAATCATATAAACACATACATATATATAAAGAAAAAATTTATATGGGAGAAGATATGGAGGTGTGCAGGAAAATGCATGCTATTAGAGCTTTGTGCTCTCTGTAAATCAGCACTGTTTAAAATTAAATCATCAAGAGAACACACAGGAAAACTTAGACACCCCCTCAATGGAAACCATTTTTTTTTGTTGTTGGTTGAGGTTTTTTTAATATATATAAACTGTTGTGCCCTCATATTTTTATGGTATATGGAGCTGTGAACTTTAAATTAGTGATAACAGAAATTGACAAGTACAGCATTAAAAACTAAACCATGCAGCCCTACAGGCTTAATTATGAAGTGAGCAGGAAGATAGGCAGAGAAAATCCTGTTTCGAAATTTTACCTCACATAATATAAATAAAAGATTATGTCTTCCACTGATAGCCTAAGATCAAAAGGATAATATAAAATGACTAGCCTGTATTTATTTTGCCTTTATTATGTGTATAGATAAACTATAAATTTCTCATTTCCTTGTGTCTTTTAGCTATACACAGTTAGAGACACTTATATATAGATTTAATTATGGATAAACAGCTATAAATTAATATATGTAATTATTTTTAATTTTTCATTTAGTCATTAGAAATGTGTTTTCATTGTCAAAACTTAAAAATAGAACATTTTTGGAATAGTGTTCTAACTGAGAGTAAGGCAAGTTGAATATAAATTAAGCAAATAAAAAATATTGATTGGAATTTATAAGGATGTTTTAGATAATCACTAACTAACTGAGACAAGTTATGACAGTATTTATTGTATAGATGTATATGTGTCATAATGTAAACAGGTATCTTCACCAGTGAGGTACTGTGTGTGCTGAACTGATAATTTTCATTGCTGTTCTAAAAAAACCCTACTTGTTAAGTTTCAATAAGGCACTGGAGAAGGTTTTCTTCTTCCTGATGAGCCATTACTAACTCAAAACATTTTACATGGCTTTGGTAGTGCAGGTTAGAAGGAAAAAAAAAAAAAAATCTCAAAGAGGCAGGTGCAATGTTCTCCTTCCTTCCTTGAGCTACTTATTTGATCACTTTTGGATGCCAGTATAAAAACTGCCTGAATAGCAATCGATGTGCAGCCAGTAAGATTTTGGCACATTCAGTGTCAATGTACTGTGACACAAAATCAGGCTCAAAGGAAGAGTGAAGAAATACTTCACTTGTTTGTGAATATCTTGTTCTAAGGGTTTCCTAAAATGGCACATCAGTATTTTTCTGGTTCTAGAGTGTACAGGCCCTCAGTGATGGGACTATCAGGAGTGTCAGGCTCTGATATGCAGGTTTGTTCTAACAAAGTGACTCCCTGTTTCCATATTTGTTTGCCCGTGATTGAGAACCATTTCATACAAAGACTTAGTTTGTGAAAGTAGTCCTGTTAACAGATGCTGGCTGAAGCTGAGCTTTTCTGATGCTGCCTTACAGCATTGAGTCCTCTTAGAGTCGTATTTTAACTGGCAATTATTGTATTTGATTATGATCAATCAGGATGAAAATTGACTTGACTCCTAGAAGTCTAAATCTCTTTATATCATTATTAACCTGGCATTTTCTTCCTTGTGTCTCCGCCTCAGTGAGCTTCCACCACACACATTTGTTGAATAAAGACGGCCCTTTGCAGAAATTAAAGGAAAATGTCATACTGTGAACAGTCCTAGATTAATTTTAATATAGAAGATATGGGATAAAAAAATACTGTTTTAACTTGTGATTTTTCAGTATGTTTGGAGTTGATAATATTTCAAAAACTTTTATAAAGAAGAAGAAGACACATGCAGCTATGGTAACTCTCATGGAAGGACCTAAATCACTGCAGTTGCAATTAACAGTAATCACTGGCAAATCTGTCTTAAATGTCTAATTAATCCTAAGCATGTAAGTAGTGTGACTGTTGTAAGTGGAACTGCTCAGACATTCATGTACTGACAAGCACAAAATTAGTCAGGCACTTGGCTCCTCCAGCAGGTCCGGATGGAAATGCAAAACTCTTGTGCTAAATCGCCGTGGGCTCAACAGAATGGTGCAGTTTAATTATCTCCAGCCAGGGTTAAAGAGGGATGGAAGCATCCTTTTGTGCCAGAGAAATTCACCCGGATGTCATTGGTAAGGGCAGCAAGGACCAGCTCCAGGGAGCGAGCACAGGTGAGGTTTGGCTGCGTGGCTGTTACTTGTGAAGGGAAACGACTTTAGGATGTTAATGCAAACCCAGTAATCAGCCTGGGATGAGCTTGAGATGGTTCATTCAAATTTAGAGATGTCTTTCTGTTTGAAAGTGTTGAGGGGAAAATTAACTAGGTCATGTAAATGAGAATAGGGATCATTTGGGGAGACTTCAAGTACTGCAATACTAATAGGCAATATTTAAGCAGACTCTTCACTTTTCATGCGTACCAATCACCTGAAATATCAACTGGCTGCACATCCCTAAACCAAAAGGATGTTGGAAGGGGGAAAGGTGTGAAAAATCCTACAGCTGTGTAAACTAGAACAAATTTAGAACTGTGAAAAATTCAGGACAATGGGTGAACAGAAGGATGAAGAAGTATGGTTGTGAGTTTTGCAGCACTGAGTATCAAAGTGCTTTATCCCACACCTGCTAAAACTGCAAGGTCCCAGACAGATGCCAACACTCTTCAGTCACTGTAACTGACTGACAAAAAGGCTTCCAGGAAGAAGAATATAATCATTAAGATCCTGGGGGGTGGGAGTAGGGTGGAATGTTCATCAGAGTTAAAGACTGATTAAGAAAATTGGAATTTGGTGTGGATTTAGTATGTGACAACCCTACAGAAATTTGTCCCCAGTTCTAACAGCACTTACATGGCTAAGTAAAACATAAATTTATTTTTTGGTCACCATGTTGGACAGTTAAGCTTTGAGAATATTCTTGTGTTAATTATATACTGTAGTAGTCTTTATTTTCTATATAAATATATTCCATATAATTTATGATGTAAAAATATAAGCACATGGTAATCTTCAGTTAAATCAGTGGTTGCTGCTTCAAAAAGCATCTAATTCTGGTTGAACAGTCAGTAGTTCTGGCAAAGGACTGAACCACTGTGTTGTGATGTACACTTGCAAAATAAACAAAAATTGCTGTGATACTGAGCTGAAGAATATTTACAGATTTAGTTTTCTTTGAAGGGAGGCTCCATGAGGCTTTGCTGTATGGAACACCCTTCTCCAAAACATAGTGATTCTGTGATTTAATGTATATACAGCATTTTTTATTTAATTCCTTTCATAAGTGTATTTTCAGACAATGAGTTTGTGTAACCTCTACAAAAGACATTCAGAATACTTAGATTTTATAGAATCCTGAAGTTAATTGCAGATGTTTTGGATAGTTTTATTTTGTCCTACTTTGTGTTAACCATGATTTGGTATTTAGTCCTGGGCCATAAGGATTCTTTGATTGTTTGGAACTTTGAGAAAGGAAATATGTTTCTTCAGAAATTTTGCAAAGCTTGCCAGGTTTTATGGTTCCTCTCACAATGTCCAACAGATGAGAAATAGTTCCTGGGAGTGCTTTGCTAACCAGTATCTTGTGCATAACCAACATCTTGTGCATTTCAGTCCAAATCCAGAAAAGTGTGCACAGTATAAGGAAAACACCTGGCTTTCACAGTCCTTCTGGCACCCGAACAATGACCCAAACCAGTTTTCTTTTTAAGTGACTTTTTTTATCCAGTCAGTGCAAGTCTGGTGTTCTGAGGTGCCCTGAGAGCTTTGGCTTTCTGACAGAACAGCTCTGGGCTGGCTGTTCCTGAGCTGCAGCATAAGGTTTACGTGCCCAGAAAGAAAAATGGAGACGTGAGGTCAGCTTGGCTCCAGCCTGTTGATGCTTTGTCAATATTGGATTGGTAATCCTGTTACTATAAGAAACAAGGACATCATGTAGCTGTTAGGAGCTAGAAAATAGATTGTTTACTATGTTCTGTGCCATCAATCAGTTTTGTGAGAAAACTTGAGCTCTGGCTGACTGGCATAATTTCTTTTAAAAGCCCCCAGTGTCTCTGTTACTTAATATTTATTGAGATTCAATTAACAGCAAACTAAAACTATTCAATTTTTTATGTAAAAGAATTTAGAATATTAAAACAGTTTTGTAAATCAAATTATTTTAATTCTAATCACAGTAATTAAATGGACATGCTGTTTTAAAAATGACTGTGTAGTTGGTGCAGGAAAGCCATACCAATCGATGTGTGTAGATTTGCTCATTTACTTCAAACTGGAGATTAGTAATATAATTAGAGATTACTTCTTTAGTAAGGTATTTGTCAGTAAAATAATGTGAAAGGCCAAATTTAAGTGATAAAGGTTAGTTTCCTTGAAATATTCCTCTTTGTGTTTGCAGTGTATCCGCAGACGAAACATATTTTGTATTTTCTGTCACTCAGCATTCTCAATATTAGACCGAGTCTTCTACATTCCTAATGTTTGTTTTGCTACGCAAATTCAAACTTTGGAAAGTTGTTGCCTTCCAAGTCCTCTGTATATAATCAGAGGGATATAAGCAGCCCCACTCTCCAATAAAACTCCCTTCTGGTCAGCTGTGTAACATAAATATTGAAGTCAAAATATTTACATTTCATCCTAGAAAGAAAACTCCTTAGGACCTAAAAAATGCCATTTAAAAGCTCACTGTGTTGAATGACCTTAGTTAAGTGACATCCTCCATTTCAACAAGAGAAAAATTGCATGCCGTATCAAATGTTTGCACTGAAAACCGAGTATTTTAAGATGGGACCAAGGATCAACTTAACACATCCCAGTAAGAAGGAAAAATGAGATGTAGAGTAGAGAGGAATAAGTGAGAAGCTGGTCCTTCCTTCCTGCCAACCTCCTGCAATCACTCATGTTACTGTTTTGGAGCCTAAGAGGTTTGACACTGGCCGTGTCTAATTCAAGCTCTAGTGAAGTTTATCAAGTGCCTCACCTGGAAAACGAAACCAACAAAAAAAGGAGGGAAAAAAAAGCTGAAAACTGGTCAGATTTAGAAGAAAATTTGTAATGGATCACTAAATGAAAACAAGCCTAGGAGCTGAATACTTTGCCCTCAATGACGTCAGGATATTTTATCCCGAAGTTGCTCAGTTCTCTGCACTTTCACATTCTTGTCCTTCCAAAGAGATACAAGCACAGGTATCCGAGGCAGCTTTACAAACGTCTCCAAATATTAAGGACGACCTTCTTGTGCCAAGGTAAGTACATTGTGTGACTTCATGGTGCCATTTGGTATCCTGTGTGTTGGACTGGTGACATTGCATACACTTGTTAGGCAAGTTAGTGTATCGGAAGCAAGCAAACCTCCCCAAGATAGGGCTACAGATTGCAGTCTTCCTCTTAATTTTAATTCTCATGTGGGAAGTCATGACCTCTTCTTCAAAGTCTGCCCAGCCTAATCCCTTCCTGGGATCAGACAGCATGCAGGCATGCAGGTATTTTTTTAGGTGGGTGCATAGGCACAACCGTCTGCTGTTAGTTCAGTGTCTGTTCAGAAGTGTTCTTCAAACTACTTGACCTGGAAGTGGACATGAAAATTACCTTCTCAGGGGAGAGTCAAATGTTCCCATGGTCTAAAGCTGTCCACACTTCTCTAAACACATTCCTAATTGGTATTCAACCTTAAAAAATGTCTTTCATTAAAAATATAATTTGACAAAGTAATTGACTTGCATTTGATTAAGTCAGAATCTATTGGATTAACATGATTAATAGATAAAATTATAATCAAACAGAGCAGTACAAAAGGTGAATTAAGTCATGGGTCATAATAAAATACTAAATTTAAGAAAGATTGATATAGTAGGAATATTCATTTCACAGTAGGTATCACGCTGTTCCCTTACAGACAGTGATGTAATTCAGAAGGATTTTGGTAGTCACAATCGGGGCTGCTTCAAAGGCCTTTGAATTTGGTGAGAGTTATGCCAGAGATCTGTTTACAATACTTCACACCCACAGTGTAAATATTCACTGCTCCCATATTGACAGCAAAATGTGGTGTTACTATTAGAAGAATTAGTTCTGAACTGCAGAGGGGCAAAAAGAGCTTAATGATCTTAGAATCAAAAAACCACTTATCCAAAGAACTGCTGTCTTGTATGACTCCCTGTTACACAGCACTGGAATAAAAGGTAGCATTTCATTGTACATATCTACTAGAAAGATAACTTAAAATTTGTTACAAATTTTGACCCACCAATACATAGGACACTGCATTGACTGAAAAAAGCTTATTCAGAATAAAAATTACAGTATTAAAACTGTAGTTTTTCTTTTAAGTGAATAAGTAACAACATAGCAACAGACAGCAACCACATCTTAAGGTAACTGTAAAGCTGCAGGTAAACCATTAAAGCACATGGTCCCCACCTGGACGAACTGTCAGCATTAATGTGTCTCTCCAGCTTGTACCTTACTCTGAAACAGCAAGATTAATTAATTAAATTTTGTCTAGCAACTAGAGTACTCGTTTTCTGAAGCTAAATATTTTCCTTCCTTGCCCACCACGGCATGTAATTTTAGTGGTCCCCTTTTAGGTGTGCCAAGCTAACAGAATGGTCTATGTGTGGTGCATAAAAGTAATCACGGCTTGAAATGCATGAAATGCCCACTGGATGAGGGATATGGGCAGCTAGCTGCACTCTGATATTGGAATCTGACCTAAAGATAATGTTTGCTGTCAATCTCTGTTGTATTTCTAAAAGGATAGAGCCAATGGAAATAACTAAACCTACAGTTACCTGACCTTCCTAGATTGGCGACTTGTCAGTAGTTAGATCAGATTAGCTAGTAATCGGATCAGCACCTGGTCTGCTACTGAAGTTAGTGTGTGCATGGCATCGGCTAAGTTCTTTGAAACAAGAAATTTACCAAATTGAAGATACTGGTAAAACACAAGAAAGAAATTCCCACTGTGGGATGACTGTTACAAATTTAATTTGCAATACTCATGTTCATTGAGGTATCCGTAAGATAAGGAGCAACAGGTGAATTACAGACTTTATTATAAGAATCTGAGTTCAGGAAGCTATAAAATCTTTAAGGTATCTTCAGCATTCTCTCAAGATTTCACTAAAACAGACTCTAAGTCTGGTAGATATATTGAGCATCTCAACAAGTTTAAAGTACCCAGGGAGTTATGGGATCTATTTGCCTATGGAACCCATCCAGGGAGTGACTTTGTGTTTAAAATCACAATTGATTTAGTCTAGTCAAGTGGGGGATGATGATGCCAAAGCAATGTGGAAAAGCTGTCATTGCAAGCAGCTTTCCACTGGTTGGCTCACAGTATCCCAAATACAGAGACAAATTAGAATGTTTGTTACCTAAAGCAGAATTTCTTGTAGTCTAAGTTCACACGCTCTAATAAAAAGGAGTGCAAAAATATTGCCAGATATTTTCCTGACTGTTCCAGCAGGTGCCAAATGATTCAGCAGTGAAACACAACTGTATTTAACATCCTCTAAATTGTTCCACAAGGTAAAAAAGTGCTATTGTACCAGTGAAACCATACACCACAAAACCTGTAGTAGGTTGGAAGTGCTCATTATACCTCCACGGAGACTCCCTGCTCAGATGGAACAGCTCCTGCTGCAATTGTGCCTTTTTTTGCCTCTCTTTCTTTTTCTTTTAGTTACAGAGTCAACTCAAGTGCTGTTCTGAGAAGAAATGGGCTTGCTTATTTTTCTTAATTGAGGACCATATAATTACAGCCATTTAGTGGCTGCTGCCTCTGATAGACTGTATTTCTAAAACCAGGAAATTGAAGTTATAGAATTGGCACAAACAATGCTCCATTCCTCCACAATAGCTTCTGCTGACACAAGAGCCTACTTGCAGCATACTGAAATTTAAAGATCCACCAAAAGTAGAATAGTTGCTATTGTTTGGTCATTCTTGTTCAGCATTAGACAGCATGGCTCAGCCATATGCGTATTTGCCTATTAAAAGACAAAAAAAAAAACCTCATTTCATTTCCAAATTTACTTGAAATCTCTTGAACAGTTGGCACATGATATTGGTGTCTTAGTGACAAAGGTAATAAATTTTGTGGTCCTTATGACATGTTTGTGAATAGCTCTAGCATTGGAGATGGAAGGGCTAAGCTGGACTCTTGTCTCCATAGTAGGATGGTTGGTTAACGAAAATGAAGAAATCAATAAAACTCAGCAGATGTATTTTTCAGCCATTTCACTACTGTTTTCTGGATACCCTGAATTTCAGACTGTGTTACCTCTGTGAGCCAGACCTCACTCATTAAGCATAGTACTTGTCAAGGTAAACTCTAAATTAAAATAAAAATTAAGCTAAAAAAAAAATTAAATTAAAAGTTACACTTTGTGTAATGCAAAATGGAAGAAAACAAAAGAAAAAGGAAGCCTACACTGTTTCCAATGTCATTAAACTTAGGCAGGACACTTTACATAACTTCAAACTGTTGATTTGAAACTATTTGATTTGTTTACTGCAGAAACAGTATTTTGTTATGGGTGAACTTAGTAATGACCAACTAGGGATCACTGTATATTGATTTTTTTTGTTTTATTCAAGAATAAATTTAGATGGATGGAAGAATTTGGAACACTGTTGCTCCATCTTTATCCCTAATTGAGATACTACCATGGATTGTAAGGCTCTGGAGTATAATGATTTGTCAGCAGAGGACACAGAGTGGACCAATTTAATAGTTGCTAGAGGGGTTAGGATTCCTACCGCCTTTGATGAAATCTTTTTTAGGTCAGTAACATTTAGAGATATAAAAAAAAAAATGAAGTAATTGGAGAGAAACCAGATGGTTTGTGGCTAATTTGGAAAAGTACAGATTATTGTTGTGCAGCATCTTATTCATTAAATGAAAAGGCCTTAAGATTTTAAAAGGGATAGATTAATATTGATATCATGTTATGATTCACACTGTTTAGTGTGCAAACATCAGCCACCCCTTATTTTTTTCTGCCCATGCTCAGTGCTATCACTGAAACCCCTGTATGAGGAATTACTATGGTGAGTCAGTAGATGACAGCCTTACATGTACATTTTTCATTTATGTTTTCCTACTATGGAAGAAACATTTGCATGCTGTAAAACATGAATTCAAATATTACAGAAGCAGCCAAAGGTATGCTTAGAATGGAAATAACATGGGTGAGCAAAGCGTCACAAGCATAAGCTGGTCTCTGCATTCCCTACCATTTTTTCAGAGCATCTTGCTTTGGCATTTGCACATTACATCTATTAAATATATGTTAATTTAAGTTTCTTTACTGCTCCATTCTGAAACAATATAGACACACAAGCTAAGAATCGAGATGTGTTTATTTTAGGATGATAAAGGTGAAATGTTTACCCATCTCTAACTAGGTAAATATTATTTTACTCAGATTTATTACAATAGTGCCCAGAGACTCTGAATGAAATTGCTGAGTAGTTGATAGGCACTGCAAGGGGCAATTCTTGCCTCACACAGTTTGTAGCAAAAATAAGCAAGACAGACAAAAGATGAGAGTGCACACACAGCCTGGGAAGTGACTTTTTCAGAGAGGCTTTAGAAGAGAGAGGTGGAATGCTTAAGAACACAATGTCTGCTGATTGAGCTGAGAGATGCTGATTGTACACATGAAGGGCCACATGTCCCAACAGATATGCAAATCAAGTATTTTTAATTGAGGAACATGTGTCATATAAAATATATTTAATACATTAATGTATTTTATATTTGTATATTGATATATATCTGCCTTTAATTTTGTCATATTTCAAGATGTCATTACAAATTGTTCCCAGTATATTGCAACTGGTAGAGGGGATTTTTTGGCTCCCATTAACTTACTTAGTATTCTTAAGGCCTTAACCTTCTGCTGTGGGATGAAGAGATTTAAACTTCATAGCCTCTTGCTGTCACTTGCTGGCATAATTGAGAATATTGTCTGAGATTTTTGGAGAATCCTTTCCATTTGGCAGAGATGTTTGGACACGCTTGTTAGGAACTGAACACTACAAAATAGATGGTCAGCTCTGGAGGGGATCCTTCAACGAGGGAATAGCTGCAAGAAAACAGTGCCAAACAAGCAACATTTTGCTGAGAGGTTTTCAGAATAACATTCTTGACTCAGAGCCCATTATCTAACAGATGTGTATTGATTTAATAAGCCTCCCTACTGTTTCACTGTAAGCACTTAGTTCTCTCATCTTCGGTGGAGAACATGGAACAGGAATCTATTAATAAAAAGTCTCTTATTCCAGCAAAACATGTTGGTGCCCATATTTGTCAAGGACAGTTAAGTATTTCAAAGCTAATTAAAACTTCATTTTTTTTCATTGGGATGCTGTGGGCAAGTCCCTCAGCTGGATATAGTACCTAATATATATACACTGGTATCCTTTTGCTTGACCAAAGAATAACGTTGCAAACAATTTAATCTACTCTTTTTTTTTCCTGGTATACCTCAAAATGATCTTACAAAATAATATGATTTTCTGTGGCTACAGAAGTAAGGACTTGACAACTTGCCACTGTCAAGCTGTTACTTCATTCCTATTTCTTTTTCTAGACAAATTTTAATTTTTTTTTTCGAAATGATTTTTTACTGAGCAAGAGCAAATAAACAGGAAATATTAAAACAGGTGTGATTTGGCACAAAATCTGTTGCACGAATGCACAAGTGTGGGAGGCAAGAGGGAGGGACAACTACTGCAGCTGCAGAGTCCAGTCAGGTTTAGCAACAATTTTGGTTTGTGTGGCAAGGCTTTGATAGAGGGAGGCTCTAGGAGTGGCTTCTGTGAGAAGGTGCCAGAAGCTTCCCCCGTGTCTGATAGAGCCAATGCCAGCCAGCTGCAGGATGGATCCGCTGCTGGCCAGGGCTGAGCCCATCAGCAATGATGGATGGGATATAATTTGTTCCAGAAGTGGGGGAAAAGCTGCACAACAGCCATTGCAGCTGGGGAGATGAGAAGAATATTTGACAGAAACTCTGCTGACACCAAGTTCAGTGGAGAAGAGGGAGGAGGTGCTCCAGCCACCAGAGAAGATTCTCCTGCAGCCCATGGAAGGCCATGGGGGAGCAGAGATCCACCTGCAGCCCCTGGAGGGAGACCACGTCAGAGCAGGAGGATGCCTGAAGGAGGCCATGATCCCATGGGAAGTCAGGACCTACGGAGAGAGGAGCCCACACTGGAGCAGGTTTGGCGGCGGAACTTGGGACCCTGTGGGGACCCACACTGGAGCAGGATGTGAAGAACTGCAGCCTTGGGATTGGACTCATGTTTGAGAAGTTTGTGGACGACTGTGTCCTAGGGGAGGGGCGCCGTGCTGGAGCAGGGGAGAAGAGTGTGAGGAGCGCTCCCCCCGAGGAGAAGGAGCAGCAGAGACAGATGTTTCTGTCTCCTCAGCCTCTTGAGGAGTACTCTTAATGTTTGCCCATGCACGTCCCTAAGCAACAAGTCACTTTTGAAAATCTTGGCCATCAAACTTTATATTCTTTCTTACAGATTCCTCAGTTAAAGACACTGGATTTACATATCAGTATTTCATATTTCCGTAGTGCATATGATGCAAGACCAACACAGGAAGTATTCTATACAACACGGCTTTTTGAAGGTAATAAGGTAATAAAAGCTTGTGTGACTAGTTCAGCAGCTGTTTTGAACACAGAATCTCTTCTTTTATAACCTATTACTACTTTCTGTGAAGTTTCAAGTAATTTGCTTCTCTGAATCAGGCTATAAAGCTTTTAACTGGAAAATTGATCTCCTCATAAAGTACGTATGTTCTAATGCTGTAATTACCTGAGGCCTGATCTTCCAACCCTTGACAGCATAAGTAATCTGTACTCATCTGTCTAATCTTTGTGATTGAATATAGGGACAGTCAAGTGATCCCAGAATATCTACTAGGTCTCTACACAATTTTCCTAAATCACATTTTGTTTTCACATAGATAAGTGATCTAAGTGAAGAGTTAACAGTGTTCTGTCTCTCTTAATTTGAGATTTGGAAGACAATTATAATTCAAAATGTTTCTTCTAGTTGAGACTCCTTAGGAAAGATACATACATAGCCTAGAGCTACAAGTCCAACTTTGCTTTTAAATGCAAATATTTTAACAAGTATAACACACAGAAGCATGAACTATCAATTATTACTACTAGGCATATGTAAAACATCTTGTTTATCACAAAGAGACCAAATTAGGCTAAAAATAAAATAGAAATTTGTAATTGAAATGTTGCCTGCTCTCCTTTAAAACTGCCCATTGTTCTTATCAGAAGCAGCCTTCAGGTTGTCTTGATGCATCTAAATAGATCTTTCAATAAGAAAAGATGGGAACTGCCAGTGTTGGCAGACTGTGGCATTTGTCATGCAATGAGACTTCCTGGGAATGGTGTTAGAACAGTGCATTATTTACAGCACCAGCCTGTCAGATAAGAGTAAAGACTTTGTTCCCCCTTACTTTCATTCTCTAAAGGTCTTACCGGTACATACAGAATGACAGGAGGAAGTTTCAAGTCAGGCAGAGGGAATTTCCTGCTGACCTACCAACACATGAACTTAGACAAAAGTCCACGGAAATTTTGAAAGTGTTAACTTCAGTAGATCTTTTGAATCCAAATTTAACAGCATTCGACTGAAGATTAAACAAGTACAAGTTCCAACAAATGTTGGACTTATTTTTCACTATAGTATTGTCTTAGCCTAAGTCAAGTCAAATTCTACTGTTTACCTCCATTCCCCAGAAGATTTTGTTCTGAGACAGTAATACTTTGGGGGTTTGGTTGATTTGTTTGTTTGTTTCTTTGTTTGTTTTTCTAGGCTACTACTACTTATCTTTTAGAGCTATAGGTGGATTGAGGCCTCAAGGTGGTTTAGTTGCATCATTTTGTAGACATGACAGCTGTTTTACCAATGCTTTCCCTTTCTCACAGGTAGTTGGTACATTTTGAGCAGAAAATAATTGTCTTAATCATCCTCAATGCATCTTCAGGATCTCCACTTGCACAGCCACACTCACAGGAGTCCCACAACAGTTGGATGTGTGCATGGCTCAGTCCTGTGACTCCCGTGCTCAGGGTCTGATGAGTTATCCCTGGAAAGTTCTGCAAAGTCAGTGTTGCATTGCAACAGCCTGCTATTTCCCCTGTCCCCCCGTCTGTGGAGCTCCTCTGGAACTGGAACTCCCTAATCCCTGACAGTTATTGGATTGTTCTGTTTTGTCCTCTTCAGATCTTGGTACAAATTTTTGTACATTGGTCTTACCGGTGTGGAGTGATTTCAGAGCTCCCTGCCACTACTGGGGTTCTGTATATCACACCAGGCCCCCTGATTTGCTTGAGGTATTTATAGAGGTTATTTCTATTAAATCAGATACAGTTTCACCTTGGAATTTACAGTGATCATAATTTAATCTATTTAACGTTGACAAGATTGATATTGTTGTTTAATACCTATTTTACAAAACAGTATGTCTAAGTACTATTATTTAAAGATGTATTGTCTGCATTGTTTCACGGTCTCCTCTCTGTCTTCTTACTGATGGCTTCCAAGCTTTTTCAAGTTCTGAGGGTTTAGGCATCAGAACACGAACTTTTTTTCCACTCTAGGCTTGTTGGAATGAAAGGAAGCCTACACAAGGCTGTCTCAAAGGTTAGAATTTTTTTTCGTTTAGTGTATGCCCCCCCCATCATCAGCTGGTTCTAATTTCTCTAACAGCATACAATTAAGGAGACTTGACTCAGCTGCAGAGACTTTCATTTCAACTCATTAAGTGGATAACAGCCCCAGTAATATTTAACTCTGTCAAAATAATAGGTCCTCTATTATTGAAGTAGGTGGTATAGTATTAGGTGGTGGTGTGTATTTCTGGTGGTTTTATACATATACACAGGTATTTCTGTATTTATCAGACACAGTGTATATGTATATACGGCATTAGATTTCGCATTTTAGTGAAGTCCAACAGTAGAAGTCAGACCATACCCTTTGTGTCACTCAGACTTCAAAAGGACATAAAATAGCCCTCACATCTCCATATCACTACCCAGTCTCCTCCTTTTTGTTTGGTTTCTTGCACCAGAGAGGAAGGAGTGTACCTGAGGCAGTCAGTTGTTTCTTGTGACTGTATTGTTTGATGTGTGATGAGCTTGGTTATCAGATCTCAGTGTGCTACCAAATATGGCTTCACTTGCTACAGAAAGTGCTTATCTGCAAGGAGACAAATATGCCCTCTACTGACTTCATCTGTGGCTAGAGTTTAAAAGCTGCTGTCAGAGAGTACACAACGGACCTGTTTGCAAATAAAGCAAATTAAAATAAACATCTTTTATCATAAGAAAGCAATTAGTGTTGATTCGCAGCTTCACTTGGTTTTTCTTTCCTGACCTTGACTATGTTGTGATGGTTTTGTGCTTCCTCGGACAGTTTCTACTTGCATCTACATCGATTAAACCTTGATCTCATTTATTATCTCAGGAAATGGTCTCAAGGTCACAGGGCTGGAAATTTAATTATGGTGGCAGTATATTAAGTGGCACATTTAAAGATGCTGAATCGTAGTAATTAATTTTTTGGATGGTGGTCTCTAGGGAACAGGTTTTCTCTACACTGGGTGTTTAGACATCCATCATGGCCATTCAGCTTGGCAGCTGTCTTTTAGCTTTAAACTGCATCATTATTCATCTTTTATGACTGACTTTAAAAACACTAGACAACTATATCCTTTTTTATTGTAATATATGTCAGATGCTTGTATTAAGCTATACTTCACCTTTGCTATAAAACATTAACAGAGGTTGCTAGCAGCTACCTAGGCTGGCCTCTAAATTGAGACAACAATTACCCTTCGCTGACATCTAGTGTCAAGACATGAGATATTGCTGGAGTGCCGAATCCATTGGCCTGGAAATCCTGCACTTCCCCACTGATTCAGGCTCACCCAAGAAGCTGCAGCACAGGACATAATTAGTGGACACGAGGGATTAACTTGGCACACAATGTTGACTTTGTAGCAGCACTAGGTTATTGGATGAAATGCAGCACTGTCAAGGTCTTAAAAAGCTTGTAATGTTTAATGAAGGAATGGTCATTAAACTCACTGGATCAAATATTAGGCAAGATGGAACTGGGAGGTATTTAATAAAGAGGCCTGAAAATATGAACTAAATCACATATATTCATTTAAACTGCTGGCTAAAGCCCAGCATATTTCAAAATAGTTCACTGCTGGTTTAACCTAGATGGCATGAACTGGGAAGGAGAAGAGTAAGCAGGTTTTAGCTTTCTGCATAACTTTACAGAATTTTTTCCTACTGTAGATTTTTTTTTTCTTAAATGAAACACTTTAAAGTTCACACATTCTGTTGGGACTGCAAAAAAAAGTTCTCTAGGGAGTGTGAGGGTGTCAGAGTTCTCAAAGTGAACAAAATCCACAAATTTTTAAGTGAGGTCTTTCATACCTTTTGTCAAGCTGAATCTTCCAGGATCAACACCAAAATATTAAACAGTGGATTTTTAAAATATTGTTACAAGAGTTGGTCCTCATACCTGTATATTAATAACACTATTTTTTACAGGCTGAGGTGAAGCTGATCTCTTAAAGTGGCTGGGACAATCAGAGAATGGAATTAAATTCTAGGTACAGAATATTGGATGTAGCATTCCTCCTGCACGTTGTCACATCTTGAATCTCTCTAGACATAGTTCTTCAGCAGTAAAAGCCTTTGTGCTTGCAGTATTTGACCTTCTCTTTAAATTCCTGTTGTGAACCCATCTAGTTCTTCGTGCTATTCGGCCTTTCTGGAACAGTAATGTATCTTCTTCTGTAGAGATCAGCTAGATCTCCTTTTTGTGCTGTGTTTGGTGATTGGAATTATGTGATTGTGGTTGAGATGTTTCAATGCAGTGGAGCTCAGGAAGACTCATCTTCCCAGGTGTATGTGTCATTTGAGAGCACCTTTGTTCCCTGGGCTCACTCCAGCAGTTCCATATGCTCAGCCTGGGGCTCTTGTTAATTCAGAGGCTTTGTAGGCAGTATTTGTAAATGCTGAGCATGTCATTCCTCCACCTGTGGTCTGTGCTCCCACAGTCTGAGAAGGAAACAGCAAGATTACAGGGAGAGACATGGATGATGGATCTCTGAAGTGAGATACACAAAGGCACACAGTGTTTCTCAGCTCTACCTGGGCTTGACCACAGAGGGACTGCAAAGGGCATCTCCCAGCAGTGTCACACAGTGTAGATGTTCTCAAGGCTGGAGAGTGAGCCCAGCAGATAACTTGGATCAGATCGACTGAGTTGCAGACAAGACTGCTTAGAAATGGAAATGAGTGGTACCACAGTGGCTTCTTACAGAGCTGCAGATGGAGCTTTGGAGCTGTCTACATCTCATCTAATTGAAGAGCTCCAGTGAGGTGGGGAGATGGCCTATATCTAGTCAAGAGTCAATTTAAACATGAAACGTTTGCAAGTATAATGTTCAGTCTGGTTTCCATCTACATGTGGTTGAAAACTCCTTGGTAATTTTCTTATAAAAACAGCCTATAAGCTTGTAAATTAGCTCTTTCCTACTTTTAAATATTGCAACAGAACATAAAAATGGGAATACGGTATCCTGATCGCTCCTGCGGATCATCATGGTTATGTTCCAAGTGCCCTTGTCTGTTCTAAATTATTAAAACTGGATAAATTGCATGTATGTATGGTTGCACATCTAGCCAGGCAAAGCACAGCAAATCAGGGCTAGCTACAGCTGCAAAAACAGGATAGTTAAAATAGCTTTTTTTTCCCCCAAGGGTTTCTGAAGAAGCCCCTTTGTTCAGAATCCACTGGATTTTGTGAAGAAACAAACAAATCACAATATAAGAAATACTGTGGAATTGCAGTATTTAATGCATATTGGTGGATACCGATACCTGGAGCATAGTAAGTACCAAAAAAATTCAAGAGGATATATGGATATTCTTTTTCTCAAGTTTTCTATCTTATTGTAATCCATTTTAACAAAGACCATATAGACATTTGGGTTGTAACTCTCTATGCTGTTGACCCATTCAAAAATGGTTTGAATATATCCACATGTAAATATTGCCATCCACATGTACATATGTGAGTATTCACCATGGAGTGGGGACCAGCTCTTTAGAAAGTTTGAATCTTGGAGCATGTAGAAAAGATAAAATCAGTGTAGTTGAGGTACCAATGCTGGAAGAGTGATAGGTGTATGATAAATAATGCATAGGTTAAGATAAGTTTATGCAAGTGATTAAATGAGTAGCTTTGCACAACAAATAGAGAAACAGAAGAAAAAAATCATTAATGATAACTTCAGAAGAGGCTCATGATACCAAATCACATACTCAGCATGATCTGCTTCTTCTGCTGCAGTCATGATATACATTTTATTCAGATTACCTTACTGTTGGATTAAGTCACCAGCTTTTTTACTGAAATCAGAATAGCCAATGTTACCATAATTAATTTGGAATTTAAGAATAGCAAAATTAGTCTGTTTTGTGGGGTTTCATGTCAGCGAGTTCAACAAAACCACTTATTTCTCCTGTCTGGAGACCTTTTTAATCTAAGATGCTACAGCAGAAGAGCAGCAGTGATAGAAAATTGTCGCACTTTACCTTTTTAACAGACTTGCATATGTTTGGTAAATTAGAACTTCTCCTGCTGAAAGGCTGGATTTATAACCAGTCATGGGAGGTTTGGATCCAAGCTGTTATACATCATCAGAGCTTTCAAATGACGTATCAGGGTTTTTCCTCTGCTTTTAAACCATCTCTTACATTAAAACACCATGTAATTCTTGTAATGACTTCTTGTAAATGTCTTGTTGGAGTAAAAATTTTCTTAAAACATTATTTAAAGCCATTACTCAGGATACTTGCTTTACTTTTATAGTAGTTCTGAATGCCACAGTTTTAGCCCGCATCAGAGAAAGTTCCTTCCAGATGAGGTAGGCAATAATTGGATTTCTATGTATACGAACTATCTTTCAAAACTGTTTCGGTGCATACTCACATGACTGATATCCTCATAACCATCCACCCTGAACTACATTCAACTTTCCTAAATGAGATTTTATTGGAACTGATTATGATTAGATAAATGGGTGACTTCACTAATGTATAATACACTTTTCAATTATAGAGTATGTATGATAATTTACATTTCCTGTTTGATAGTATGATATTTATGTGACATATTCTGGATGAGATCTGCTGCTGTTTACATAATGGCCTTACTTTTCTTTTAAATTAAATCTGCTTTCAACTTCTTTCAATGTATTTAATTTTTTAGGATAAACAAAGACATTACAAATCCACCTTAATTTACCCTTGAGTGGAATGAAATCTCTTGGTGGACAAATTCTGGTCCCCAAATTAGTTGCCTAAGGAGACAAATTCTATCATCAGATGAACAGATGAACATAATGTGGCTTGGAATAGCAGGTTCCCTAGTTAAGTGACTGCAGAATCAAGCAGCCATTATCAAACTGACAGCTGAGAGACTATTGGAGAAAAATGAAATTCAATGAAGAAATAGGGTTTCTTCTTTCTTGCAGTAAATCTGATTTATGCCTGCTGGGTTAACAGTTTTCTTTACACTGGGTTGAGATTACATGCGGGATGCATTGGTAACTTTGAGAGAGGCGAGTATTAGAGCATCTTCCCTGGCAAAGAACCTCTGGGCAGAGGAAATAAAAAAAGTATTTAATGTACTTTTTTTCCTGCCTTTACGACTTTTTATCTGGTGTCAAAACCCAAAGAAATGGCATTCAGTAAGAAAAGAGAATGTGTCTAAAGATATATCAATAAATTGTATCGCTAAATAGTTTTTAAACTTTATGTTTAAAAAAAAAAGAAAAATGTTAAAGTTGGGGGTCATATCTGTAATAAATAAAGAAATTTGAAAACTATCATGTCACCAAATTTAAAGTGGTCAACACTCTAGAGGAATATATTTTTCTAATGTAATATAATCTCTCTGAATGCTTCCAGGAATTTGCTGATGACACAACACTGGGAGGAGCAGCTGATCCCCCAGAAATCCGTGCGCCTTGGGAAGGACCTGGGCAGGCTGGAGAGACGGACAGGGAAGAGCTGGCTGAAGTTCAACAAAGGCAAGCACAGAGTCCTGCACCTGGGGAGGAATAACCTGGGGGTCCTGGTGGACAATGAGCTGTCCCCGAGACAGCATTGCCCTGGGGGCCAAGGAGGCCAATGGCATCCTGGGGTGCATCAGGAAGAGCAGCGCCAGCAGGTCAGGGAGGTGATCCTTCCCCTCTCCTCAGCCCTGGTGAGGCCCCTCTAGAGTGCTGTGTCAGGTTCTGGGCTCCTCAGGACAGAGAGACAATGGAGCACCTGGAGCAGGTCTGGTGGAGGCTGTGAAGGTGATGAAGGGACTGATGTACAGGAATTTCCACCTGAGCGTGAGGAAGAATTTCTTTACTGTGCAGGTGACTGAGCACAGGGAGGGAGTGGAGTCTCTCTCACACGAGATATTCCAGAACCATCTGGGCACAATACTGTGCCATGTGCTCCCAGCTTGAACAGGGAGGTTGCACCAGATGACCCAGTGTGGTCCCTTCCAACATTTAAACATTCTGTGATTCTATGATCAACAAGATTTCTTGAAATAAAATCACCAGAATGTAATGGAGTGTAAGAAAGTTCAAGATAGAGGGTGATATGTCAGAAACCCATGAATACTCCATAGTAGCCTTCCCAAAAGGAGAAAACCCAAAAAAACAGATAAGTTGTGCAGTTGTAGTGAGGTGTTCCCTTTGTGTTCCATTGCTCAGTATTGGTTTCTTTTGGAAGTGGTAGTTTTTCCAATCAGGCACTCTTGCCAGGTGCTTACATGGGACAATATACTGATACTGATCATTTCTGTGTGTGTGTGTGTGTGTGTATGTATACTACATATATATGTATAGTGTATATATATTTACACACACATACAATGTCCTAAAAACTGACAGAAATTCTGGCATGCCTGTAACATGTACAATGAATTTATGTTTAGTCAGTATGGAACTGACATATGACACCAATACTTGGCTTTTAATTCTTTAAAGGCTTTTAAAAAACCCCAAACCTGATGCTTTTGCAGAAGCTCTGCAAAGAACTGAGAACTCACAGCTCTGTTTTTAAGAAACTTTGAAGACTATGACATTTCTTCTCTTCCCCCCCCCCCCCCCCCCACGCGCNCCCCCCCTTCATGGCAACCAACAGAGGCTATTGGTAATAGACCTACTTCACATTCCAAATTTTCAATTGTTTTGAGTATCCTTCTTTAACCATTCCTGGCACAAGTCCACTGGAGCTAGAGAAGGAACGAGGCCAGCTCTGGGGTTAGCTCAACAGTAGTATTTCGAATATGGACACTGAAATTTCTAAGGTTAAGAGTTTGTTAATAAAACATAATGGTGTGTACTTTCTGCTTGCATAAAATGTTTTATAACTTTATTCCAGTTAATATCCTTGTGAGATTGCTGCCATGGGTCTGTAACTTGTAAAAATATGTGAGTTAATGAGCAACTTTCATGGCTTTTGCCAAGTTACTGAATTATATTAATAGTTGATGGCAGCCTGCTATTTTATTAGGACAGTATTTTCTTAGCTATTGACAGATATATTAATGACACTGATGAACAAACTACCAGTTTTAGATTGAAGTTAGGAATTATTTTGTAGCGGAAATTAATTTTTTCCCAGTTTAAAGTTTACTAAGGGTAATGGTTTTAAACTAAAAGAGGGTCAATTCAGACTTGATATATGGAAGAAATTCTTCATGATGAGGGTGGTGAAGAACCAGAACACATTCACCAGAGAGGTGGCAGATGCCCCATCCCTGGAAACATTCAAGGTCAAGTTGGGTGGGGCTCTGAGCAACCTGATCCAGTCGATGACCCAGCTTGCTTGGAGGGGTGTTGGACCAGATCTATGAATGTCCTTTCCAACCCAAACTCTTCTATAACTAACTCACCATAAGTAATTTGGATGAACATATCCATGTCAAGCTTTTTGTGAAAGAGGGAGGAATAAGATAAATACTTTGGGATTTCTATTTGTTTAATTGGCACAGCTCTTTGAGGAGGGGCATCCTCTTCCTTCTGTTTCTTAAAGGTCCCAAAAGTGTGAGGGCAAAACACAGCCAAAGAAGTGTGCTTGTCTTAAAACAGATGAAGCACACCAGCTATGTAGCTGGTAACCCCTGAAATGTTTCATTATGTAGGATTGTAGCAGGAGCTACAAAATGTTAAGCTAGAGGGGAAGCTATGCTATAAAATGCTGTTTTGGAGACAATCTGCATCTGTCTGCAAGTCCTTCACTTCAAGGTCAAAAGATTGTCTTGTAGGAGCCAGTGACTCCAAGCTCCTCTGGTGGCATCCTCATGTGGATGCTGCCCTCCAGAGAAGAAAAAGGAGGGTAACAATCTAGATGGTGGTTTGAGAAGCCCTATAGAAAGCTTACAGAGAAGGCTGAATCCCATCTCTGTTCTCTTGCTGTAAGACAAATCAAATTGCAGTAATGATGTAATCTTGGGCTTCGGTGAGTAAGCACATGTAGGCTGGAAAAGATACAGTTTCATGCATGATGCAATTTGTACAGTTAGAAATGGTAGTTCAGAGGAAGGAAAGTAGACTAGGTTCCTCAGAGTCCCATCCAACCCGGCCTTGAACGCTTCCAAAGATGGGGCATCCACAACTTTGCTGGGCAACCTGTGCCGGTGCCTCACCACCCTCACAGGGAAGAATTTCCTCCTAATATCTACTCTAACCCTGCCCACTTTCAGTTTGAATCCGTTTCCCTTTGTCCTCTCTCTCCATGTCCTTGTCTAAAGTCCTTCTCCAGTTCTCTGGCAGTCCTTTTGCGACCTGAATCTGATTCCTCTCTCTAAATCAGTTCTCTGCCTTTCAGTAGCAAACTACTGAAAATGCAGGTAATTTGATTAGGAAAAAATCAACCCTTGTGTAAAAGCAGACTATACACTTAAACCGGTATGAGGCAAAGCAGCTATATGAGTCTTCAAAACATAAACATAATTCTCTTCCTCCTTTAACAGGACACCACCTGCTATTTGAGTCACTAACTATTCTGATTATTCTAGACAAATTTCAGTGTGCATTTTCTTGTGTCTCAGTAACAAGGAGTGTGTTTGTTCCAAAATCACCCTACTACAGCTAAATGTGAAAGCATGTGTATTTGATTCATGTTGGGCTTGGAGTTTCTTTACTGAAATAAGACAGGAATACTCCCAAGAAGCAAATACTTAAATAAGCAATAATGCTGATGCAAGTAAGAGGAATGCTGAATCCACAGAATGCATTATTAACAGCATATTAGTACTCACATTGGCTGAGACATGTAGGTAGTTGTGCATGCTGTAAATAATTCTCTGGCTGTCAAAATAGTAGTGCCCAAGATAGTTGAACCCAGTGCAGGCAAAATGGCATGACCCACTTTATTTTCTTTTAAAATCATGACTCACTCATGAACCAGTGGACAGCTCTTCTTAGATTTTAACAATCTGTTAAAGCAGTTGGGCGAAATCCTTTTCACTGGAAGATTACTGATGACCTCTGTTCCTGTCATCCTCATCTGAATTGGGTGGTGTGTATATACATATATGAAGCCTTTATCATGCCTTTACATTTCCTTTCAGAGATTTCAAAGCATAGTTGCTTTGCCCTTCTGGCTTTAAATTTGTTCTTGTGCTTCTCCACAGAAATAACTTCTTTTCTAGCCCATCTTGGACTTACAAGAACTTCCCAAGGAGCAATCAAAAAGAAATTTGCTTCAAATTAAAATTCTTTAATTCAGGTATGATCACGCAAACAACAGGCAGAATTTATTTAACCTTCAGCCAGCTGCTTAACCAAGTTGAAATTATTGATAGCACATCAGCAATGATCGAGATAGAGAAGTTAAATGAAGAGGTGCCTTTTTTTTTTTCTTTTCCAGCCTCCTCCCGTGCCACCACCCCCCTTGTTTTTTCTAGATAAGAGAACCACTGAACTGGTAACAAGACTTGAAATGCCGTGTCAGCTCAGCCAGTGTGGTCAAGGAGCTCAGCTGTAGAAGGGAAATAAAACTGTTAAGTTATGACTGCCCTCCAATCAGTCACAGGGGTAATGATGTTTGGCTTTAGTCAGGTTATATGCCAGTAAATATACATCTCTCAGACAGCCTTTAAGACAGCCTTAAGATCATGCTTATTGTCTTATATAGATAGGGGTCGGATGCTGATATATGGTGGTCATAGGCCACTGAAATAAATTTCACAGCATTCAGCAGGTAAAGTTAATCTCAATAGAACAGAATGTGGCTGCACTTTTGATAGAATATTCATTTGACAGTGGTGGGGCATTTTTTCTCTGTTAGGTTTTGTGCAAATCACTCAAATGCAGATGATTTTTTTCCCCTGCCTTGATTCTAAATTTGCTGCTACCTGAAGTGACCATTTACATTTGGTCTTTAGTGTAGAGCTGTGGCAAGATCAAAAATTCCAGTTTATAAACAACACTGTGTTCACCTTGTTCACTTATTCTGTTCACTCTGCTGACATATAAATCACTTTCAAAAGTAAGGGAATCTCAAGAGTTCTAAGTTCTGCCGATGAAATTTCAGTCATGTGTGGGTGATAACAGGAACTTTGTCTCAGGAGCAAAGGACTGAGACAAGACCTTGCCAAGAGAGACATTCTAGACTTACAGCTCTGTGAATTAAAATTTTACTATAGACTTAGACAAATATTTTTTAACATATTCTTTCTGATAATGATATTTAAGTTTTCACTTAAGCTTACTGCTAAGGACTTCATATCCTTTGCAAATATTGGATCACACCCTTCATTACTGTAGCTTGACATTAGACATTAAATTCACTAAGTCTCTCAATAGCATTTTTATAACATAAATCGGATTGTTATAAAAAGCAGAAGGTTCCCATTATACGAGCTTCTGCTCTTACTATTATTCAGTACTACAATTCCACAGAATAAGAAAATGTAAAAATACAGCCTACATGCATTTCATGTAACACCAGTGCAATTAGACTAGAATTTGATAAAGCCATATGTAGTACTTACGCCCTAAGTAAAATGTGCTTTGGGTTTTAGAGAATAATGCAGTGTCCATTTTTAAATTCAACAAAATTACGGCTGTAGGCCTAGGGTTAAACTAAAGCATCAAGCTGCCCTGCCTGCCTGTGTAGGAGCCTTTAATCCAGATCTACAGTAACAAAACTGTTTTAGTTTGTTTTAGTTTAATTTAGTTTAATTTAGTAGGATTTATCAGAGCAATGGCTTAATCCTAAAGTTTTATTTTGTGTTTACATTGTCAAGTATCAATTAAATTAATAGAAAATTGGTCTGGGTAAAGACCAAAAGTGGAAAACCAATAGGTAATGTCTAGAATTGAAGGCAGGTATTGTTGATAAATTGACCGCTTATCAGGCTTTCAGTGTTAACCTTTGTTGATGTTGTTTTGCCAGGTTTTTTTAAAGTTGTTGCAGTCAATGAATAAGTTAAACTCAGAAACTGTAATATTCATACTACAGCTGTTTATATTTGCTAAATGCTGATCCAGGCCCTAAGAGAAAATTATTATAATGTCAATATAAACATACCAGATTTTACCTTTTAAATCTGCTAGGAGAATTTTTATGAGACTGTGAAATACTGAAGAAGCTTTTTTTCCTCTTAGATGGTATGAACTAGTCTATATTCACAAATTGTTAATTTTTTTTTTCCTAATATCTGATTTTCTTTTAAAGAAGATGCTCTTATATTCTGGGTTTGTACAGCCCTTTTTAGACAGGTGTCCACAGACCTGCATGATGCTTCATAAGCCTCTTGATACAAACGTCATCAGCTGAAAAATTCCAACTATTATCAGGAATCCCATAGTTAAATGAAATCCTCTACATGTGAAAACTGAGTAAGAAATGAGGGTTCATGTTGTCTGAACTATAACTAGGCATGAAATTATTCAGAGGCTTTCCATGTGATCATCATATGTTAACTTTCACCTAGTAAGGCCCGTTTCAGGGCAGTGCTTAGGCAGGTATTTCAAGCTATCAACTACTGTAAGCTGTGATTAAGAGCTTTCCTCGAGAGCGACCCTAATTAGCATTCTCATGTCTGAAATAAGCTAGGCTATGTCTGCAGACAGATTTAATTTGGGGAACACAGGCTCAGCTTTTCAAATTAACATATTAAAGATTTGTATTTTCCTCATTTAACATATTAAGTTCCTTCAGAGAAAAAAAACATTTAAAACTATTTTTGAGCAGTTTGTCAGGGATTGCTGTATTTTAACTCTTCTTCCTCTCCTAGTCAAGTTTAAAAAACATTAAGTTCCAGGTCTCTGAATTTTCTATTGTAGATTTTACTGGCCAATTCTGACTGTTCTTCTGGTTAATATTTGATCAGTGTCTGGAAAGGCACTGATCTGAAAGGAACATATGATCAGTAACGACTTTGATACTTCCTGTCTTGCTGAGAGTTGGCTCTCTTGTAGCAATGCTTTAAAGGCTATGAGACTGCTTCTGTGTTTTGCAGTAGTGTACCTTATGTTGAGTTTCAAAAGCTTTAAGTCCATATGTGGCATTGTTAATGTCAATGTTTTATGATTTATTTTTATTTACCTTTTTCTAATTACTTGTATGTTATCACCCAGTATCATAACCAGTTCTCCTAAAAGCTCATTTTTCAATTTTTTTTTCCTTGTTTTTCTGTCAAACTTTTAAAAACACATTAAAATAATTCAGATATTAAAATCAGGTCTTATTTAGGATGTCTCTAGCTTAAAAAAAATTAAAAGCTCCTCCATCTTTATAATGATTTAACAAAAAGTAAAAAAGGTTTCCTTGATGTGGATAGGGATCAGTATGAATTTTTTTACACTGATACAGCAAATTCTCATGAAGGAAACACAAATCCTTCAAAGTGTTTAAAAGTGCCTTTTAAATCACTGTACTTCATGTACACCAAAATTTTTGCTGGCATGATATCAGACAGAAAACAAATCACAGCATTTTCTGTAACTACCTGGGTGTGATTGGTCACTATTGATTATTACTTCTTTTCTTTAACAGATTCTTCACTGAAGCCTAGTGATCCGTAGAGAACCATAGAAATATTTGCTTTGTTTCTCACAAATTATTTTTCAAGAAGAAAACAAAAACTTTTTCAGCTGTTTTTTCAAAGTACAGTCTTTTCCAACACAAACATATCCTCAAGAACTACTAACATAATTCTTTAACTACTAATCTAATTGTTAAAACTTCTAATGTAATTATTTAACATTTCATAATAGGCTACCCAAGAACTACACCAATGCCCAGAAAATTAAAAGCAAATGGTCAAGTAGTAAATGACTAAGTTTACATAAATGATCTGGTAGTAAAAGTTCAAATCCATGCAAAAATGATTAATGCAGCATTTTAGGCTGATAAATGAGATTTTAGCAGTATCTGTGTATGGGTTTCTGGATTATGCTTTTTCTATTTATGTCTTCACTGAACAGATTTTCAACCCTTGTACATAAAGCATATTTTTCTTACCAGGGCTTAATAAACTACAGCTTATTCACACATGGCGGGGGGG
>VZTI01004001.1:2199646-2213966 GCA_013397865.1 Struthidea cinerea | reverse complement strand
GGGGGGAGGGGAAGAAAAGTACTGTATTACTGCATACCCAGAGTTCAGAAGACACCCTTTAAAATGTTGATGTGATTTTTTTGTGTTCATGCAACTAAAGCAGACTTTGTGCCAAGATTGGAAAGTACTCTGGGAGGAAGAGAACTCGGGAACTTTTCATAGTCTCTACTTCTAAACACACAGCAGATAGTAATTTGTTAGCTATTTAACACAGAAATTAATCAAATCACAGCTGGCTAGAGCCAAGACAGAAATGCCAATGCTCTTTTGCCAAGCTGTCCGTTGCAAATGCAGTGACTGATGTATGGATTTATCTCACACCTATGGAGATGGTCAGCTTCAGCATTAAAAGGAGGCATCTCCATGGGTTACTCCACAAATTCAGTGTGACTGGTTTTAAAACATTTACTGCACTGAATGCTTCTGCAGACACTGCTGAAGAATAAATTTTGAAGGCTGGTTGATGATTCTCAGCAACTGCTTCCTAGGCTATCTTTGCAACAAGAGTCAACTGTATTACAAGACACAAATTCTGATTTTTGCTTTTAATGTTTAGTGGTCCATGGCAATTGGTGTAGATTTGGCATTGAAAAAACACTATTAAAACATTCCAAATGGAGAACTGAAAAATACAACTAGGTGTAAACTGCAGTCTTTAATCACATGGCCATCACTGCACACACAAATAATCTGTAGGAATTTAATGATTTTCTAAAACTGACCTCTATTTTTCTTGTGCTTGGCTGCTGAAACATAGAAATATTTCTCTTAATTAAGACAAATTATTCTGATATTTTCCATAGGCACAGTTTCTGAAGGCAATATAGCATTAGTTTCTGAGATATTTGTCTTGTCTTATAGAAGGCATTTCATCACTCTCAGAGAAGTTCCCTACGTAGTTCCCAATGAAGCTTCACAAACATTTAAATCCCCTGCTGGAGGGGACGTGGATTTAACTGTGAGTCAACTTACTTTTTAAACCTCATTACAAAACAAGAACACCAAAAAAACCAAACAAAACCCCCACACCCACTGCTTTTTTTTTTTAATCAACTCTTCTCCCAAGTATGACTTCTCTTACAGCATTACAAGCAATAATTAAGATGTAAATGTAGTCTCTGTTTGCCAAATAGGAAACAGTATTTTTACCACAGGCTTCCCGCACCTCAACTTTATCCATCTAGATAAACATAATTAAGTAATGGATGATGGTTTGTTAGCATTTTATTACATGTGTTTGCAAGGGCATTAAGAATAATCATAAAATGCACAACAAATGTTCTAGGTATTGAGGTTTTCAGCAGTAGAAAACGTGACTTTTTAAAATCTGGGCTGGAAACGTACTCCTATTCCTTATTAACTATTAACTATTACTCTATGTAGAACAGCCATTGAGATGCTGCTGTCTTAGTTGATTTACATACACTAATTGCTAGTTCTTATTAAGCACTGAGTGGTCACCTGCTCAATAATATTAATAGATTCATATTTTCAGATAGCAGTTATTCCCAAGTAGTAGGCAATAGGAAACAATAAATTCACTTTAGATTTTAGCAATAAAATTGGATTATCCTTTTGTTTAGGAACCTGTTTGCTGCTTTGCTGTTCAAACAAAATGACCTAGTGAAGCTGTCAAAATTTGCAATATTCTGTATGTGTATATTATGTAAATGTATGTCTATGCATATAGTTATATAATGTGAAAATTTCAAATAAGGATGGAAATAATTTTTTTTCTGCACTTCGGCTAAATCACATGATCAAAATGTCTCTACCTGAGTCATTTATCTGGCTGGACCTTGCAAGTGGATTGAATTTTCCACAGACAGAACCTAAAGGAACAATTCATGTTTATGGCTCCATTGGTTCAAAGGAAAAATCTGACCTGGCATGTGTAAAATTCCTCACAGTGGAACTTCCCCCAGAATCCATTTAACAGCCTAGTTCAGTGGCTCAGCTGTACCTGAATCAGTCCACAGCTGACAAACCGGAAGACAAGAGGCTGGCAAAGGGACCTTGCTGAAAATGCTCATCCATAGAACAAGTGGCGTAACCGGTCTGGCCTTCCCAACAGCACCACCTGTACATTCACGGCACTGCCTCGGCCTTCACAGCCAGGGAGGGGAAGCACAGCTGGGGCCCTTCTGCTCCTGACTGGGTTACTCCAGCAAATATTACACTGAGTTGAGGCCTTTATGTGGGATGACTTTGGGCCCTATTTACCAAAAAGATGTCCCAAATTACTCGTAGGGAACAGGTATAAACCCCTTTTTCCAACACACTGACAGACTTTCTGACCCACTTGACTCTTTTACTCTCTCCTAGG
Organism: Struthidea cinerea; assembly: GCA_013397865.1. NCBI lineage: Eukaryota > Metazoa > Chordata > Aves > Passeriformes > Corcoracidae > Struthidea > Struthidea cinerea. Next base: position 2,211,640 of record VZTI01004001.1, on the reverse strand, counting down.
TTTGGTAAGAACACTTCAAGTCCAGGACAGACAACCCTTGGACATCTGAGTGCAACTTTTGGTACATGCTTGAAAAGCATACAGCAATTCCATATGCCGCTTTAATGACCGTATGGAGCGACTGTTTTGGGAAAAACAAGTTCCTCGGCTTTGGAGATTCAGTTCCGTACCTGACTTCTGAATATACTTTTTGGGGGGGTTGTTTGTTCTGTTACAACAACACTTGCCATTCAAGAATTTCCTGATTTTTCAAAACTAAAATACCCCAGCCATCACAGTGCCCTTCCTTTCTTTTACAGAATTCTTGATTCTCTACATAGGTAGTTTAATTTTCCAGAAAATGAAAAAAACTAGCAAGAGAAACAGGTTTTTTACCTCTGTTTAATTCTTTGTGTTTTGAGTAGTGTGTTCAGAGACAAGAGGACCATGATGCTCTCACTGAAGGTATGAGCATGTAATATATGACAGAAAGTAGTATTACTACCCTGCCATTAGAAGGTGACAAATACAGACCTTAGAAAATGCTTTTAAAGATAAGCGTTATTTCTGTTTGGCCACTGAAGAGGCACAGAACTGCCACTACTGGAATTTCAAATGAAACCGCAGTTTACTCCTGGAGGCTACTGATTTTCAGAGTCTCATGTTCATTAAGGTCCTGAATTCTGCTCGCGTTGTGTTTCTGCTGACTCCACTGAGGACACACTGGAGTCCAAGAGGCCATAATTAAGGAGGAAGGGCAAATGCCCTGACAGGACAACTCTGAATTTAGGACATTATTGTGGAGTATTTCTGCATGGTTTTGATGATAAATATTGTTCTGCATAAAGCAAAATAGTTGATAGCTCAATATGATGGACATAATTAGTTCTTTTTTTTACTCTGTGTGTGTGTCTTTGTAACAGTTACTTCTTCATTACTGATACTTCTAATGTTAATTACTAATAATTATTAGCTTGAACAGCACTTCATCCCAAAAAGGTGTGTAAAAGTGCATCAATGTTGTCATTTTGAAATGCTCATGTGGTACTGTAAAGGCTATAAATCATTCCTGTGAGCCAAAATATCATTTGCTACTGTCAGAAGGCAAGTTAACAGTATTACAACTTTGTTGAAATTTGAATGCATTCCACGTTCAATTTTTTTAATAAGAACTGTAAATAACAGGCCATTTTGAAGCATAATAAACGATCCTTTCCAAAGTCTAATGATAGCTTACTTTAGTTATAGCCATTCTTTTATAGCAACAGACAGCTTTAAAAAATCATTCTTGCTGCATACACATAATTTTAAGGAGCTGGCATAAAGTTTTGGAGCAAGTCCATTCATTTAATTTACACAGACAGGATAAGTACTAGGAGTATCTTTGATGACCGAAATCTCATCCTACACAGAAAGCTGCCTTATCTTCTGGATTTTGCACATAGTATTTTCTTCTCAGGTATTTCATATTCTAGAGAGCTCCTTTCTACTTAGGGTATTGCTTATCCTCATTGATCAAACTCATCAATCAGAGGCTAAAGATTTAGTGTGCCTCCAGTTCAGTATGTTTAAAAAAATAAGATTAAAAAAATTAATCAAGGATCTATTAAAAGCTTTCCTCTGAATTTGCAATCTCTGAAGAATCATATTTTCTAGACATTATTGGATCCTAAAGAGCAATACTTAATACTTTTTTAAATTAAGTAAAGCACCAATTCCAACTTAATCATTCAGACTTGGAAGTTGCAAATTTAAAAACACAGCAAGATTTATTACATTCTTGAGAGGTCAAAATAATGCAGCCATATTATTAGCATTAACTACAGCATTATAGTATTCTTCACCTACATAATAGCAGGTAGCTATTTTCAAGTGAACTAAGCTTCAAGTGTTCTGAAAAAAAAAAAAAGTGTAGAAAAACCAAGTCCCCTTCAAAGAAATCCATGTATTTTTCTGGCCCTGGTGATGCTGTGATTTTGTTGTTTAAAAACAGAAGGATAAAAAATACTACATGCCTTAATGTATCGTGAAAAGGAGTGATAATATAAACTTCAGTTTGAAACCACAAATATGTGAAAAGAAGAAAACAAATGGGTTTTCACTATGATGTTTTGACTGCTTGTTGGTCCCGCTTACTGCAGTTTTAACAATGCCCCATCACCACAGTATGTGAGCATGTTATATGGAGACTACAGCCATGAAGAACTCTCCAATTAGAGTTGTGTCTGAGGAAAAAAAGAGAAATTATTTGTTATGAGCGGGTATTTTTTTTTCCCTTCAAATTTTGCTGGTGGTCTCATTTATTCTTGAAGAGAAAGATGGGACATTCTTGCTTCCAACCTTTGTCCTACAGGTCGACCATCACCTGGCACAGCCTTTACTGTCCTGTTTGCACCACTTTATTTTTTCATAAAGTGTAACTTTTCATGGTAGTTGGAAAGATGAAAAGCTGTTTCTGGAATAAACAGCAACACAAACCAGCCAATTCTGCACAGTATAATGGGATTTTAATGTATTCTTCTTGTCGGCATAGTGTATTTCTGTGATAATTTTATGTGACAGCATAATTAAACTGGAAAACAATTCCCATTTCCTATGTACTTTATCTATTTATCATCATTTATTTCTTTACTTTCTTGCTCTGCTATAAATATTATTGTAAGGAGAGTTAAATAAGTTAAACCAATGCAATTACTTTTACAGATTGAAATTAACTTCATATATCAATTTATACTGGTTTGTATACAGCACCTACTATTTGCCCTGTACAAATAAATGCATTTGTTGCAGTATATTTATAGTGTCACTATGGTTTCCATGTTTGCACTCCTTTTGACTAATGTTCTGTATGTTAAAACTTGACATTTTAACAGTATTTTCAAACAATTTCATTCATTATCAAATAACCATTTATTACATTGTGGCAATTTCAAACCATTTACTGGACCCTCTAGACATTGCTAAACAATGATATATCAAGGAGTGTGCAAATTTTACTGCTTATCACAGCAAATACAAGAAGTAACATTAAATACTGACTTGACAACAGCCCTGACTAAATTATTTTCCTTTCTTAATCTTGATGAGTCATATTTAGTAATAGCAGTTTGTAAACGCACTGGAAATTGAGGCCAATATTCTAGATTGCTCTGTTATATGAGGTTCTTTCTGGTTAGCTCAATTCTTTTGCATGCTTGGGGGATAAATTGAAGATTGTGGGACAAAACAGATGCATTTCTTACTATCTTTTTTATTTTCTTATGGTGCTTATGATACCCCAACATTGTCCTGTGTGACTTTGCTTTTCACATTTCACTTGAGCATGAATCTAACAAAATTCGCCTCTAGCCAAATCTGTATTGATTTTTGCTTACCTAGAGTGAATAGCAGTGAGGCAAAGGATTTTCAGTTCTGTTTTCAGGAAAAATCTCCTTCTTCCAAATATTCTAGCCAATAAGTAGAACTGATTTAATATTCTATGCAACCACTTGGCTGCAAAATGCTGCACTTTTAACAGCATTCCTTATCTCCCCCATTTCTATAGAATTTGAAACCCACGCTATGTCTGTGAGAGAATAGACTGATACCCACAAATGACAATTAGGTCTCTGCAAGCACTTAGGTGTAAACTTTACAAGAAACAGTATTTGACAGAGACATCCCCATTCTCAGAGATGTCATTAACTAGAGAGCTCATACATTCAGCTCAACACAAAGTAAATTGAAAGGCTTAAATATTCCAGAGGATATTCACAGAAGGAGTTTCAAGGACTTGGGAGTCTTCCTCATTTGTGGGGTTCATACACGGGCTAAAGCTGAACAAATATCATTAACACTGAATTTAAATGATCCCTAAATCAATAGCTTAGCATTGTTGGTTGATACTACAGTAACATTAAATAGCTCCAGAGAAAGCCAAGGCCTTGCTGTGCAAAACTAACAGCTTAACATCATCCTACACAGAAGAATTTACAGTCTACACAGTTTGTTTGTGAATTGAGGTAATAAGGAACCAGAGAGTAGATTGTGATCTTCCTTAGCCAAGGTCATGAAAAGAGCAGAACTGAAAACTATATACAGATTTTCTACATGTCAGTCTTAATTCCAAAGGCATTCAAAAGGTGTTGATTCATTATCTCCAATCCAGAAGTGGTCATGAGGAGCACTTGTTCTGTTACTACTTCCATGCTAAAGCCAGCAAAGACAGCTTTTACTCATTAACCTGATAATGTAGTCATTTAGTTTAAATTGCCACAGCTTTCAGCTGCTTCTGGTAAGCTAGGCTGTGAACTGTGGTAGAGGAGAAGTACTCAATTTTCTACTCTGCAGCCTGTATTACAGGAGGGTAGCCTCTGCCAGAGAGGTGCAGTTAGGCTGGGGCACTTTGACAGCCAGTGCTGCAACCGCCAAGGTGTAGCACAAACTGGGGCCCTTACACCTGCAGAAAGGTAAAATCTTGTTTGCTTGCTGAAGGTCTTACAACCCCCAGCGTTAAGTACTTGAGTTCTTTAATTTTACCCACATATGTCTGGTATGTTTAACCCTGGGACCTCAAAGCTTAGGTGTTTACCTGTGATGACAGTAAGTCATGTTTGGGAGGGTGGAGTGGTTTCTTGAGGTCTTATGTTTTGTTGGTTTTTGGTCACCCGCTCTACTAACGTTCTCTGAGAATTCTGCTAGACTAGTAGGGTATGACCAAGCCCAAAGTATGTTTATGGAGTACACAGGGAATGTTCATCATTCATCCAAAAGCAGAAAAAATTATAATTAATTTTACCCCAGCAGAACTGCTTACTTGTCTTCTTAATCTTAACAGATCATTTCTAAAAATTATTCATCTACTCCTGAATCTCAGTAATTTTAAACATGCTACTACTTTAAACAAAACTGTCACTGAATTCAGGGAGGCCGGATCAGGCACAAAAAGAAGTTTTGGCTTAAACCAATCATTTAATTTTAAGCGATGCCACATGATGCCAGAATAAATGAACCATTACATCAATGTCCCTGCCTATTAAAAAAACCTCAAAATTTGTCTTAGAAAATGAAAGTGTCTGAGGACCCTGAGCAGTCAGGAGTAAGCACTTACTCACTGGAGAAACTGAAGCTGAGTTCAATCCCAGGATGGAGCAGAGGGGTTGCTCAGAATCAGCTACTTCAAATTACAGCACTTTGAGTACAAGTGAGCCTAATGTAAGTGCCAGTGTGTTTACTTTCTTTTATTTTGGTCAGTCTAAATGACAAACTCCTAGGATTTTCAGGTTCATTCAGATCCAACTCTTGTTGATCCAGAAATTGATCCTGAGATGACTGGTTTTGTTAATCCATTTCCAGCTTCATTTTCTCCACTAGTTTGCCTACTGGAGATTACTATTCCTTGGTTTCTACTGGTCAGATTAACCATCTGACTTCTGTTCCCCTTATCCCTATGAAATCAAGTTTGAGGGGTATTTTTGAGTGGGTTTTGTTTTGTTTTTTGTTTTTCTTATATTTTGTGGAAGACTTTGTATATTACAGTCCATGGAGCTTCAGCGCAACCATCAGCTATCAAGTGCCACTCTTGCCTGATTAAGGCAAAAATGGTTTTTAATATCATCAGGGTTAACAGCACTCCCTCTTAGAATGCAAAAGTGGAAAAAGAATTTTATTATTTTCTGTGGCCAGCAGCCTGGGCATGAGGAAGAGAGTCATTAAGGCGAGCTCTTTCCTTGCTTAAAGAGATATTATACAAAACATTAAACCCAATGAGGGTATCTGTCAAAATCTAAGACTTCATCTCTGCTGTTATCTACCTTCCATTATGGATTAATTTGACACTAATTGCAAAAATGATTTAATTTAGCTAATCTTCAAAAAATACTGTTTGAAAATTAAAATTAATGGCCAGGATAAAATCCAAGTATTCTACCGGAATAAAAGCTTGGACATGAAGGGCCTGATACAGAAAGCTTAGATAGGAATTACCTCAAAAAATTGCTTTTAACACATAAAGCAACAGAGAACTGAAAATAAATTTAAAGAAGAACATGGCAGGTATCAGTGGAGGAAATGTCAAAGTTGTGTACTAAGAGAAGGATGGCAAAAACCAAATTTGGAGCATTTTAGCTCTAAAAAGAACTTTGAGACTATGGTTTTTTAGATCTAAAAAACCTCAAGAAATTACACAATTTTTAATTGCACACTTTTGGTTATCCAACTAGTACAACCTAGTAAGTCACATACTTATCAACTATGTACTGGATAAACCAGAGAATGTGATTTTTAAAAGCAGTTTTGTAGTTCAAAAGTCAAATTTTTACCAGCAAACTAATCACAGCTTTGTGATGATCTTCCAAGTTCCGATTTTTGATAAAGGCACTGTGTAACATGATAGATTCTCATCTGTACCAGATGGTACAGGTCCCTGAAGAATCATGTGCCAGCTGTTCACAGGCAGAACACAACACACTCCAAGCACACTTGCTCTTTCCTCTCACTGTGTACCCAGCACAGCAAGGCGGCACTGACACTGGGGCTGGTGAGCATTCAGAGCAGCAGAACCTGTGTGTCACAGGCTCTCTGTGTAGCACGTGTGTGACAGCTCCACAGCTCCACACTTTGTGCTCTTCCTACAAGTTTGTTTCCCTGCATTCCTCTCCCCTGCTAAGTTTGGCCAAGCCAGTCTCCTGGGCCTGCCTTGTCCAGGAAGTTGGGAGGGTAATGTTCTCCAGCATACTCAGAGTATGGCTTCCTTTCTCCTGTTTCCATTAAGTGAAAGGGTGCCATTTCAACATCTTCCCAGCGCCACCAGACTTGCTTGGCTCTATAGGCCAGTGGGAAACCCAACTGGCCCACCACTGCACTACTGCCTGCCTCCCTTGTGCTCCTGTGTGCCTACCTAATGTAATTAGCAATGTGTACAGCTTGCAAGGGACAATAAGGTTGATTCTAACACACAGTTAATTAAGACATTACAGTTAGCTATTTGCTAGGCTGGCTCAGGGGAGTAGTAATAGGATATGGAGTCTTTCACCTTAAGTTCAGCCATTCTTAGCCCCAAATTCCCAGGTAGTGATCAGTAATTTCTCATTAACCCTGACACAAACTGAATCTGACTCCACTCAGGCATGCGGATGAATTCTGAGCACTTGTCTGTCAACAACGCCTGTCAGTATCTCTGATAATTAAATTTCAAAGTGAAGAACCCCACTGCTGTGAGTGAGCAGCACAAGTTGATGTTTCCCTGTGGCATTACTTTAACTCCTCTTCGTTGCTGTTGTTGTCTCCAAACTTAACAACTATCATAAGCTGTCATAATATCAGCAGATACAGATTTAGGTTTTGAAGACTACAAATTGACCACTGTCCTTAGGTTCCCCAGCAAGACAAAGAAAGAATAGTAATACCACATAAAAAAGTTGGAAAAACACAGTTTAAAAAATACCCGATCCAACACCTGAATTGTAATGAATCTCCAAGAGGCCCCTAATTTCATGATCCTACCTGCACTGCCAAGAATGTAAAGAATCATTGGCTCTTGACATCATTCTCTTGCCAAAGGGCAATTACCTATTCTGTATGCATTGCCTTAATCATGTCAAGTTGTGTCCCACAAATTTGCATGTCTCCCAAGGAAGCACAGTGCATTGCCAGCAGCCTGATAGGCCAGATCAAAACAATTTCCTGGTGTGTGTTTACACCAGCTTTTGGCTTCTGAGCTGCTTTAGCTGTAGTTGCTCTGCAAAACAGCACAAAATCCCTCTCTCTGAACTGTGCTGCATCAGGGATAGAGGGGGGCGTAAGCAGAATCTGGATGGATACATCGTCCTTACCAGAACTGAGCAATGCTTTCTAGATTAATGAACTGCAAATCAGCTACACAAATGAAACCACATGCTAGAGATAAACACAGTCCTCTGAGATGGGCTTGTTGTCACAGTCAGAGAGGGAGAAGGAGAGAGAGGAAGAGAGAGCACACACAAATGTGACGAGGGCTGTAATGAATGCCAGCTTCCCTCCTGCATCTCTGGGATATGTGAGGATGACAAACTCTCTGAGGAACAATTCCTTTGACTGGTTCGTTGAGGAAAGGAACTTGTCATGCTGCCAAGAATAAAACTGCTTCTGGGCTTAGTTCTGAATTTTATAAAGTGAATAAGTGAAAAATGTATACACATTCACTTCAGACCCAACTCATAAATAATTAAAAGAATATATAATTGTACCCACTTTTCCCCTCAAGCTCAACCAGCAAAGATATCTTCTGTCCATGTAACAGGGTACTTCATGTGTTTTGTGTTTTTTTCCAGGAACTGTTGGAAGTGAGCTGAACTGAATGCATCCTGCTTGCAAGTAGGAATAACAGCCTGACCATCGGAGCACACAAAAACGCAAATTGAGAACTCAACTGTTTCATATCAATGAAGCTGCAGATTTTTTGATTATGCATAAATATTTTCCTGGTGTGATTCATCCACAATTGATACTGGATTTAGACCACAATATGATAAAAATTATAATATTAACACAGCATTATTATAGACATTAATCTGATACTGCAAACAGCAAAGATGAGACATTTTTATAAGGCACAGGAAGGTAAGAATGTTTACCATGTCAAAAATAAATATGCAGAAAATAACCCGAGAAGACAAAAGTAATCTGTGCCTATCTATTTCCCTTTCCTGAGACAGGCACACTTCCCAGTACAAATTCAGGAATGTGAGTTAATGTTATACAACCACACATTTGTCTGCAATTATACTGCTGTACTGGAATTATCTAGTGGTACCTACCTGGAAGAAGCAGATGCAAGAGATCTATTGCTTTTATTTTTATGCATTATTCCCACAATTAATAGGTCCCCCAGTTTTCAGCCAAAATGAAATTCAGGATTAATATTCACTTTTCTTGAGGGCATAGAAATTAGCAAATGCGGTATGAATAGTTGTGTATTTAGTACTTTTCACTTGCTGTACAGAAATCTTATTTAAAGACTAATGAAAAACATTGATTATTTTGTTCACAGAATTTATTATTATACATCCCCTGCCTTCCAAACACAGGAAGTTTCTTGTGGGTAGCAAGCTGGCTCTTGCTTCCTCTCATAGCAGTATGGCTGTTTGTAGCCAACACATTGTGATGCTCTCTGATAGAGAAAAATATATAAAAACCTCTGAAAATCATACACAGAGAGGATGAATAGATTGTATGTAGATAATAGCTACGTCCTTGAAATGGCAAACGTGTGGGACTTGGTTGGACTCTTGGAAGGATATGCATTCTCTATTTTTGTACTTCTCCAGCTGAATTCCAAACACAAGTTCTTCATTTAGACCTGACTTAAAAGCTGGCTTCTTTTCAACAACCATGTATTTGTTCAGAGATGGAAAAAGACAAAACATCAGGGAGTCTGTTAGGGGATGTGAAGTGAAAGTCTACTTAAGAACTAATCCACTACAGCATCGTGAGCTGTATCTGAAGCAGCTCAGGGAGCTTTGGGAGAGAGAACACAGGGACATAGACTGTGGGGAGGGTCACTTTTGGACCTGTAATTTACCTCATGATATGCAAAGATTATGAAACTCAGCTACTATCGCAGTGGGACAACTGATTACAACAGAATGGCTTAAAGAGGAGATGATAGAAATGTCAGAAGTGAAGCAGAATATTATACACTAGCTACCTCTTGTCCACATAGCTGAAAGCTGCTACTCTGTAACATGTTGATCTTGTCATTTTTTATCACTGTTGTCTAAGGCAGGAGGCAAATTATTTGTATGGACTATAAAAGCAAGGTAAACCACAACCCAAAAAACTTACCATCAAAAAAGGGCAAAACAAAGTTGCAAAAACACCCACACAAAAGTATTTGGATTTCCTGTACAGGGGAAATGGCAAGGAAGAATTCTGTACAAATGCAGTCTCTACAGCCACCCCCACTGAGACAGACTTTCAAATTAATGTTTTTATGTTCCAACATTTCTGAGCTGTTGCTTGAACCACTTGAAAGGGAGGCACTTCCCATCTTGTTGATGGGGTTTTTTTAGATAACTAGAAAATATTTTTCTAATATGTAAAATGTGAAAGGACTAGAAAAAAAGGGGAATTTTTTTGAATTCTGCTACTTCTGATGACTAATTTCTGTTTAAAGGTTAATTGTCAATTATGCCAGACCCCAAAATTGTGTAACAGCTGATTTTCCCCACGCACAGGACAAAATGCATGCAACAGAGCATTAGTCCTTCAAGCCTGCTCTCTTTGGTAAAGCTTTTGTTTCAGAAACTGCTTATATTTGCAATTGTCGGATGTTTAAAAATAGTTATTCAACATTCCCTAGTAGTTGGCTCTGACCTCTCGTTTGCTTGTTTTCTCGGCTCCATTTGAACACTTGATGGATTTGCAGCTATCTTGTGCCACCCCGTGTAAGAGATGGGAAATTACACAACTTTGCTGACCACTGGGACCTGAATTTCGCATTGGTGTTCTGCAGATGATATTTTTGCATTTTGAATACACTTTTCAGTCTGTCAGCAACTGAAGCACATTTTAAGAAATATTAAAAGTATTTAATATGACACTTAATTTTTCTTAAAACGGTATTTCTTTATACTTAAGCTAGCTCTTCCTTTACATTTGTAACTTTTATATGATAATGTATACAAGCTCAGGCCATCTGCTGTGCATGATACTAGTTCTTTATGAATATATTTTCAATATCCTAATTAATTTATGTTCATAATTGGGCTTTTTTTCGTGTTATTTGTAATTTTTTTTCTGTGCTGGTTGGTGGTGCCTGCTTTCTTCTTTAGTGGTATTCTTCTTTCTCATGTTTTCCTCCATGCATTTTCTGCACCCTTATATCCCTTTTTAATTCCTTCCACACTACTCCATTTCAGTCACCTTTATTCCGAGTTCCTTTAGTACCCTACAATAAAACAAATTTTGTTGCTATTGTGTCTATCGGGCAATAGATCAGCTGTGATCAAGGCAGTAGCTGTCTGTATATTATGTGCGTTAGAGGCAAGTTCTAAACCTTGGCCAAAACTTTAATTCTAGTTCTAAACCTTAGCCAAAACCTAGTAACTACCATTACCATTCTTATATATGTGAAAGAAACTAAAAAATTTAGATTTATCTACCTTCTTGTGATTTTACTGTGATGGAAGTCTGTATACTGGATGCTGGATTTATACAGCTGAAGTTGTAGCTGCGTGGCGATTCTGAGGTTCTTCTCCTCGTTAACTCTGCTACCGCTATGCAGTGCTGACATTATCTGTGCTCTTTTTCCTTATGCAGGAAGCTCCACTCGTGCTTCTGACACTCGTCTCACATGTTCTTGGGCTGCAGAAGCACCAGGCACGGCACTCCAGCCTTCCACACACAACTCAACGAGCAGATTTGACGTTTTCCATCCCGTGTCCCGCGGGTGGCCCAGGACTCGACCTCTCGGTCACAGTCCGGCGACAAGCGGGACGGGCAGTGGGGGAGGGCGGTGCTGTGCGCAGGGACAGCAGCTGATTAGCGTTAATCGCCTCCAGCCGAGGGCTGCTCGGTGCACGGCCCGTCCCCGCCGCGGTGGCGGTGCCCTCGGCCCGGCGCCGTCCCTCAGCCACAACAAGAGCGGCCGAGGGCCCTTGGCCTGTTCAGCCAGGAGGCGGCTGACGGGCGAACTCACTGCAGCTTCTTCTCGAGGCGCAGCGCAGGTGCAGGCACTGATCCCTGCTCTATGACCAGGAACAGGCCCGAGGGAACGGCTGGAGCTGTGTCAGGGCAGGGTATGGCTGGGTATCAGGAAAAGGCTTTTCACCCAGAGGGTGGTCGTGCACTGAACAGGCCCCCCCGAGGCAGTGGTCACAAGACCAAGGCTGGCAGAGTTCCAGGAGCGTTTGAACAACGCTGTCGGGCACACAGTGTGACTCTTGCAGCGTCCCGTGCGCGGCCGGGACGTGCATCCCAGGCTCCTTCTGGTCCCGCCCTCACTCCGGCTGCTGTGTGGCGCTGCGCCCCCGCCCGCCCTCACGGCGGCGCGAGCCC
>VZTI01004001.1:2181938-2199559 GCA_013397865.1 Struthidea cinerea | reverse complement strand
CGGGGTGAGGCGGGGCCGCGGCCCGGCCGCAGGTGCGGAGGGGGCGGTGGGCTCAGTGCTGTGGCCTGGCCGGGGTGGCGGTGGCGGCGAGCAGGGACCCCGCGGCCGGGAAGCTCCTCGGCCCCGCTTGGGCGAGCGTGCGGCTCCCCCGCGCCACTCCCGCCGCGGAGGGAGGAGCTGTGAACGCGTGACTCTCTGAGGGGAACATCCCGTGCCCTGCCCCGCAGGATTTCGCAGCAGAGCGGCTGTTCCGCTGCAGGCGTAGCGAACGCGCAGTACAGAGCCGTGTCGCGGAAGTCAGAGTTGCTTTCTAGTGCCTTTTGTCTTAGTTCCTCCTGGTTTCCTGTTGCTAATGCAATGCACTAAACAGTGGTTGATTATTTCTGGTAAACTTGTATGCATATTTAAGTCTTATAAAGGAATATTTGGGCAGGGTATAAATTGTTTGGGATTGTTTTGAGGAGTTAGTGTTTACCTTTAAATGAATCTGAGTGGTGCAGAAATACAGACCCTTCTGTTGCTCTGGATGTGGAGTTTAAAGCAGTATCCTCGGGAGGAAAGCAAGAGTTTTCAGAAATTTTCTCTTTTAGCTGTCTGATTTCTCTATGCTTTGATGCTGAGAGAAGGGAGAAGAAGGAGACAATTGATTTGTTATTAACGGTAGTTCCTGCATTGCCCCATTTTGCAAACTTGCAAGTGATAAAGCCTGGAGGTCCATCTTCAGGTTTGGGAAACGTGTTCTGGATTTATGGCTAATCTGGCCACGTTCTAAAAAACATTGGAATTATAGAAACATTTAGAAATTGCAGTGAGCTCCATCATGTGGGTTTGTGTACCAGAAAATGTGCCTGTTCCTTGCTTTAGGCTTGTCATAAAATCAAATGTTAATATTACTCTTAAAGGCACCTCTTTAATGCCTGGAACCTGGAATTAACTTGACAATCAGTTAACGTTCCTGTTGACACAGTGAAGGTGAAATATGGGGGGAAAAATGTAGGCTGACCTTGTTTTGAAGTTGATTTTGACTTCTTGAGATGGAGACAGCTTTCTGTTCTTTGCCTATCAGGTACATTGTTCAGTAAAAATGCTTGACATTGCAATTGTCTTGCAAAGTTAAACTTTGTATTTTTTTTAAATAACAGTGGTAGGAAGACTATTCTAAACTCAGCTTAGTTTGTATAAGCAGAAGTAGACTTTTTTTTTGCCTGCTTCTAAGCATTTATATTAATTAATGTAAAATAACTCTGAAGTCATCACTTTTTTAACTTTCTTGAGTTAGAGTTTCTCCAAACTTCCTTTTGAATTTCTCATTCTTCTAGTTGACAAACGATAGTGCTTTTATAGGTGAGACTTGAAGTCAAAACATCCAAAACAGCTACTTAGTCTGTGTGTTAAGTAGGATGCTGAAAACCTAAATTCAGTCTTATCTGAACTCCAAGCTTGCTTTGTAAGTTGTTTTCAGTAGTCCTGTGTGGTATTTAGCAAATGATTGCTTTCTAATCTACCTTAATGAGAAGCTGCTGATGAGAATTCTGCAAGTAGTGTGAGGAGCGTTCCATAAAAGTACCTTAAGCTTAGATAACAGCATGAGTAGCTTTTGAACTCTTGTCCTAGTACAAAAGGTTTATCCCAGTGTAATGAAATAAGTGCAGGTGGAATTGCTTCTGCACTGAAAGGCTGTCCATTTGAAATTAATAGGTGTTACTTGGTGTTTGGTACTCTTCAAAAGTGTAGGAATAAAACGATTTAAGTCTTGGAGCAAACCCCTGCTTTAAACTGTCTGGGAGCTGTACAGGGAATGCAGTGCAGGCGAGCTCGAGAGGAGCATCTTACAGCCACCAGCACGGTGACAGGCTTGGGGAGGGGAGTGGGGTTTGGGTGTTTTTACTGCCAATCTTCAGTCCCTTAAGAGTGAAGTCATCCACTTAGATTTTCTTTCAGGTTTATAGTCACCTGCGTATTTGCATCAGCTGGTTCATTCCATGCTGGTGGTAATGACTACATTCTCCTGACTGCTGAGGGTCCCTGAGGAAACTCCTTGGGCTTCATCTCAATGTCCTAAAACATATGCATAGAGAGCTATGCACACATTCACTGTTACTACTGATCCAAATGTGATCTCTCTGAGCAAATATTTAAAACTCACTATTGCAGTCAGCAGGCTGGTACCCAGGAGTATCCATACCTTGTATGCTGAGAGCGTCATCGGCCTGGTGGGAGGCTTGGTGAAACTTTGTGTTTCCAAACAGTGCTTTATCAGGAAGGACAAACAGAAAGAGGGAGAGCTGGGAGGGCACTCACTGGGGCAACTTCTTCATGTTGCTGAAGAACAACAACTGAGAGGTGCAGGTGCTGAATGTCTCAAACAAGGAGAATCTGACCCTTAAGAGGAACTAGGTTGCTACCTTTAGAAATTTCATGTAAATTTTCTGGGTGAGGGAAGCAGGGAAATGTCAGTAAAATAGGCTTAAATTGAGATCATTAGAGTTTAATTTGTAGTACTGCAGTTGTACAGAAAGATCACTTAATTTTTCTTTATTAATCTGCTTGTGTAGTGTAGCTTTAAGCATTGCAGGACATTTTAAAGTCAGGTCAGGAGAAGAAAAATTTGGATTTGTCATGAAAGGAAAGCTGATCCTACAGAACAGTAAGTGCAATTTGTTTTTCAGCCATGTAAAAAAAAAATTATATCTCTGGGTTAATAAGCAGTATTAGTTGCATTCAAACTTTGTACTCTACTCGTGTTCTGTGTTGATTGCTTCTTTGCAAAATACCATGGTTTCTTGTTTTGATTAATGTTGGTTTTCTTAACACCTTCATTGATAAGTTTACCTGCTTCTGCCAATCTTTAGAGCCAACACAGCCAAGAGCTTCAACTGGTTTGGACTTTTATGTCAGCAGAATGGTTTATCATGTTCCATTATTGGGGATTCCTTGTTGCTGGTGATGGGTGAACCTGAAAAAATACAGCTTTACTTGCACATCACAGGGTGAGTTCTCTGAAAACACTTTCTTAAATAGTTATCTTTAAAGTGTTTGGTTGTTTGGGTTTTTTTTCTTTTTAAACAGCTTGTATTTTAGATCTGACCATCTGGATTTTTTTTTCTCAAAATACACACTTATTAATTACCTCCTATAGAATCTAGAGACACCTCAGGTTTGTTACATTTTGGAGCGACCTGATGTAATCATAAATGACAGAACAGGTTGCTCAAGGTCTTAATTTCAACTGAGAGGTTGATCCTGCTTGACTGCATGAAATCCCTTCCAAACTAAATTATCGTATGATAAATCATCCCATAAGCAGTTTTGTCTGGAAAGAAAAAAGAAGTAAAATGGAAACAAACGAAAAACTTTTCCCTGTGTTGTTTGGTTTTTATTCTGCATAATACCTCAATTTGATGAAAGTTAAAGGATATGTTGCAAGTATGGGAATTACCACATCATTGAACTAACACCTTCTGTTGTGTTCCTGCAGCTCCTCTTTAGCCCATTGTGCTGAAGACCAGAGGTTCTTCCTGATCAGGAGTCTCTGTTAGCAATTCAAGTTGGCTGGAGAATGGAAGGGGTTGAGTTTAAGGAAGAGTGGCAAGATGAAGATTTTCCAAGGTTTTGAATTCTTTTTTAAAGTAATTTGGATCAAACACATAACGTCAGCAATAAGCTACCTCTCGGTCTTCCTGATGAACTAATACTCAGTAATAATCTCGAAGTGATTTCCATTAATATAGCAGTTTTGGAAAGGTTTTGTGGCATATTTCTTCAGGATTGCCACTGTTGAAGTTTTCAGTGTTTCCGAAGTGAAGATTTGTAAGCTTGGCTTTGTTTATTTTCTGTGATAATATTTTGCAACTACATTGTTTGCATATTATTACCAGTGTCTCACGGCCCAAATATTTCATTAAGCAAAATTTCTGAGGAAAACCTTTAGAAGTTAAGGCTGCTACTGATGCTTGGGCCTATGAAAAAACCAAATCAGCTGATTATAGAGGCATTCTGTGATAACATGACTAAACTACTTCTGTAATTTATTTCAAGTCAAATTTTGGCAAGTAAGAATGTGACAAGTTTTCTTAAGGATGACACACTGGTAGTAGTCAGTGTTTTGGTTTTGTCACAGGAAGGTATGGTCACTTGAATGCTGTAAAGGAATTTTCTGCTGCTTTGGTATTTTGTTTACTGAGAGCTTGAACTTAGGCTGTAAGTAAAGTTAGTTCAGTACTATCCCACAGTGGGATTTTTTAGTAGTATGTAAATCTAAATATATGGCTTTAAAAAATGTAAAAGCAGTTTTGTAAAAATAATTTCTACTTTGTGTCCCAGGCCCCTGCCAGAGGATGATCCTGTTGAGTCTCATACATTGGCTGCAGCTGGAGCAGAAAGTGAAGCCGGTAAGAACATTCCACTGCAGTTGAGCTGACTGCTTCCTACTTAAATGGCTGCTTCAAAGCGCCTTTGGGGATGGCGGGGGGCGTGGTAGATTTTTTTTTTCTTGTTTTGGGGTTTTTTGTGGGGTTTTTTTTTGTTTGGTTGGGGTTTTGGGGGTTTTTTATATTTTAAAATTTTTTAGATTTTGTCTGTCTGCTTTACTTCTGGGGCATTTCCAGTGCTGGATTGGTAATCTGATTTCATTGCCTGCTTTAAACTGCCATCTAAATCATGCAAGTATTTGCCTTGTGCCTTGAAGTGTTCTGTATATTCACAGAACAGATTCTTTAATTTTCTGTCCTCACTGTTGTCTGTCAGTTGTTTTTTTTTTTTTTTAGCTTGTATATTATTTTCTATTTTATCAAAGATGGTTATGACATTACTGAAGCCTAACAAAAGCAAGTACTAGGGACATGATTCCCTTGTATTATTCACAAAACTTACTCACTGTGGTATCTGGAACAGCTCCTGGGACACTTGGATGCAGCAGGCAGGGGTAGTAGTGGCTGAGGTGGTGGCAGCCCTTCAGGTTTTTGTTCTGCAGGGGGTATGGCTGGTGGCACCGTGGTCATACTGTGTGTGTGCAATTGGTAACTTGAGAACTTTTACCTGCTGTTCTTTTCATCCCCTATTAAAGTCTTACTCCAAAGATACCATGTTTAAATTATGGGCATTAATTTATAATGCATTATGAGAAAGGACTGTGCTGTTCTGTCTTGGTAATATGCTTATGTAAACTTGCTTTAGCTTTGAAAAGAAATAATTTGCTTTCTTTAGATACAGAGGGTAATGGAACCAAATTGAGGAAGAAACTAATGGCTCCAGATATTAGCTTAACTTTGGATCCCAGTGAGGAATCTGTTTTGTCTGATGACTTGGATGGGAGTGGAGAGATTGATTTGGATGATTTAGATACTCCTTCAGAAAACAGCAATGAATTTGAATGGGAAGGTGAGTATTTTGGTCCTTTTGTCTGATGCTCTAAAATATTTTCTTATGTGTAGGTCGACCGTTTCTCTAGTAAGAAATAGCTGTGACTCAATAGTAAAAGAAGACAAATACAAAGGGAGGGATTAGATTTGAAATTAGAAATAGGTGCAGTGACTTTCTAAAGAGCAAATCAGACCTCATTTGATTAGTAAACAGGCAAACAGTTAATGGCTGTAACTGCAGATAAACTTAGGTGAAGCTCACCTACATATGCATCTATAAGACTTGAAGTTATGGAAAATCTTCTCTGTTGCAATAAGGTTTTAAGAACCAACCAACAGAAAAAAGTACCCAAAGTGTTTTACATGTGTTAGAAATGAGTTTTAAATGGGGGGAGCCAAACAAAGGATTATAGATTAGCTACTTAGAAATTGATGAATTGCAATTTAAGGAGGACTGAATGATATTTTTAAAAATACTAAGTAACACCGGATCTCAAATCTTCCTGTGGCGAGAATGGCAAAGCAGCCTTAGAGTTTGCATATTTCCAGATTGACTGGGGGCAGTAGAAGAGCCTCTGTTGTGTGTCAAGGAATTCTACAATGACTTCATAGGAAGTTAACTTAGCTATAGCCACACCAGTAATGATCTCAGTTTTAAGACATTTATAGGTGTTTTATCTTATAGGCAAAACCTGGAGATTCTAACCAATTTTATTTGAGATAAACATTTTGTGTAGGCGTTAAAGCACAAATTTTACACTTGGAGCTTAATGATGTTTTAAGGCCCTTTTATGGAAGCCAGGAACTGTTGTGTTGGGGAAATGGTTGGAGTCTCTAATATCTGTAGACTTCATAGTTTAGGAATGTCTCTAATAAGTAAACATATAAACTCTATTATTTTCTTACCCTGAAAATAAAATAATTTTAATTCCTGAATAAACAGGAAGTTCTCTTTGCACTGTTATGTTTGAAGCACTACCTGTGGAGAAAGAAACACTCTTTAGAATAAGGGGGTGGTTTTGGTTTTTAAAATAGCTAAAGGCATATTGCAGGTGAAGTTTTCTTAACAGAGACTGTGTGTTTACCTTGGTAAAGGATTTTCATTGTTTTAATGAAGAAGAATTTGTATTTAGTATTAGTTTTGCAGTGATGCGAAGGAAATGTTCCGGATGTTTGTGTCTTGTTTTTAAAAGTGGCTGAAAAGGGTTTCTGTCTTTTCTTCCTTTACTGCTGCTGCCTTCATTTTCCTGGAAGGATAGTTTCAATTAACAGCTTTGTCTTGGGAACAGACAACTAACTTGCAGTAGGTTTTTCTCGCTTTGGGTAAGGTCCATGCAACAAAGTCAAGAATCATAATTTCATTGGAGCAAATTGTCTTACAGATTGCCGTCAGCGTAAATTTCATATATTTTGATTGCACACATGTGAATTAGATTTAATTTTCAATAGATCTGCCTGCATGTCTGCTTGCAAGGTACCTCAATGTTTTAAATCATGCTTCATGTAAATCTGTGATCAAGCAACCTCTGTAATTCTCACTGGAGTTAACCACTTTGTCTATTTTGGAGAAATTCATTGAGGTCTGTGTTCTGAAAGCCTCCAATTAATTAGGCTTCCTCCATGAATGGAAATTTTTCACATACTTGTAATAGAGAAAATTACAGTCAACAGATAACTGCCAACATAAGTATGTTGATAAAATGTCCATGACATCAGCTGGTGTGTCTGACTGGCTGAAGAATACCAAAATAGATCAGATAGCAAAGTGGTTAACTTGTGTTGTAGCTGATTGTCACTATGCATGGTATTCATAATGGGTCATAATTCATAATGGTTCTAATTTTGGCAGATGATCTTCCAAAACCAAAAACTACTGATGTCATTAGGAAAGGATCACTGGCTGAATACACTGTGGCAGAGGAGAAGGATGATGGTCGACGCTGGCGAATGTTTAGGATTGGAGAACAGGACCATAGGGTGGACATGAAGGCAATTGAACCATACAAAAAAGTTATCAGTCATGGTGGTAAGGATTGGTGATGTGCTCAGGGAAACTGCTGAGCAACTACTTTAAGCTGAGTTGGGGAAGCAGAGGAAGAGCTTTGGGCATAAAGACTTGTGGTGATTCATTTGTTGCAGTGTTAAGATAGGGTTGATGTAATATTTTCTCTATTAAACTAAAGTTCCAAAATGTACACATGGTGACATGTACTAAAATGCACCTATGTAATAAGATGTATTTACTCTGTCTTACAGTGTCACTGAAACCTAATTTTTTGGCTTTAAGACTGTTGAAAAAATTAACTATAGATCTACTAAGGCAGAAATCAATTAACGACTCTTTCCAACAGTCTGTGAAGCTTAGGTTGGAAGAAAAGTTGACTAAACTTTAATAACATGTTATTAAATATACTGAGGTTCTATACTGAAATGTTGGTTATAGGTACAGTGTTTGATTGACATCAGCTTCAGCTGTTGCTTTAGAAGCAGACAAACTTGAAAAAGAAACCTTGAGGTTTTCTGTAAGTGTATGAATGTGTCCATGTGAATGTTTGTAAATCTCTTTTAGGTAAATAGTGAAAAAGCTTACTGAATGTACTTGACTTTGCATAAATGTAGTCAGTGTATTGTCACCCTTGTCACTACTGCTGCTCATTTCTTTTTTTTAGGTTATTATGGTGATGGGTTAAATGCCATTGTTGTGTTTGCTGTTTGCTTCATGCCTGAGAGCAGCCAGCCTAACTATAGATACCTAATGGACAATCTATTTAAGTAAGTCATCATCTGCCTTTCTGGGTTTCTCTTACTTTTAATGTATTTGAACACTACAAGGAATTGCTTTCAGATGAAGATTGTGGCTATTAAAGTTTTCTTTGCTTGTCTCTCCAGGTATGTAATTGGCACTTTAGAGCTGTTAGTAGCAGAGAACTATATGATAGTTTACCTGAATGGTGCAACAACACGGAGAAAAATGCCAAGTTTAGGCTGGCTTAGGAAATGTTACCAGCAAATTGATAGACGGTAAGAAGCTCTGCAGTGTGTTCTTACAACGTTCATATACTCAGAGATAGACCTATTTAGGAAAAACTGTTCTTCAGTGTGGTGTCTGGTCCCTTCTGGTTAAGATTTGATGAAGGAAATTGGTGTATTGAAAACCTCTTCCTAAGCTAGACAATGTAGGATGATGCTACAAACATGCCTGGGTAGTGTTGTGTGGTGGATTTTTTTGGTTGGTTGGGGGGGTTTGTGGATACCTTTTGTTGCTGTTATTCTCAGGGTGGTTTTTTTAGTGAAAATAGTATTCTTAGAATACTGAATATCATCTTGTAGAATTTCATTACAACTTAATGTATTAATGCCAGGTTAATAAGGGGGGTTCTTTGTGAACCACTTCATCATTAGTCGTGTGAAAAGATTCAAAGAACCTTCTCCTTGGAATGTTACTTCCTTGTCAAATTGATACTGAATCTTTAGTTTTTATTTTACAGTTGTGTAGTATTATTTCTTCTGATAGAGGTTGACTTCTAATAATGGGATGTCAGGATACTATGTTTATGTGACAGTTGTGCTTCTAAAAACATACTTCTTATACATTCAAAAATCCCAGGTCATGCTGCCTTTTTGTTCTAGTAATTATCCATTGTTTAAATCCTTCAGGTTAAGGAAAAATCTGAAATCATTGATCATAGTTCATCCTTCCTGGTTCATCAGAACACTCCTGGCCATCACAAAACCTTTTATTAGGTAATACTCTGGAAGCTTTTTCTTAAATAGTTCTGACAACTGTTTGCTTTGAACTTAAAAGACTGTTTTAATATTGACTAGTGAAAAATGTTTAAGTTGTAACTGTACCCTGCATTTGTTCTTCCACAGCTCAAAATTCAGCCAAAAAATTAGGTATGTCTTTACCCTGGCAGAACTAGCTGAACTCATCCCCATGGAATACGTTGGCATCCCAGAATGCATAAAACAGTACGTTTCATTATTCCAACATCTTCTACACTGATCATGGTTTAGGAGTGGTACATATTGTAATCAATGTTTGGTTTGAATGTAACACTTGGCACTTAATGACTTCAAGTGGGATCATTGCTGTCTCTAGGAGGAGTGTCCATGTTTGACCTCATTGCTAAAGGCAGTTTGGTATGGAGTAGCATGGATAGCCAAAATGTTAATGCATAGTGATTTTCACAGTGGAGCTTTGTGCAATTACTAAGTTGTGGTGTGTGAATTAAGCCTTCTAGAGGGAAGGTCTCATTCCAGTTGTTCTGCACCTTAGTGTGTGTACTAAACTGGCTTGTGAGTGAGAAATTCTGGGCATGTGGATACTGCAGTTATTTATAATGTCTTCAGTGTTTGGAACAAGTTAAGTGCTGAAATATCACTTGGACTGGGTTTTCATTTAAAAGAAAAGCAGCAATTGGAAAATGCTGAATCTCTACCCATTGCAGTTTTAAACTACTTTGGTAAGGAAATGAAGACAGCATCAATGTAATTTTTTTTCTTTCCTGTCTAGATACAAATACCCATTTTAACATCAGCACAATTCTGCTCTCAAATAAGATTATGATCCTTTTGTTAAAAGCATTTGGGGATGCAGTAACAGAGTAGAAACCATAAACTTGGGTCTTAAGAAAACCAGGTGAAAACACTAACAATTCTGATGACAGATGGATTGGCCTGTTAGAGGGTATAACACACAAACCCTGTGTTGCCTGCATCATAATAGGTGAGCACAAACTGGGAGAAGGTGGCCCAGTGTCACTGAGCACGCAGAAGGGCACATCCAAAAAAAAGCCTTGTGGACAAAGCCTCGTGCCCCCTGAAGATGGCTGGTTATTTCAGTAAACATCCAGCTGCTATCAGTTCCACAGTTTAACTCTGTAAAACAGAAAAACAGTTTTCTTGGGATGGGGGTGAAAGACATGACAAAGCTGAGGCAGCCTTGTGCTGTCTTTAGAATTTTTTTGACTGGGGTTTTACGGATGTGTTATGAATACTCAGACTGTCATTCCAAGTTTTAAAAGACTCCTCTCTCTATTGATGAACCGTTAACTGTTCTGCAAAGGCTGGACTTGGTTAACTTATAGAGTTAATTCTCAGATTTCTGTGGAGAATTATGTCTGGCTTCAAACTGTCATGGATACAGACTTTAAATTTTAGTGATGAATGCTGACACTGTACAAGAGGTCATGCTGAATTCATTTGTTATGTCATAGTAACTAAATCTAAATGCTTTTTGTTTGATGCGAATAAATGTTGGAAGTGTAACGTATTTTTTTCTTAATTGTATCAGTTTCAAAATTTGGTAAGTTTCTGCAAATTGTATTGACACTAATACTGGTTTGCAGCTTCTGTTGATTTTGGCCTTCATATATTATATTTACTGAAATAAAACTTTTCCTCACCAAGGTATGAAGAAGAAAAGTTTAGAAAGAAACAGAAAAGGTATATGCATATTTTGATTAGGGTTGCATCTAGATAAGACAATTTGCACTGCAACTAACTCCCAGTTGATTGGCTTGCATAAAGGAATAAGCATTTGTAAATATAAACATGCACTAGTGCCCAAGTTTTTATGCATGACAGTAACTATACTGTACATGCAGGCAGTGTGGAATCTATAAGGACTCACCCTGGGTGTTCAGAGCATAGTTTCTATTACACTTTTATGTGAGATGCATGGGTTCTCAACTTGAAGTCTTTAAGAGGCAAAAAGTAGTGCTTCTGTATGAACCCATTAAATCAAATTTCACTGTTTCTAACAGGAATTGATATCTGCAGATGAGCTGTATTTAGGTGCTAAGCTGTAGCTATTCCTTAGCAGAAATGCAACTCTGTAATAAATTCTAATAC
Organism: Struthidea cinerea; assembly: GCA_013397865.1. Taxonomy (NCBI): domain Eukaryota; kingdom Metazoa; phylum Chordata; class Aves; order Passeriformes; family Corcoracidae; genus Struthidea; species Struthidea cinerea. The sequence goes on along the minus strand of VZTI01004001.1, from coordinate 2,188,343 downwards.
TGAATCTTGTATTTTTGGTATTCACTACCTTTTTTGTTATTAACTTGCATAGATGCAATCTAAGTTAGTATTTTAGTGCTGTTTGTATTTGCAGTGCCTATGTTCCTTCCTAATAAATACTGGATTTCCATTTTGTTAATTTCCAGTCTCCTGCTAACTATTCAAGCTATTCCACAGCTGATAAATTTTTTCGAATGGATAAGTTATTTTTTCACTCACTAACAAATGTACTGAAAGATTTTGCTACTAACTTCGGGGTTTTTTTTAATTACTTTTCCTTTGTATGCATAACTGTTAAGGAAGGCTTATTGTCTAAATTGGGTAGAGGAACACTAAGATTGAAGTAAAAGGAATTATTTCTGAAAGCTCACTTGTAAATCTAGTGATGTGTTGAACATTCTTTAAGAATTATTCAAATTAAGTGATAATTTCAAAAATCTCCAGTGGAACAAGCACTTTTTAGTGTCCTGGTTGATAACTACACCTATACTATCACTTTTGTAAAAAGTAGTATGTTCCTCAGTGAAAATTAGATATAGAGAAGAGATGACAGGTGGAATTGGATACTGAGCCTTTAAACAGATTGAAAGCAGTTCCTTTTTATGGGTTCATGGCCTAAAGGAGCTGTCATTATTTCTATCATTTTGAAAAACTGGCTGGTTAAAGTTACAGAGAGTGGGACAGGTATGTTAGACAGATTGTTAGAGGACAAACTTGGTCTTAGTCTCTCACTTTAGAACTGCTGTTGATTTTAAAATTAATTTACCTCCATGCACAACCTATTTGCTAGAAGATGTTATCAAGATTGTAATTTCTTCTTACTGTAAAGAGGGAAAGTACACTTTGTGTAGGGCTGTCAATCATCTGCTGGTTTTTGCAAGGCAGCATATCGTTTGCTGGTCCCAAGGCAGACATTAAAAAATAAGGCACAAAATCAAACCCAGTTTTATCAGCATGATGGTGAATTTTTCCAGGGTAATTGCAAGAGTCTTAGAACATAATAGAAAAAGTATTGCAGTTAAGGAGCCTCTTCACTTTTGTTGATTCAACTAGTGCTGTTAACTTCTTGGCTTAATTACTATAACATTAAAGGTAATTCAGTGCTTATTCTGCAGCATATGAACTCACCAGAGTGAGTGGTAGTGCTTGCCAGTATTGTCATGTTACCTGTAAGCTTGTGTTCCTGCTTGCATTTGTTACTACAAGCACAGGCCCTGTTTTTTTCTTCTGTAGTCAAACTTCATTTGCACTTTTTAAATGCTTCCTCTCAAGTGCTATAGTTATTTAAATGGTTTCCTAACAATTAATTTATAGGGGAAGGTAGGAGAATAGATATTGAAAAGAACCCAAACATCATGACTACATTAAATAAAAACCTTAATTTAATGTTTATTTACTAAAACTTTTCCCATGTAAAAGCTTCGTGTTTTCCTGTTAAGGTTACTAGTTTTTTTCTTAATATATGAGCTATTAAACTATGTTAACATAGTTTAATTTTACTGCTTTCTTTGCTAAGCAGAGTTGACCAAGAGCTGAATGGAAAACAAGAGCAGAAAAGTGAACAGTAAGTTTGGAGTCCAAACAAGACTGAAGAATATGCAGATGGAACGATGCCGTTTGTGCTCCATTACAGTGCATTCTCTGTTTGTATGTAGTATATAATCTGTTGCAAAAGGTGCTTGGACTAGCACACAATGAACTGCTTACTGCTGTATTGGTTTGTCTTGACTTTAATTGCTGTTTATGTAATCATTTTATACTGCTAAATGGCAAAGAACCCTATGTTTTCAGAGGATGTTCTTGCAACCGTTTATCTAAATGATGCATGTTCTTCAGTAAAATATTTATATACCTAAATGTTAAAGGAAAGAGATAATATATATATTTTTATGACTGAGCAATATATTGTGTGTACCTGCTGAAGGAATTAATTTGCAGGTAGACAAGGCCATAAGTTACTTATTGTTATTGTATAAATCTGTTTTGCTGTAAATGGTCAAGTGCATTTCTTCATTGTCATGAAAACTTGTTTGGATATTAACAATCACATTAACTTAGGTTTCACAAATGTAGAGATTCTTATTTTTGTTCACCGACCTTATACAAGCTCACTCCTTTACCTCACTAGAGTGAGCTTCATCTTTGGTGTCTTTCAGTCCATCGTTCAGGATGCAGAACTGCAGTTCTGTGGGTGGCAGTTTGTTGGCTACGAGGTTTAAGCCTAAACCACAAAAGCTGAAATGTCTGACTGGTAAGATACCAGACCCTTTTCAGTTGAAGTTGTGAATTTAGATTCTGCTTCAGTACGTCAAGATTGGCTCAGCTAGCTGAAGGAAATGAGTTCGTTGCAGTTTTTCATGGATGAATCTTGGTTGTCACTAGTAGGAACTCTGGTCATGCTCAGTAGAACTTGGGAGTTACACAGGTATTCTAGCCACAATACCTTTTTTTGGGCAGAAATATGAGAAGTCTTACGCCACCTGTGTCATTCTTGTAGATGAAACATCCATTTCTAAAGCTGTTGGGCACATGATACCAGCACTAATTTAACTTTTAGGAAGTGTTTTAAAGGTTGGGGTGTTTTCACTCCCTGCAATGCTGGTAAACCTGTGTCTGTAAGAGGTGTTCTTGGACACATAACTGGTGTTTATAGGTTTATAGGTTTACTGGAACAACAGTAATGCACTGGTTGATATGTTGTAAAAGTTTGTAACATCTTTTGATAAACATAGCAATTTCCATGTAAGGGCAGGTGTATGCAAATAAATTAATTCAGGAGTTGAGCAATATAATGTTGTAGCAAGTATATTAAATCTTTGCTTTTGGGTGTTTGTTGTGCTCACAATTTTGTCTCAATGCCAAAAAATATAACTTTTAAACTATACTTAATGTTACTCAGTTACCCGTTTTTAAAAAAAAAAAGTTACATTCAACCAGATTACTAGCTGACACTGTTAAATAGCAGTTGTGAGATACTCCATGGTCAAGACTTGCCAAGTAACAATCTACTGTTTCCAGTGATACCTGCATAGACTCTGAGAGCATATGGATGTCAGGTGAGGGAAAATTGCTCATGTCTCTGGGAGTTTAAGTCTGCAGTTCAGACGCTTTCATCTCAAGATTTAAGTCTTTTTGTTGCAGTAGTTTCTGTATCAGAGTTTCAAGGAGATTGATGTGCAGGATGTATTCACACAACAGGCAATACTAATGCCAAGTTGCCTTGCATCCATTCCATCAGGTTTGGATCTTGCTCTGAAAAGCAGAACACAATTGCACTTTCTTTGGGGCTGTCTTATCTCCTGCTTCAATTCTGATGTTGAATCAGATTAATGTAAAGTTCAAGTCAGTACGTGGGGCACTTGCAGCCTGTTTACTTCTGATACTTTCACAGTATGGTCTGTATGACCATGCAAACCTGAGTTTTACTGGGTTTGCATGTGTCCTAAGCTAAACAGGAAGCATTTTGATTATCTCATTTCCATTTTTTCCTAACTGATAAAAGGATTATTCTCAGTAAAATTATATTCTTAGTGGAGGGATTGTAGTTCTCTATGTCCTGTTGCTTCCTATGTGTATAGTGCAGTACAGAGTAGCTGTTCCTCTGTATATGCCATATTTACCAAATGATAGGCTTGTTATTGTGTTTCCTAGTGGCCAGGGATTCTACAGTTTCATGCTGCAGTTGTATGATTTCCTTTGGGAATGTGTATGTGCTTATAAATGGTTTATTTCTCTAGTATAAGTTGTTGTGAATGAGTACACGGCACAACAGTTGTTCTGTCTCTAAAGATAGGCAGCTTGAGAAAGAAGTGTACTAAAGAATTATTCCCCTCTGACTTCTTGCAGCTCATCATTTAGTGGTGAGGTGGATGTTTACAAAAAGCAAAGTGGTCCCAAAGCTATGGGTAATGTTTTGTCAAACTTTTTTGAAATCTATAATATAATGTAATATATTTTAATATTTAAAAACATGAGAAAAGTTGGAATGTCATACTTTAATAAAAATTATTTCAAAACTTGAATCACTTTGTGATAAGATACAGTATTGTAGGGAATTCATCTTTCAATGGCACTTCCTTCTAAAAGTAAGAGTCATTTTGCTGGAATTTGGTGAGCCCTGTCAAGAAAAGATTTCATGAGTCTCTAATTTACCTTTGATTTGGAGGTCTCATTAGTTTATACATATTTATATGTGTAGTGATAAGTCATTACCTATCTCATTATTGCTGTGCACAACTGAAGTAGAGATGTTTGGGCCAGTGGCCTCTCGATGTGGCATTTCATAAACTGATTTCTGCAACAGGGTAAATTCAGAAGTGGCAAAGAGATTCTGGAGAACATGTCATTAAAAACTGATGTGAGTAGACTCTGGATTTACTTGAATGTTCTTGATCTGTGTTACATGGCAGGGCCATATTCTGTTGGAAGGTGATGGGAAGGGATGTGTAAGGATTTAGTGCTGAAATGGCTTGAAGTCTTTGAGGTTCTGGGATGTGAAAAATGAAGAGCTTTTATTCCAAGAAGTGTAGAACTAGTTAGAATAATATGTAACCTTGTTCATAACAATGTAGTCTGGCTTATTTTTTCCTTTACTCAGTAAACAAGTGAAGAACAGTCCCAGTTGCTGTGAGGAACGTTATACTGAGACAGTAGCTACACTCCAAATTGCTCTCAACTAGGATATTATAGCCTGTATCTGTTAGCATGTGTCAGCAACTTTGTTGCATCATACTCTTAAGTGCTCTAATGACAGTTTAAAACTTTCAGCAGTTAATTGTGTCAGACTTCAAGGTTAGTTTACCTGTGGTGGTAATGGAATCTTTTATGAAATGACCTGGAAGTGTGTCATGGGGAAGAGAAGGTGTCATTGGTGCCTGGTCATGTCAGCTTCACGGATGTTGTCTGCTGAAATGTCTGTAGTGAACTGAAAAATACTGAACTGCATTGCGAACAGGCACTTTCTTAGCTAAATCTGTCACAAGGTAGAAAGTTTTTTGGTGAAAAGTGTATTTCTTTGTGTCAAATTTTTGTCAGCGTATCCTACAGATTTATACAGTATTTACTATCTAGAAGGTTGGTTTAAATTCATGTCTTCTCAAAAGCTGTTGTCTTTGGAGATTACTTTAATTCTCAAGTCATTCCAGTCTCCCTCAGATAAACCTCTTATGATAAACAAAGAGGAGAGGGATAAACACTTGCATGCTTTTTGTAACCACAGAAGTCTTACAAATCTTGCAGTCAAAATTTTTACTTAGTCCTTGTGGATGCAGGTCATTCTCTAGAGGATTTGTTTCACTGACTGCTTGTCAGAGACACTTGAAACAAGTGCTTTAATTATACTTTTTAAGGACACCTGGTTTTAGTCAGAGTAGTACTTTGAAATGTAAGAAATATTTAAATATTCATATTCTGAAAGACATATCTTGCAGCTTGCCTAGCTTCAAAATTCTAAGTTGAACTACACCATTTCTTTTATCACATCTCATTACCTACATTAAACTAACAGGAAAAAAGGGCATTTGTGAAGAGGGTGCAGTCATATTAGTTTTTCATCATTCCCTTCAAGCATGATTGAGAACAGTGAAATTAAAGCCATTCTTTGCTCAATTAGATTTTTTTTTTCAGTTTTGCAATTTGAACTGCCCAGATTACTCTGATTTAAATGATTTTTTTTTTTTAAGTATTGAAAATAATCTGAAGAGGAGCTATCAGAGTGTTTTCCAAAAGTCCAGATCTTACCATGTTCCTTACTCTAGCTTGCTCAACTGCTAGTTAATATTTATAATGGAATTCCAGGTTAATAATTACAAATAAATATTAATGAAGGACAGATGTTCAGTCTACCAGTGGCTCTGCAGTTCTGCAATGTTTCTTAGTCATCTACCAAAACCTTTTTATTAACAAGAAAGGCCTGAGCAGTAAGGTGCTCTAATGGTTGAATGGTAGATTGAAGGGTTAAGATAGAACGATTACATTGTCAATTATTGTCTGTAAACTTTATTGTGTGCTAATGGGAAACGTGCAGTGTTTAACAAAATGAAGCTGCAGTAACCATGCAAAAGCACAGGTTGTGAGCCATGGATAATGACTCAACTGGCTTAATGGGGCTGGTGGGCTAGTAACACTCTTCACAGGTGTGACTATTTCCCTTTGTCCCTTTAATAGAAAAAATGTAAGTAGAAGACTCTTCACCTACCTCTTTACAATATTATGAGCCTTTCTTTTTAAACGAGCTTGTTTTCTGTGTTCCAAGGCGTCACGGCGTAATGTGATAAACACGTGTGCGAATGTGGTAGCGGTTATTCCTTACGGGGCCTTTCTTCATTAGGAAGAGGCGCCGCTGCATCCAATAAAGGCCTTTGTACGAGGTGCGAGTGTTTGATTGGGGCGAGGCGCGGGCGGGGC
>VZTI01004001.1:2138463-2171668 GCA_013397865.1 Struthidea cinerea | reverse complement strand
GTGGGGGGCCCCGGGGGGGGGGGCGGGGGCGGGGGGGGGGGGGGGGGGGCTGAGCCCCCCGCCTTTCCACACTGGGCCTCCCCTCCGCCGGGCCGCCCCGTCCGTCCGTCCGTCCGTCTGGCCCTCGGCGGGGCTACAGCCCCGCGCCCGCCCACGGTACTTCTCCTCGGGGCCGCGCCGAGGCGTGCGCCCCTCAGGGGCCGGGGGATCCCCTCCCGCTGTCCTCGAGGCGCCATCGGCTGGAGTCGCCCACGGAAGGCAGCAGGTGCTGGCCAGAGTCTCCGCGACCCCCCCTCAGAGCCCTCGGCCGTACAGGGCCTTGTGGCGCAGGTACTCCTCGAGACACTGGACGGCCGCATTGTCCATCTCAGGGTCGAACTTGTTGGCCAAGAGGTGGTGCTGCTGCAACATCCAGGGCACGTCGCCCACCCCGTAGACGCAGACGGCGCGCTGGTGACGGCCGGTGCAGGGCGGGTAAGGTGCGCCCTTGCTGATGTCCCCCTCCAGGTACTGCCATTTGACCAGGCGGGGTAGGGCGTTCATGTCCGAGAGCTGGAACTTGTCGTTGTGAGGCATGGCCCCCGGGACGCCCGGCATGCGGTTCAGGGTGGCCCAGACGTGCTCGTCAGGGCTGTAGGTGTCCTTGGACCACTCGAGGAACTTTTGTGCCGTGGGGTTCTCGAAGAGGTGCTGCACGAAGTCCCGTGTGACCACGATGTACGCGTTGCCCGTGAACATGGGGTAGCCGTGGGGTGGCGGCAGTTTCTTCTGGGCAGTGCGGAAGATGGCCTTCCCCACCTCGTGGTGGTACTGCCAGCGCATCTGCTTGGCGGCTGAGGGCTTCTCCGACTCCAAGCTGTTCTGGCCCTGCAGCACCTGTAGCGCCCGGACTGTCTCGGCGTTGGTCTTGATGGGGAAGTCGGTGCCGCAGGTGTTGATGAGGTAGCGCCATGGCACGGGGCTCTGCAGCAGGTCCTGCATGCAGTTGAGGTCGGCCTGCAGCCGGGACCAGGCGGCATAGACCACGGTTTCCAGGCGGCTGGCCACGAAGACGTTGGGGAAGCAGGCAGCGATGGCCCGCACGGCCTCCTGGAAGGCGGCTGGGGCTTTGCTGTCCACATGGACGCAGTATACATTCTGGGGGGCGTAGAGAGACCGCAGGAGCCGTTCGAACATGTCGATTTTGTTGTGGATCACCATGGAGTAGGCGATGGGGAACTCCTCCTCCTCCTGGCTGAGCGGGAACTCGATGTAGCGCCGGGTCTCCTTGAAGGCTCTACAGTCCCTCGTCATGTTCAGGTACTCGCCGGGCGTCGGCGAAGCGTTTCTGTTCGCCACTTCCAGGTTGCTGAGCTGCGCCTCCCGGATGGCTGTCTGGTCCCCGCGGACGACCCCCGAGCAGTTGATGCTGCGGCCGGGGGAGAGCTCCAGCGCCCGGTAGAGGCGGGAGTGGTCGGCGGGGTCGGGGCGGGCAGTGCCGCGCAGCGCCACGGCGGCGGCGAGCAGCGCCAGCGGCCCGAGCAGCAGCACCCAGCGCCGCCGCGCCGCCCGCTCCCACCACCGCATCCCCCCGGTGGGTCTGCCCTCGCCTCCTGGCTGCGCTGCCTTGAGGGCGCCGGAGGCGCTGCCGCACGGAGCAGCCCGGCAGCTGGGCACCTGCTGCCTCTGGGACGTGGGGAAGCAGTGCCGGGCGATCCCGGTGTGACCGCAGGTGAACAACAGTCCCCTCCTTCCCTGTGGCGTGGCTCTGTGTGGTTTTATCAGCACTGGGGGTGGCTGCATATCTTCTGTGTCTGTTTAAAAGATATTTCATCTTACCCCCCTGTCCAGCATGTAACACAAGGAAAATTCGTCTAGAATTCAACCCTATGTAATGCACTTTTCGGAAAGACTTTACTAGATTACTTTGGGGTCTAACCTGCTTTTCCAGTGTTCCGATCATTCCAACTCATAGATTAAGGGAGTGGTTGCGATAGGGCTGTACTCTAGAAGTCCAGTTTCAACAAGCTTCTCACTGTCCTGGAGTACTTTGAGGTTTAGTGAAGAATTACTGCAGAAGATAACTGGGAAAAGTAGAATCTGCTTCTGCAGGGGAAGCAGAGCGTGAAGGTAGAGGCTATGGTTTATAAATAATTTGCCACAAAGTGTCTGCTTAAAGGAGGAAGTGAGGGAATATTTGCACCTACAGGCTGGCCGAGGGAGTATCACATAAAAGAAAGAGAGGTTAACTGCAAGTGATAAAACACTCCTTGTGCTGTGACAAACAAAAGAATGCTCCCAAAGCTTTGCAGTCATCCTGAACTACTTCGTGGTTTGAACCAAACATAGTATGGGGTATCATGTTTGTAAAAAAGGACCAGCTTCAACAGTTTCAATGATGAGTCAAAACTTCTAAGATGGATTTTTTGAGATAGACGGCATATTTATTTTTTTTCTCTCCCCAGATGTATCAAGAAGCCAAATTCACAGAATCTGCAGCCGGACTGAGGACAGTTGTAAGTGCAGTTCTGCACTTACAGGTTCTAGAAAAAAGCAGCAGTTACTTCTCCAATTTCAAACTGAGATTATTTGTTAAATTAGTAACTTTAACCAACTCAGTAAATAATTGTCTTAGACATCAGTGGCCCAGAAATTTTAATGGGCATTATAAAAAGCAACTATGTGATACACATAGTATCTGTAGTCCAAAGACTGAAATGTTCATACAGCTGACTGAAGGTCGTGCCTCTCAATGTGTGTAAATGAGCGTGACTGAGCTTACCTTCGTGTACAAAGCAGTTTATGGTAGTGCTAGATATATTTCCTGACTGCTAAATCAAAGGTTACCGTATGTATTTCTACTTACTATTCTTATTTTAAAAAATACAACACAAAAACCCACAAAAAACCTCCCCAAAAGAAACACGAAAACCCAATAGCTTCTAACCTTCTGACGTGCATTTTCTGCCATTCTCCATGATTTCGGCACTTTTTTTAGGCAAATAGTGCACTTTGCAGGAGTACCAAAATGTAGGCCTATGGTGAAACAACTTAATTACAAATTCAACAGTGGGAAGCAGAGTAGTAGTTTATTCTTAAAAAGACACGACACTGGCATGTCCCTCTCTTCATGTTATTTTCAGTTCTAGATTTGGATGAAGTCTTTTTTTCTACGTCTGTGAGGGTAGCAGTGAGGGTGTTAGGAGTCCAGTTTATACAACAGTGACAGTAAATCAGAGTGGAGGTGTGTGAATTGAAGCACTCTTTCTCACTAAAGTCAGATGGAGAGGAAGAAGTGAGTTTGTGTTTTACTTCAAACCGGGATAATTTCATAGTTTTTACCTGACCCTCTGAGCTCAAGTTTACTCTGACATTAGCTAAAAATGTGCAGTGTCTTAACTTGTCTTGTTGGAATAGTCCATATATCTGAATGACAGAATTTCAGTGATTTGCTGGTCGTTAGATTACTTCAATATTGTCTAATATTGACAATGTATAGCAATGAATAGCCTTTTCCAGGACATTTCACCCACCTTTTTAAAGTAATTTTGCTGTTGTCATGCGTAGCTATTAATCACTTCATCTCTGGACTCTGTTGCCAATTGAAAGTCATAGAGCCAATGCCTTTGTGGTTATGAAGTAAAAATAACTATTTGAACATATATTTGCATCTCTAGTTATTAGGCAGCTTGCAGAAGAGCCACATGGTACTATAAAACATATTTTCAGTTAAAAATTGATTCAGGCCATTTTTCTTAGTCACAACCGAGATGAAATTTTGCAGGTTGTTTCAGAGAAGAGTTGCTGAGATTGTCACTAAAACCATACCAGACTCCTGAGGTACAAATGTGAAAAAGGTTAGGCTAGAAAGATTTTGCCACATGCTAGTGCATAAAAAATTAGAACGTTTGCAAAATGTGTATTTGACTAATTGTGGAACAGTTCTTGGACAATAAAGGCTGGGTTCTACCAAGTTGGTAAGTTGGAACTGTTCTTCCCTCCCCTCTTCCCCAGGCAGACTTACAAAAAAAAAGCTAAAAAAAGAATGCCAAAAAACTACGACCATTTGCAAGGGTATATTTCAGCAAACAATAGATACATACCAAAACAAGGTGTTCTTTAAGAGCACTAATGTTCCTTTATTTCAGGAAGGCTATGGTTCGTGATCTCCTGGAAACTACTTGGAAATAATACAGCAAAAAGGGCTACACTGTTCCACATTTAAATGGTGAGATACCAGCACTGATGTGTAAATCCTGACTGATACTGTGGCACGATGCCCTGTGCCGTGCCAGTGTGGGACAGAATTCCTAGAACACAGATGGCATTGTCCATGGGTGGTGTTAGCCACCATTGCTAAAGCTAATGGACTAGAGGAAACGCAGGCTATCTGTAAACAATAGATTGGCAGTTTGTTGTTTCCTTTTTTATAATATATATTTATGTTTTTTCTTGTAAGAGTGTTAGTGTATCTGGAACCATAAATCTGACTAGCAATATGGCTGTGTCTTTTTACTGCTGACACTTGACAGGCATACACACATATATATATATTTTTATATATATATGTATTCACTAGTGTGAATATTTAACATATAGCAAAAAATTGGGTCAGGAAATGTGGTGTTTGTCATTGTGTTCATCTGAATAAAAAATACACATCACAGACGAAACTCTCTTTGCCAAAAAAGGAGAAAAACCTTCACACACAGGAGGATATGAGCTACAGTCTTTGTATCTGGGTCGTTTTGCCATTGTTTCATCTTCTGCATGAAGTATGTTGAAATTTTGGTTGACTCTAACAGGACTCAAAGTGACACAGATTTTACTGGGCAGTAAGAGCCAACTCTCCTGCTTTTGGAGCACCAGAAGTGACCAAATGTAAGGGTAAAGGAAATGCTTGCCAATAAGATATAAAAATATGAAAAACACACACACTGGGTTCAGAAGAGTTTTTATGAGTCTGAATGAAAAGGTTTTATCATGGTGCATCCCTCTAGGCCTTAAGGCATCGTATGTTTTTGGTATGTGTGTTCTCACCTCAGATTGGTAGAGAACAATAGGTGACGTTGATGCCATTTCTCACTCATGATTGCCATATTGATGTTGTTTTTAAAGTTATGAATGCTGGGGGGCTGTGAGGGAAGATGACTGGGCTTGCATGCACAGTTTTACCCCTGAGCATGTTACAGAATGTTCTGTTTTCGTAGCTTCGAATTTGTCACCTGCTAATGACACTTGACAGCCTTGTGTACTTTCATAGAGCAGATAGTGCTTGATGTCTAGGCAAGCAGCAAGCAGGAAAACTTGCAGCAGTGGCTGCAGAAAAACCCCAAAGAGTCTGGGCAATATGCAACAAACAGCTGAGTTTCTGAGAAGGGATTATATCTGAAAAGAGCTTTTACCACTGGAATTGATAATAGAGTTTTCATGAGCAAACAGCTGAATGAGTGCTGTAAGAAAAAAAGATCAGAAAGCCTCCATGCTCTCTTCTTTAACTTTATTCTATCAATTAATAGCCTGAGGCATGAGGTTTTTCATTGGATATTAGTGACTCTTCTCTTTTGAAGGAACAGGCAAATATATCAAGAATGCAGCACTGGAATTCAGGGATTAGACCTAAATTAAGATAAGGAGAGGAATTAATTAGAGAAGAAACATGAGAGGAAGGCAATAGCGCTGCATGTAGAGAGCTGGGCAGGTATTAGTTGTCTAGTTCCAAACCCCCCTGGCAGGGGTGTTAAGAGCTGGGTGATCTTTAAAGTCCCTTTGAACCCAAACTATGTGGTTCTGTTACCTCCATAACAAGTGTGGTGAGCTGAAAACTGGGTTAGAAAAATTCTTGTTTGAAACAAGGTACTAAAAACCCAGAACAATTGCTAAATACTTGGTAGTCTGTAGAGTTTTCTAGGACTGAAAAAAAGATTGTCTTTTCTAGGCTGATGGTAGAAGTCCATTTTTCTTTCCTTCCTCCGTAAGAGGATTGATGTGGATTGCTTGTCCAGTGTTTTGGTTTCCAGCTATGCTTGGAGCTTCCATTAATGATTAGTTTGGGATTATCTGCAGGCCATCAATTTTGGTCGCTACTAATACTTTGTGTGTCTTAAAACTGCCAATGTAGCCAAAAGCCTTCTAGATGGAGTGCCAAGTTACAACTGCAGATGTAAATAATACCTGCAAAGTGCATATGTCCCACTTTGCAACTCGAGCATTTTTAGTGCAAGGTCAATAAAGTTGAAGGGAGGACACAAGTCGTCAGGAAAAGAAAAAAACAACTGAAAAACAACCAAACCCAAGCAACTCTTTGTTTTCAAATCACCTCAAAACGAACACTTGAAGCATGTCATACTTGTAAAAAGCAATTTCTCTGTATTTCAGAGTCATCTTAGCACTGTTTGCTTTTCTTTTCAACTTCAGGATCCATGAAAAATTGGCGGAGTCCAGTGCTGGACTCTGCAACCCTCAGCACCAACTGAATGGCCTAATAGTGGGACTAAATTAGACAAGCACTTGAAGTAGATATAGCCTTGCCAAATTACTGGCTGTATCAGCAACAGCTTCTGTCTGCCAGCTGATAGAGAGGATCTGGAAAATCCAGTATACATTGCAGAATCTGCCTCTAATATTGTTGCACTGCCAACTTGTGTTTGTAACTAAACTGAAGTTACTTTACAGCTCAGGGAACTGGCAACAGTCCATTGACTAGCCCTGTTCTTCAATTGTGGGTGAAGAGTTCAACTGTAGTTCAAATTCTTCTATTGTTTCCAGCAGATGATTCAAATAATGAGTGTGAGACATTCTGCCAGTTACTAATTCTAAACTTCAAGTAAATTATTTTTATATTGTGTACATATAAAGGTAATATGCCTCTTCTGAGCAGTGTCACGTGATAGTTGATAGAATTACACTCTTTTATGGTGAAAAAGCTGTATGTGTCTTATTAGTTAAATGTAAACTAGTTACTGCCAATGTTCCTTTATAGCTTGGTGGTTTCCAGTGATGAGTTGAGCAGTATCAGCACAAAGGCATTGTGAGGGAGAACTTTCATCCATAGTAACAAATCCTGTTCTGTCTCCCAGTGAATGTTTGAACTAGACGCTGCCTCTGACACTGAAGGTAAGTAATAGCACACTGCCTGTTACCTTTTACCTTGAAGAGTCACCCTCAGCTAGAAATGACTGTTTTCTATGTACACACACTCCCATCTGTCCAAATCTCTGTCCTACTGAGACACACAATGTGAGTTTTAGTGGGAATTTATAGGTTAGGGCTACTGGAAGCAGAAGGAAAAGGAAGTTGTTTTTCTCAAGGGGAAAAATGAATAAAATGTGACTAAATAATCACCAAGACCAGTACTGCTGGTTAGAAACAAAGAACAATTTTGTGTCAAAACTCTCCTCAAGCATTACAAGTTCTGTGTGGTTTTATTTGCTTTGTGCAACACTCTTTTTGAATTAAATCACAAAGTAATCTAACTCTGTCTTTTTAAGTTAAAAACTTATTGTTTGCTGTATACAAACATTGTTGCTGTATGCAACATTGTGTGTTGTTCAAGCAACACCAGGTGTCTTTTATGAAATGAGCAAAGTTAATTGTTTCTTGTCACCTTGCAGAATCATAAATTACTACAGAAGGAGTTTTATATTTTTAAAATATGTGAATACAATGTTCTTGGGCAAGTGCCTGCTTAGTGATGCAAGAATAACTCAATGTCTCCTTCCTAAACAACACTAGTGCTTTTAGCTTAGCACCTCTCTGGATGCAATAAACCCGCTCACCTGGTGGTTAAAGGAGGTGTGGATATGCTTGCTTCGAGTTCCCTTGTCACTGCAGGATGACTGTAATGAGAGCAGCCACACCAGGAAAGTCAAGATTTCAACTTACACGCTTCTCTCTATCAGATTATTTCAGTGACCTAGAAGTCAGAGTCACATAAGCTTTTCTTAGAGGGGTGAGACAGGGTCCACAGGCTGTCTTTTCTCTGCAGTCCTCATGCTTTCTTTCTCAAGACTTTCAGTTGCCTCTTCTGATGTCTATTTAGGTAACAGTTACAAGTCCACGTTAGTGACCAGTAAAACACAAGTGTGTGTGCGTGTGTGTGTAGCTGAAATATGAACTTTTAAACAGTCTAAAAGTTGAATATTTTTCAGTTAAAAGAGAAAAGGCTTTTCAGATGATTTTTTTAGCCATGTTGTCTGACCTTCCTTTATCCTAGTTAATGACATAAATTTTGGTCATGCCATCTTTCAATTAGCCTACACATTACACAGAATTTAAAATTTTGAGAAAAGGTGCAGTTTGGGTGGAATCTGTGCATATATTTCAGTATTCTTCCAGTGTTATGACTCTGTCTAACAATAAAGACATAAGGTAAGCAAAAAGAAAAGAGACTGTTTCTGCCTCAGTGAAGACAAGGGTGCTCAGAGTGCTAGCCTGGGAATAAGATTAATTTTCATTTTTAGACTTTGCCTTGGTGAAAAGCAATGTAATCTAATTTTTTGATCTTCTTTTGTACTCCTTTTGTGGAACTGATCTTCTGTGTCTCACAGGGCTTTTCCGAAGTTAAATATTTTCTTTATGTAATCTCTTTTACAATATGAGGTTCTATGTGAGTACCTAAGCCTTAATCATAATCTTCCTCATTTAGATTGGCATTTTGGCTCATGAACATTCTTGGGCACCCAGAGGGATCAAGTCTGCAAATATATATGATCTGCTGAAAAATGTGCAGATAGTATCTTCCCTGACTAGGACCTATGAACATAAACAGAGCACTGGATATAGATCTACAATAGATGGTTTGAAATTCTCTGCCTCCCACAGAACCCCATGTAGTCTCTATTGTGGAATCCTAGAATTGTTTAGCTTGGAAAAGACCTTTTAGACCATCAGGTCCAACTGTCAGCCCAGCACTGCTCAGTCCACCAGTAAACCATGTCCTAAAGTGCCACATCTACACTTTTACTGTACACATTTAGTATTTTATCTCCAGGGCTGGTGACTCAACCGCTTTCCTGGGCAGCCTGTTCCTGTGCTTGACCACACTTTTGGTTGTCTCAGTCTAAACCTCCCCTGATGCAGCTTGAGGCCATTTCCTCTTCTTGTATGGCTTGTTACTGTTCTCTTCAGCTTTATGCAAAGCACAAACTGGCATGGAAATTGTGTTTTCTCTGGTGTTTCCTTGTTTTCTTTTGTGACAGCATCATACTAGCCAGCAGATTTCTCGAGAGCGGCTTATCTGACAGATTTTTTTTTCTGCTGTCTTGTGTTTGTTCTGAGGATGGGAGGATCCAGGAAAAGCACAAGTGCCATGGACTCTGGCCTCTATTTGCCTCAATGTGCTGCATGTAATTCCTTGTGGGTTGACCTGGGGTGTGAGTCACAGAATGCTTTCTGAAACAGCTTCTCTTAGGTTGCAAGGCTGGGTCACACCTGTATCCCTGCTGATGTCCAGAATGGCCACAAGCATCATCCTGTGGTGGAGAAATTAAGGTAAAATTCTGTCACTTGGAGACTGATAATGAAATTAATAGCCTGGCCTCAAAAAAGAACTGTCAGCAGTCATGCTTACAGGGCAACCAAGGTGACTTTCCTACAACAGATTTTGGACTTAGCTGATGCTGGGATTCAGAGTGGTCTGGAGGCCCCTGATCCTTGGTTCTCTTCAACCTGTCCCCTACTCTGTGTAATGGCCCTGTCGGCAGTGGGAATTTATTGCCATGTGCGCAGCAGCCTTAGAACAAAGAGGATGGAGGCCAAATTTGCAGCCAAGTGGAAGAACTTTGTTAGGAAAGAAAAAGGAAGTGAGCAAAACAGGATTCTCATCCAGTTTAGATGTGAAGAGTATCTATCACCTTGCAAAGGATAGATATTGCTAAAATGGCTTCATCCTTCACCTTGGAGCAAGTGAAGTGTGCTGAGCTAGGGAGGTGCCCTAAGCAGTCCTTTGGGAATGGAGATAATTGAAGGTAGCACTTCAATAACCATAGTGGGTAGTTGCATTTGTGGGGATTTAAGTTTAGGTTTGACCTGGCAAAACACACGTCTTAGCAAACGTGTAAACATAATTTTACCAGCATGGAAGTATGTGGTTAGGTCAGCTCTCCCTACGGTACTTAAGGAGGTGACATAATAGTTCATTTCAGGATGAACTGCTCTCAGTACAGGCCAGCAGCTCTTCTGGTGTGGTGATACAGGCCACAGTGTCACAGACCACATGCTGTGCTGGGAAAGGCCTTGTAGTGCACCTGTGCCCTTAATATTGATTTGTGGTTTCCTTCTACTTCCCATGGGAATAGTATCAACCAAAAGGAGCTATTTCACTGGTGAAGCTATTTAGTAGCTATACAGCTGCCTTACTCCATTGTATAAAGAATTTATATGGTGTATGAGAAAAATTTGACTGTAATTGAATTATTGGCCTTCATTTTCTGTCATGAATAATCAAGCTATTACTGGATTGTTGTAGGACTTCCATTCTATCTCTTAACAGCTATGTTGATGTTTGGTTTTATATTGTTGATGTATTTACTACACAATTCTGCTCCGTACAGTGCAAGGGGAAAAGGGCACACTTGGCATCCCTTTTGGGCAGTTTGATTCCTAATAAATCCTGTCACACCTATCTGAGACTGTCAGTTGCATTTCTCTTTGCCAGTCTGGCAAAGAGTTACAGACTTGGTGACTGATTTTGTGGGGGTTTTTTTTGTTTGTTTTTTTTTAATAGTAAAAGGCTTGACAGCTAAATGTATAATATATATCCAAGAAAAGTTCTTTCCTATAATTAAAGCCACAAGTCCCACCATCTCCTGGGGAAATTCTAGCCCATGAATGCATCCAGAGTGAGAAGAATCTTCAGTTGTCTTGGTTTTCAGGTCTTAGTTATTAATGTATTAGTCACAAGCTCCCTGTTGGTGTGTGTTACTCAGCAGGTTTTTCTTTGTTTTTGGAGGTTTTTTAAGGTTCGTGTGGTGGGTAGCTATGGCTGGGTGGAGGTTTCTTTCTTGTGAAATGAAGGCGTGTGCTTTCCATGTGTTATCTCGCATATGTGAATAATTAAATAGTCTCTTTGACGTCTACTGGTTGATAGAAAATTTACCTTGTCTGCATGACTTACTCCTAATGTTACCTACCCAACACTTTCCTTATTCTAATAGGCTTCAAGGCATATTATGCAAAACTTTGGTTATAATCTCATTACTGATGATCATTAAAAAATGTTTCTTGGAATAACATACGTATTAGGCTTCTAGTTCTGCTGGTTGTGAACAAAGTACGCTCAGGTCTTCCATCTAGAACTGGAGAAGATAATTTGCTTTATCAGTTTAATTCATAATGAATGGTTCCTGGTACTCTTGTTAAATGTTTAACCAAAATTACTAAAATAAAAATCCAATCATACTTCACTGCCAGTATAGGCATCATACATGTACTAAAATACTTCACAGTTTTGGAACATGGCATAATTTTTAAACGTATTTTTCCTTTCAGCATCTCTCTGAGGCTGGAAGTGCTAACAAACATGCCATGAACTTTATTTCCAGATGAGGACTAAGGTGCAGCGAGGTTGAGACTTGTTTTTTGGGTTTGCTGAGTTAGTCTGTCCAGCAGAGGAGGGAGCTGAATTTGCCTTTTCTCAAGATCAAGAACAGCATTCTGTCTGCCCTGATCTGCAGTGGTTGGTCTCTTCCCTCCTCCTGGAGCTCCCAAGTCCCAGAGCCTTAGGGAGGTCACAGCCATTTCATTACCAGTTTTCCCTCAGATGACCAAATAATTCCTCCTCTTTGAAAGAAATACCAAAGAAGGGAGCGAGTGATTGCCTCTAGGGCCAACGTCAGCAATTTTGCCACGTACAAATCACAGAAGCTCAGTTTACTGGGCAGTGCTGAGTTGTCTCCTGCTGTTGCTGGGGCGGGGAAGAGGCAGGGGACAGGCTATGGATTTATGAATTATTTAGACTCTTGCACCATCTAGTGGTACCTTTTTAAAAGAGCCTCTCAATCGTATAAGATAAAAGCAGACAATCTATTTAACTTCCTATTTCAAATTCCAACTGCATGTATAATTAAAAGCAAGTAGCTGTGTTAAAGCGAATATAAAAGCATCATCTTTCCCCTAAGGAAGAGTGATGTTATATTCCTCCTTAACATGTGTTTAAATATTTCTTGCAATAACATAACTCTTGGTTTTATCTTCTTAAGTAAAATACTCTTAGTTGCAGGAGAGTTAGCTTTCAGAGAAGAGAAACCAAGAACAGTTTGTGCACGAATTAATATTTATTCTTAGTTCAAAAGGTCAAATGTTCTTTTTAAAAGTATGACTTTTAAGAGAAGCTGTATTGGCATTCTGAGGAGTAAGACTATCCACTGCATAGAAAGAGCAGTGACAGTGGCATTGCTTTTTTTTTTCCATGTAAAACTGATGTGCCTTGCATCTGCTCTGGAGAGATTCCAAGGAACAGTCAGTCATGAGAAGTCAATGCATTATCTAGCTTCTGACACTCAGGGAATCAGCTTAGATATTTTGAGCTTTTTTAAAGAACAAAACAAAACCCACCCTGAATTTCTTGTATTCTTTCTAGATTTTTAGCCTGTAGGCTGCACTCGTTTCACACTTTCAAGCTTTTCTCAGGATGCAGGGGAGTGGAAATACTTTATTTTAAAATTAATGCTGAGTCTCAGACGTGATTCCAGTAGCAGAGACTCTAAGCAAAGCACTAAAAATAGTGAGAGTCATGATAAAATTGCAAGAGCAGGAAGTGTTGCTTCTGAGAGGAGTGGGGAGGAATCTCAATTTGCATGCATTCATTAACTTGGCGTCTGAAGTTAAGCTGCTTTTTCTAGGGTGCTGCTTCTTTCTTTGCTGTAAGAATTATAAAAACTTCACAAACCAGCTCCTGGCTGAATGCTCTAAGGTAGTTTATAACAATTACAATAGCTTGTTATTTACAATCCATTATCACAGATCTAACATGTAATTCAGATTATTTATAATGGCTTTGTTTTTTTGCAGGTAGATTGAAGCTGTGTGCATGCTTAATTTTTTGGATAAAATGTCATGGGTGCTAATCTCTGGTTAGTGGTAATGATCTGGAGCATGCTGGAAAGATATCTGCATGCTGGGCACAACGATCTCACTGAAACTGGTGATTGTGCTGCTTGATCTCCATTGTAATACCTATGGCTTCAAAAGATGCTGTAATAGTGCTTCTGCATAGAGAGTACTGGCTTTGTATCTGGCAAGAAGGTTCTACTTACATGCAGCTGATTATGCTCACGCTCTTTTAATTATCATTTAAATGTAAAAGCTTTGTAATTGCTGCCAGGTGTAATGCAAATAAAGTGCATTACATCTCGCTTTGAAGGAAGGAGGCCACAAGGCGGCTCATAATTCTACAAAACAGCCTGAAAGGAGATAGGAAAACAAACTCGATGGGCAACTTGGTCTGGGGATTTGTTCCACCCAGGGTCCTTAGACAGACTAAGGACTTAGCCAGGTCCTTTCTATCTGTGAATTGGAATAGTTTGTTATGATACCTTCTCTCAAGTTAACAGGTAGTGTGAATCTAACTAATTGTACCTTAGAAAGGAAATAACTCTTGAAAGGGGAAATTGCTGTTCCCAAGGTTATGATACTTGATACTGAAAGAAAAATGTCTCATCTTCTTTACCATTAGAGCTGCATGTTTAGTAAGTGCAGAAAGAAACTTTTCTGGTTTTAATGAATAGAAACTTCTGCTCCTGAACAAACCCAGAATTGAAGTTTTTGAATAGTGATTTGTGTGGTACCTATAGGAAGAGAGGTAAGTTTTCTCACTCTATACATTTGTTGTTAACAAAGAGAGCATATTTACCTCTGTCCAATGTAATACATGACCTTTCACATTCTGATTTTACTGTATCACACTTGAAAGGCGGTTCCCACCAATATTTTGATGATCTTTTTAAAATTCAGTTTAATTTGTTACAGTTTTCCTTTGTGCTCTCATTTTGCTCAGTAATTCCATACTTCTGTTGACTTGTTTGTGGTTGTACATAAAATGCTATAATTCGTCTTAAATTTCACTAAGATTCTGACACTGAAATATGAAGAGGCCATTGTGTCAGTAGGAGAATTTTCCTGTTTGCCATATTTTATTCTTTCCTAGACAATAGTGCAGCAGCATGTTGGTGGTAAGGTTTCAAGGGAGCTGAAGACTTTTCCTGCAGGTCCATCCTTGTGTTAGTACACTGAGAAATTCTGAAGTAAATAATAATCACAGTCCTTTCCGCATACCAGAATTAGTTTGTGGAAATGCTCTTTTACATATTGCTGAACTGATTGGTTATAATTGTTATTTTATTATATGTATTCCAGTGAAATATAAACAAGGTCAAAGTGAAATCTAAGAACCAACCACTTTCTAAATCTCAAAGTAATCCACAAGTAGAGTGTCAAGATTATCTTCAGTATTCTTGAGCAATGATTAACTTACATAAGCAGCTGATGAAATTGTCCATGCTTCCCTTTTCATTCCTCTTGGTACTAATTTGGAATTTGAATGTTTAAATTATTTGGATATTTAAAGTACTTAGTTTAATGTTATTTGAGTGTTTAAACAGATGAAAATCCTGTTGTAGTCTAGAAATATTTCTAGCTGTTGTAGTTTTGAAGCAGTTCTTGGAAATAAGACAGTGCCTCTCTCCTAACATGATGTCTAGTTTTAGTAAAGTTCAACAACTCCTTATACAAGTAATGTCAGGTATCATAGATCTCTAAACAGTCCTTTTATTTGCTTTTTTTTCTTTTTAATGAACTGGAATACTCTGCCCTTTTAGCTATTTTCTTTCTTTTTTATTTTTTAAATATTTATTCCAACATTTAAATAACATTGACTTAAATCCATTAGCTGGCCAGTGGCATCCTTGTTCCTGAAATAACATGACAATCTATTTTCAATAGATTCCCAGCTACATAAATGATTTGAGGAATTAACCAAAATTGCACATTCACTTTCCCACGGATTTCAGGGGAGGGAGCAAGGGAGCTAGGGATGCAAATACTCCTGATGTTATTTGAGGATTAATATTTTTAATATATTAATTCTTATATAGTTTTTAGGAATCAAGTGATCCTAACAGTAAAACTATGTTATTGAGTACAGGAATGAAGCAAACAAAGATTTAGTATAACCATGGTTTTGCTTCCAGAAGGGCCCAGCATTGCATATCATTTTCTTGTCCTTTGTAGCTGCCATTTTCAGAGTTAAATGTGTGCTTCTGCTTGTGATGGCAACCCCATAGCAACACCATCTGTTTATTCAAATTGATGTTTCCTTATAAGTGAAACGTGGTTGTTAAATATAGCTTGACAATTACCTGACATTTTCAGAGTTTAAGTTGTTTTTCATTGCAGCATAGTAAAAAAGCAAAACTGGAATTAATTTGGTTGTCAGACACTAACTGTATTGTAAATAATATTTTACAAAACCAAATACCTCAATTTTCTGTGAAGAAATGCTCTTATCTCTCACATTCACCCATTCACCCATGACTTGCTTACTGTGGGTGGCTGTATGATCTAGATCATTGAGTAAGGACAGAGAGGGGGAAGTATAAATTCATAAATGTCAAAGTGCCTAGACCAGCTTTGATTTGCTTTGGAAAACACATACCATACTCTAATATGTCATAGACTCAGTTTTACTCTCTCATGCTTATTTGGATGAATGAGAACTGTGTTCATGTTACAGTTGTAGCTTTGCCCATTTGTAGGTGTAAGCTCACAAATGTCAAAGAATATCAATCAGCATGAGAGTAAATTTTTAGATCCTACCACTTCTTAAATTATAGCTGTGTGTAGGAGTTGATTTAGGACTACTAGTCCTGAAAGAAGTACAATAATTTCTAGGTACTTTGGGGTTTACTTTTTTGTTTGTTTGTTTGTTTCTCTTTAAGAATACGGTGTATTTCGAAGGCCTGCTTGCACACAGGAGTCCATATCAGTGTGTTTAGTCTAAGTCAGAGACAGCTGCAGATGCTTAATAGAAATGTGTAATAGAAATACCTGTCCAAGCTGAGTTCCAGTCTCTGCCAAAACACATGGCAAGATAAACTGGTATAACCTTTAAATGATTAATGAAAAAACAATCTGGTATAGTCATCTTGAATAAATGACAGAACAGCCTTAATCATAGCCACAAGTGCAGTTATTCCGTTTGAGCAGGAAAGTAAAAATACCACAAATATCAAGCACATCAGTCTTAGATTTCAATGTCTATTTTGCTTCTGTTTAGTGCACAATTCAAAATGCGAATGTGACTATTCTCATTTCTACAGACTTGAGCATTGTAGGGAAGGAAGCAAGTGGAAAGAGAAAACAGGATAATTCCTTCTTAAACCCTACTACTCTGCGGCAAGCAGAGTGGCATTACTGAGAGTTGTTCCTGTCTCTGTTCCTGTTGTTGAAGCTTTAGAGATACTATAAATTGTTAAAACCTGCTATCACAACAGCACAAACGCTGCCAGTGACAGCCAGTGGGGGCTTTTCTACTTGTCCTACTTAGTCTTAGGTATATGGAAGAGGCAGGGGAGAAGGCTGTAATGAAACTGTAAAACTTCATCAACATGAAAGGAAAGGAGATTAAAATGAAATAAGAGGCATGAGTCATCAAATTGACATGCACCACTGGATTTAGCAGTCCCTATCGGTAGGGTTTCTGTAGGAAAACCTGTGATATTTTTGGCTATTGCTGTCAATAGCTGTCAGAAGAGTTGGACTGAGCAAAATGAGATAAAAAGGAAGACTGTAATACAGAAGGGAAGTTTTAAAAAGCAACATATCTGCTTAATTAATTGCAGCCTACTTATATATTCATTAACTACTACTGTGAGTCAATCTTTCTTTGCTTCAGATTTCCATTCTGAAGGTAGAAGATACGGAGCAAAGCACCTGTTCTTCAGCCACTGCCCAATAGTGTTTTACATTTTGTCACATTTTTATACCTCTCATTTAAATAATAAAGTACAATTTTGAGAAAAAAGTTCCTTAGGGAGAAACAGGACTGGTGTTTATACAAGAAGACTGTGCTATAGTTGAGATTCATGCAGTCATAATCTGAGAGTGCTTTTAAATAAGCAACTATCCATTTATTAGCAACATTATTAGAACTAGAATTCTCTCTGTGTGTGTGTGAAATAAGACTGGCAAACCTGTAAACTTTCAACTTGAGGAATGTATTTATTCCTCCCCCCACTCCCCCTATGTTGAAATAATTGACTCTAAGGCTTGTGCTAATTTTTTTTTTTCAACTTCAGCCCACTTAAAAAAAAGGGAAAATTGATTAAAAAATGTAGACATTCTATCGTGGTTTGCACCAGATTGAGTTAAAGTTCATATAACGCTTTAGTTTGACTTAGAAGTTGTAACACAGGCTTTTCCCATGAAATAAGGAAAATACCATTTTAATAACTTGGTTTGGATAAAGTTCTGTCTTCCATCTTCTTTTCTTCAAATACAGTGTTTCTTGCCAGTTGTTTGTTATTCTGTTGCAAAATGTGATTAAACAGCTAGCATAGTACCCCAGAAAGGTCTGTATAATAGTCACAAGCCACTTACCTTTTAAAATATTTTTCTTCAATACCAGTGGCTTGTTTACTTTGTATTTGCTGCTGTTTTGTTCCCTCACAGTGTTTTCAGCTGAGCCATCCTTAGAGATGACACAGGACTTTTCCTGGCTTGTTACAGAGCAGCACGTGCCTAGAGCAATCCAAACTGACAGAACACCGTTCTTCTTTCTTTCTTTCTTCTGCTTCATGGAAGTCTTTAATCCTGGCAGAGAGCTGTAATTCTGGTAAATCATTCTCAGAGCTCTAGTAGCTGTCCTTGCTGAACATGAAATGTCCTGGATGGTGTTGCTTCAGGGGGCTGAATCTTAGCCCACATAATACTGAGAGAAAGCATACGATTAACGGAAGAGTCTGTTCCTTTTTGGTGTTTTCTTATGCAGAAGCAGGTGGAAGTCTTTCCTTTATGGCCCAGTAGTTTCCTCCCATTGCACAGCCCTACAAAATGGCCTCTGTTCCCTTCAGAAGTGCCCATTTGTTATGGTTATGGTCCTGGTCAAGGCAGTTCTTACAGTGAGACCCTCTCCAGGTAGAGCTTTACTTCAGTGAAGTCCTTTTGAAAGACTTTCCTCTTCACTGAGCACAGACAGGGCTGGTGGCAGTCAGCACGAACCCAGCACTGCAGCCCATGGGAGGGGAAGCACCTTGCATTTGCCTGTGGGGATTGCCACTGGGAAATACCTTTGACACTCTGTGGGTTGGAATACTCCGTTTCTGTGAGGTGCCTCACAGTGCACCCCTAGAAAATTATAGGAAAAAGGAGTTCGAAGATTGCTGCTTCAAAATTATTGACCAGAGCTTAAAGAGGGCTTGAAAAGGCAGGACTACTTAATCATAGAATTGAAGATTTAACAAATTTTGTATTTATTCAATGGGTGACAGTAAATCTCTGAACTATTAGGTTGAGACTGATCAGACTGCACGTCTGGTAAGGTTGGGTTGGAGTTGCAGTGGTGAAGAGCAAGGAAAAGAACTTGGCAGTGCCAAATTCAGGTCGTTGCAAAGACCCAACCAACAAAGGGTTCTCAGGTCAAGAGGCCTGAGTGGTCCCCACTCCAAGGGCAAAAAGAGCAACATAAACAGCAGAAAACCCTATCTTCTAGGAAGAGTAGAAAGCTCTGCTCTTGCTGATGAGGTAAGTGGAAATAAAAGCAATTTACTGTCTGGAAATTTGCCATTTGTTTGTATTAATATCTCAGTAAAGAGCCTGAAGAGACCATGAAGTGCTACTTGTCCAAAGCAGAGCTGCCTATATACGTCTGAAGGCTATATTTTCTTTTTATTTTCATTTTAATTTGCAGCTATGAAATAAAAACAGAAAAGGGGGAAGGGGGGAAGTCTGATGCATTTAAAATTAATTCCAGGCAGTTCAATTCCTTTGGCTTCAACTGAATACGTATTTTTTCTAGAATGTTTACAAGGGGTTTTGTGCTATTGTATATCTTTCCTCTTGGTGATACTTACAACAAAATTTACCTTGAAGCAGTTGCTTTGAAATCTGATCTGAATTGCCTCATATTGGCAGAATTCTTTCTCTCTAGTGGTTATATATTTGGGTCTAATTATCCTGTTTAAAACTCAAACCTCATTTTGATAAGATAGCTTTATGATTTCTCCTATTTTTCTTTAGTTTAAACACCAAGACATGGCCACCCTTGCTGATAACAAGGAGTAGGATAAATGTGTTATATTGAATTTTTAAGGTCACTGAGTCACATGGATATATATATTGAAATTCTTTTTGCACCTGGACTTTGGCTTCTATACAGTTCTCGCAAAATGAGTGCCTTTGGTTTAACAGTAAGTTTATTGTGTGCTGCATATACATATGTAGATGGATGAGGTTTCTTTTCTATTCCTACCTTCGCAGCAAAAAAGAAGGAAATTTCAGGTTGTTAAAGTGTAATGCTCACCTCAGTCTGATCTGTAGGGTTTTTTTGCGCACAGGGTAAAGGTAGGTCTGCTGAAGTAACTGTCTTTCCACAATTTGAATATCTCACTAGCAAGTTGTGTCTAAAAATATAAAAATACCATAAATTGCTGGAATTAATTCATTATTAGGCTCTATTTCAGATTGGAATAGTGATGAAAGGAACTATTATCTAAATTTTACTCCTTCGTGATTTACTGCAGAGAACAAACTCCCTGTAGGGAAATCGCACTGCTTCTGGTTTATGGGCATGAGATACACAGCAAATGGAAGTGGCCCATAGGAAGCTCACAGGGGGTCTGCCAGAGATAATTAGTGCATCTGTTTTCTCTTCCCAAATTCATCTATGGTACTAAACTAGCTGATGATTCTGTTTTGCTTGATAATTGTGAGGAAGATTATTTGACTCATGAAAAGTTCGTTCCTCATTAAGACAAGTAAATTCATGTTATACTGAGAAATGTGATGTGAATAGTAGGAAACAGATTGCTATGAAATACTGTTGCTTCCTAACGCTTTGCCCTGAATGAAGGCTTATAAAATGTGTGAGTTGGAGTGAGTGCAGAGGGAGGTTTTTGAGAAACAGTACAGCTGCCTTACCTGGGAGGCTAAATTTTTTTGAGATGATGAGCTGTAATAGGTGAATACTGTTTCACTGACTCTTAAAAAGTTTCATTTGATGAGTCAGAATTAATTCCATGCAAATCTGATTTCTCCCTTGCTCTTTTTCTAACTGTCAGAGAGGAGGAGGAGGAACATTTTATAAAACATTTTTTCTTTAAGAGTAGAATTTCAGATGAGTTGCATAATGTCCATGAAAACTGAGAGTGAAATGTACTATTTTGACCTTCACAGTCATCTGATAAGTGTTTTACAGCCATTTCCATTTTGTCTTCTTAGTATCATTAAATTCTAGAGAACTAAGTCTAGTCAATTAAGATTTACCCGCTACTTTAACTAAATTTAAAATGTGGTTTTGAAAAAGCTTTTGATGTTTTAATACTGAATGTATTTTCAGAATAGAGAAAGCTCATAGCTCTATTTCCCATCCCAAAGAATATATTCTTTAAGCCTCTCTTTCTTGAGAGTGCATTCCCTTGGATGCCTGTCTTATACTGCTCTTCCTTTTGTAAGTAATGTCTGGGTTTGATTCTGCCTTGATCACGGCATTCCTGAAAGTGAGTATCAGTTTATATAATCACAGAATATCCTGAGTTGGAAGGGACTCACCAGGATCACTGATGTGCAGCTCCCAGCCCTGCACAGGGCACCCCAACAATCCTACCCTGTGCCTGAGAGCGTTGGACTCTGTCAGGCTTGTGCTGTGACCACTGCCCTTGGGAGCCTGTTCCAGTGCCCAAGCACCCTCTGCGGGAAGAACCTTTCACTAATATCCAACCTAAACCTCCCCGACACAACTTCAGGCCCTTCCCTCAGGGCCTGTCCTGGTCACCACAGAGCAGAGATCAGAGCCTGCCCCTCCACTTCCCCTCACAAGGAAGCTGTACCTGTCGTGAGGGCTCCCCTCAGTCTCCTCCAGGCCAAACAGGCCAAAGGCCCTCAGCCCTCCTCACGTGGCCTCTTCAGACCTTTCACCATCTTCACAGCCTCCTGTGGACACTCTCAAACAGCTTAATGTCATTCTTATACTGTGGCGCCCAAAACTGCTCACGGTACTCGAGGTGAGGCCACCCAAGTCAGAATACACAGCTATCATTGGGGAATATTTTGGGTCGGGAAGGAAGGGAGTAGTATATAAGCCCTTTCCCCACATCTGAAGTTACCTTACAAACTTCATAGGAATTACTACCAATGAAAATTTCTAATTTCATGACTTTGTGCAAGAAATAAAAAGCCTGGGTGTAAGCACATGCTTCAGTTGCCTGGTAATTTTACTATAAAATGATTATGCGTTATGGTAATTTTAACATTAGTCTTTGATCAGCAAGCTGGACTACCTTCCTTCAAACCTAAATTTTTCTATGACTTCTAGATCATTATCTGTGAGCTGACATAAGTAAAAGGGACTAAGGATGACTGAAGCAGTTATTTATATTTATGTCCAGTTAGGTTTTTAATTGTGTGATTTTTTGAATTTTTTTAGAGGCAGAAGAATGGAGAATAAATATGAGTCAACTCTAGGGAGTGTTTGAGTAGGAAGGGTTAAGGACTATCATTGTAACAGAGATGGCTCACCCAAGCCAAATAACTTTCTCTTATTTTGGGGAAATAGCTATTCTAAGTCTGTTAAATGTATATTACTGGTATTTTCATTGCTACTTCTATAAACATCAAAATATAGACAAAATGGATCAAAGTAATTTTTTTTTTTAATGTTCTGGTGTTCTTAACCTCAGTAACCTTAAGAGATTTCTGTTGCAATTATAAGTAGGTTGCACTTAACTGTCAGCATCAAAGCAATGAAATATAGAAGGTTCCTGTCCAGTGTGTGGAACAGAGTGCTTGCATGCCTTCTGTAGAAGATTATGTTCATGCTTTTTTTTTTCCTCTGAGGTGCAACAGAGCAAGAGACAGCCCTTACGACACTTACTGGATAGGTTTAATTAGGCCATTTGAGGCACTTTGGATCAAAGTGAAAAAAGAACCCTTAACTTCAGGTCAAATTTCTCAGTCCCAAAGGCCACTGGAACACTTTCTGCAGACAACTGTGAGAATTAGAGAATATTATAATTTTAAAGGCTATTTTTTTTTCCTTACAAGAAAGGCTTAGTCTTTTTGCTAAGGGAAAGGAAGTGCAGGGAAAGAAAGAATGCTGGTTCAGAAATAAAAGTCTTGCTGAAGGTAGTGGTGTGTCTAAAGGGCTGATTTCAGTCTTCCTGCAGGGTTCCCACTTGGTATGTAAGATACATTGTGGTTAAAAACTAGTTATAAGCCCCACTGGTTTATGTTTCTTTGTTTAAAAGCAAGGTGAGAGTGCCTCTGACCCATATATTAGAATAATGTGTAAAGTGTGTTTGGTTGTTTATCCTGTGCCATGTGCTTTCTGCTCCTCAGGCTGTGAGCAATGTGCTGTTAAATCTCAGAGGAGTAACAATAGCAGGCTCAGAAATAGAAAAGCCAAAATCAGGAAAGGCAAACTCGACAGCAAGCTGATTTCATTCTATTCTGTTGTATGTTAACTGTAGCAGAATAATGATCTATGGAAATAATTGTGTCCCTGTGGACAGCTACAACCTACTCCTCCAGAGCTGTGTACACTGCAGTGATACACTTGCACCACATGCAGGGGCAAACCAGCATATGTGTAATGTGACATGTTTAATGTTTGTTGATAGTAATTCTTCTCTATTTAAAATTGGTGAAAAGGAGTCTCATCATGTTTTATTGTGGACTACAGAAAATAATGGAGTGAGCAACAAAAATTACTTTTGGCTCATTTCCAGGATAGTCTGGAGGTGATGCAAACAACCACGCTGCGTGAAATAGAGCATGGTGGGCTGTGTCTACCACAGATGTTGACAGAGCAAACTGGTTGTCTTGTTTTATTTTGGCTTATGGAATTTAGTAGGGGGGAAAAAAAAAAGACTTGTGCTACTCAAGATCATTTTGAGGATATTCAACTGTAGAATCCAGGCTCATGGAGAACAGCTATGCGTTGCTGTGTATGAGTGTCAGAAAGTAACATCCTTGCATGACAATGGAGGGGAAAAAACCCCAAACAAAAACACAAAACACTCTGCCGTCACTCTGTTATCTTTGTTCTACCTGTATGTATACATATTGTGGTTTAATTATAAAACTTTCAGGCTTGTCAGTGCAAGTTCTGGCTGCAGTTATGTGAAAGGAATCTAGTTGATGGCAAAAATGTATTTGAGCAAAGAAAGTTTTATTTTAAATGAAGTCAGTCTTAACAGATGTTGACAGACTGAAATCACCAAAAATAATGCATGCCCAGTTACTTTCCGGGGAAGTGTCGTCTATTAGAGCAGTGTAAATCAGGAGGTTTCTCAGAGAAAACCCTCTTGAATTACACAAGAAGCATTTTCATGAAAATCTGTAGAGGGGCAAAGTATGCTTTTCTGTAATAAATAAAGATCTCTGAATTTTATATGTACCAGAATCCTATTCATTTGAGAACTTAATCTTGTGTTGTACGAGGATTTTGCTGTTGACTTCCCCACAGTCAGTATCAGCCCTATCCGTGTGCCTCTTGTACTTAGTCACACATACAATTGCCACTCATGCCTCTAAGTTCCCACCTTGTGTCTGAGAGCAATCCATCTTGAATGCCATCTTATGTAAAATTAATTTTTCATTATATCTCTTTTTATTTGTTTTCCCCTTGTGTGTTACTTGCTTTTCTTATCTCCCATCAGCAGAGAGATGAGTTTTGGTTTTGGCACAGGACTGTTTCTAGTGGCTGCCGTGGGAAGATCAGAAGTAGTCTTTCAGCTTAAGCTGAACTGCAGCAGGAGAGAAACTTGGATATGTAGCAGTCCTTCTGCCTTTTCCTTTCCTTCTGATTCTCAAACACCCTGAATACATCCTGAGTTTCTCACAGAAATCTGAACAGTGAAATGTGAAGACTTTTTACTCTTGTCCAGATTTTCATTCTGCTTGAGCACCCTGATTGGAGCTGGAGCCTGGGCTGTGGCACGTTTGGGAGTACTTCACATATCAAATGTGCACATGCAAGTAAAGCCTCTGGCTCTGAGAGCAGTGTCTCCAGGAAGCATCCAGTCTCCAGAACGTGTGCTTGGCAAAGTTCTGCACATTGCAAACCCTGAAACTGCTGCATGTGAGCTTCTCCTCCTGTCATTAAACCCTGGACTGACGTGTGGTGTCCACCCATCTGCCCAGGGATTCCTCCTGTCATTAAATCCTGGACTGACGTGTGGCATCCACCCATCTGCCCAGGGAGTGCTTGTTCACTCAGTAGTGTCACAAAATTACTGTGATGAGTCATAGCTAAGTGTCCTGAGGTAAACTCCAGCCACACAGTGTGCTCTGTGCTCCCTTCAAATTGAAAAACCCACAACTGAAAATCTGCACAAATGGGGTAACTGTTGAAAACTCCTTTCATCAGAGGCTTCAGAGGATAAAATCTTATCTCAGATTCACAGACCCTCTCTTAGTTAAGAATATCTGCATTATGTGTAAGAGCAAACTAGATGAGTTCTATGGTGTTAACATTAAACATTCTATCAGCAAACCTCTGATGGGACCTAACTCAGCTCTTTTCCTGGAGAGAAGGGGGAAAAAAAAGCAGCTATTTAATTAGGTCTTTTGTACTCTCAGCCAAAGGTGGAATTTTTTTCCTGAGATTTTTTTTGTAGGTAACACTTCCAGTAAATTCTGTTGGTAGAAGCTGCCCACTTTACATAGTCTATGTATGTGGGCTGAGTTCTGCTGGATTTGGTAACATTGGACAGTGGGAAACTGGCCTGACATAGGGGATGGGGCCGTGATGTAGAATCTTTAGCTCAAATGTATTCTGGGGTTCTTCTAGTCAGCATATGGCCTATTCCTGCCTGAGGAGAAGGGAATAAGAGCTGAGAAATGTAAGAGCAGCAGTAAAGACTGAGGATTTTCCCTCTTACTGTCCAGTTTCTGCACTTCACCAGACAAGTGGATAGAGGAGTCATTTTCAGCCTGGAGTAAACCCTACAGTAATGACTGGCCTTAGAAAGCATCCTGCCCTTCTGTGTTTTGAGATGCACATCAGGGTTTTTTAAGAAACATGTTTGTCTCCTTTGATACAAAGAACTTCCTGCTTGATGTTTCTGTCCATAAAACCTTCCTTTCCTCTCCAGGGACGAGTAATAGCCCTGTGCTGAGCCAAAGGGTAAACACAGACTTGTAATCAAGGAGCTGTTAGCAACTAAGTACTGGTCTATTAACTGCCTATTAGTACTAAGTAATTTGTTTGTAATTTTTTTATTTTCTTTTTTTAAATGTCTGGGAGGAGCAGGGGCATGATGATTTTTATTTTCTGTTCTATATTGGGGAAAGAACTGAGCAGGAACATGAAGGCTGACTTAGGAACTGGTTACCATTGAAGAGTGGTTTTACTATATCTTTTACCTTATATAAAAGAATAATACTCTTTTCTGTGGTTTTGAGTTGCTACCTTTGATTGCCTTTTGTGGGGTAAAGTAAGAAACATTCCTTTATGAGCTGGTCTTGAAATGTGTAGTACTCTGCCCTGGTTCTGGACCTTGAGCCAACAGTTGCAAAACTAGCTCTATGTACACCTAATTTTGCACTTCTTAGGTTACCAGCATTTCTTCTCTAACTGATGGGAAGAAGAACAAACCTGCTATTGCAGTACATGAATTTCTGATTGGGGTGGTTGGTAATTAACTTGTTTGTTTCTCTGTGGGTATGGAATATTTTCCACTGTATTTAAAATATTGTTTTTTTCTATCCTCTTGTTTTTATGGTTCTGGCAAAAATCACTACTGTTCATGTGACATGGGACTGAGATATTTCATTGCTATTGAGTGCACGTACATTAGGAATTGTCAGTCTCTAGTGTTGCCACAAACCTGCATGGAACAGGTTTCTATGCTGTTCCTCAGCTGTTCCTTAGAAGGCTCTTTCAGAAATCCCACCCTCTTCCATGCTCCACTAACTTACATGCATCACACAGAGTGTACTTGGGTTCTTCTGCTCTGCCATGGTGCTGCAGTGCTTCCCAACAGTCACATTCTCCTCCTCGATGTGCATGTGGATGTGGATGAGATATGTGGCAGATGCTCCAGGAAGGAATAGGCATTTCCATGTCTTCTGGCTTTCTGTCCTTCACACTTCTTAATCTCATGACCTTGTTTTAAGTCTTTGCTGCAGAATCTGGTGATGAGACATCCCTGCAGGTAATGTTCTTTCATTTTCAGTTGTATTCATCAGGAAGGGTGACCCTGGGTAGCCTTGACACAGGTGTGTAGTGTGCCATTGTGCCATTACTCAAATGAGAGATGTTCTGTGGTTTTTCATTTGATACTTCCTCAGTCAATCTTTTTTTCCTCCTGCAGAGTTAAAAAAGCACTCTGTATTTTGCTGCTAGTGGAAATGTAATCACTTATATTTAAGTGTTTGCAGCAGCAGGCTGGCCTTCTTTAATACTCAATGGAGAGTGGTAGGGTTAGGTTTGTGAGTCTTCTAAAGGCTCTGTGACTATATAATGAGTGCAGTCTTCTAATTTGGGCTCCTGTATTATATGGCACTAAGGGTCTCTGAAGAGATTAAGTTGTGCGTGTGGTTAGCCATGTATCCATCCATGGCAGAAACGTGAACGATGTCCACATGGCCTTATTCCCAGACCTGTCCATACTCTGAAGCAGAGGATTCCTGGGGAATGGCATTGCTCCCTGTAGCCCCTTGTTTCCAAAGGCAGGCTCTCAGTCCTCTTCTGAGCCGTGCCTTCATTTAATAGCAGTGTGTTCTCTCATGTTCTTCAACAAATCAGTGTTGAAAACTTCTGTTCCATCCATCTAGCATAAGAAATCAGATAATCTTTTTGCAACAATGTCCACATAATGGGCCAGCTTTCCTCTCAATGTGTTTGGTAACCCCATTAATGTTAGTAGGAGCTACATGTGCATACAGGAAATAATGGTCTCCAACATCCCTATGACAACTGCTAATTCAGTGTGACCAATGTATAGTTTCTGCTTCAAGCCTGAAGCAGTCTTTGGACCATTAAGTTAGTCTTACAGCCATGCTTAGAATGGCTGTTTTGCAAATTCAAATAATGATGTAGAAATTTTAGCATGATTGTGTTTATTTGGCTAAGAATTTTTAAAAACCTAAGGCAGTAATCGACTGTTCAGATTTATGTTCCATTTGCTACAATTGAATGTGTAAACTGAGTACATTAACCTTAACTAAAGCAACTTAATATTGTTCAAAATTTCTAGCTTTTGTGACTAGATGCTGATGGAGACCTTTGAAGACTTCTTAGTAGTGAAAACCTATGTGTTCAAAGTTGTATCACAGAGAAGGCAACATGTTTTATTAGGCACTTAACTTTGGTGTGCTGGTGCAATGGGAGTAGCAAACTTTTTCCTGGCAGGAATAACCATAAGTAGTATTTTAACAGTTCATAGTGTTTTTCTTTCATGGGGCAGTAAAACGGTTTCTCTTATGAGCCAAGAGATGAAAATACTCCTGAATAAAGTTCTTCCTATGTACATTTTGGTGAGAATTGGGTACCTAATGTCATTAGGCAATATTGAGAATTCCAGAGTTGTTTTCTTGTCCAGGCTTTGTTTTAAGCTCTGGGTCTCAAATGTGTTGAGAATTTGAGTTGCAGGGGCAGTTAATGTGTTGAAAGGGAAGGGGAAGTATTGTAATTGCAGTCGCTAGGGTTCATTTTAATAACATGTTCCCTTGGATTTTCCCCCTGAGGATAAAAACAGAAGCCCACCACCATTGTCTTATTAACTATACAGCTTGTAGTGTCTCTTCACCTAGAAGTCTTTTTCTTTCTTTACATCTTTCTGAGGCTCTTCAGCTTCTGTTCATAGAAAGCATTCTCAGACTGAACACAATAATCCAGAAGAAAATTTACTTTTCAGTAGTAAAATATTTGATATTGCCACTACCTTTAAAAGACAGTGTTTTCTTTGCTCTTTCCAAGGCTCCTGCAAACTGAGCAAAATGTCTCTCTCACTTTTAGTTCTTAGGACTTTGTTAAAGCTTTTAGTTATTAAAAGTTGTAGTTTGTTTCTTTTCGAAACAATTCTCACAAGTCTGCTAATGGGTTCTATGATTTTTGGAACAGTATTGCTGTGCCTTTGCATAGATGTGAAAAATATATTAGGAGCTTGCAATTCAGCAGGAGTCAGGAATGCACAGGGATGTTCTTTCACTACTGTTGGTTTATCTGGTAAAGGAACTGGTCCTGTGTTTCCCAGTAATATGGTAATGCGACGGTAATGCTCTATTAAAGAAAGCTGAGATGATCCTCATTACTGGATTATTGTCCATATCCAGAATTGACTGTTCCAAGTGCTCTGTCATAGCACATAGGCAGCTATTGTCTTCCACAGGTCCTAAATTGTGTACTGAAAGACAACTCTCTTCATGGAGATCCAGTGGATTGGGAAGTTTACTCTTCACTCCTGAAATATCAGCCAAAAGTGTGGTCATTCTCACAAAGCAAAACATTCCCAGATTATTTGTAAATAAGGAATGCTTAATATATTCCTTATGCATGTAGTGCTGACCTTTTAGCCACTCAACTAGATTTAAAAATCAGAAATAAAAAAAATTAAATTGGCATGTCATGTCACCTTTGTCTGTGACAAACAACTTCAAGATCCACTTTTCAGTCAAATGCAAAGGCATTGCAGATTTGCTGCAAGTTTCAGTGCAGAAATGTCATGCCATGGTGATTCTGTTCTGTACCAGGTTTCACTGCAGAATTAAGTCCAAAACACCTGTAGAACAAATCTTCTTGCATTCTGCATAAAAAATGTGTTGCTAATTGTGTGGGTGGCATTTGTCAGTCTGCTTGTGAGTGTCAGGAAGCATATTGTATTATTTGTAAAGTCTCTGAAGGCTGATAAAAATCTGTCTGTAGCTGTAAAATAGTAATCTGATGTAATGACGGGAGAAATAAACTTCCCAGCTGACCTGACAGAAAAATGTGTTCCTGTTGAGTAGATATTTACAGAGTCAACAAGTCATAAAAGCAATTGGCTGGCAAGAAATGCTGCTGATTTCAGTGACACTTAATAAGAGCTTTAAAAATCAAATTAATTAGGAAACAACCTCATCTCAGTCCCAGTCTCACAGGTCAGGAGGAAGAAGAGGTAGCCAGTCTGATTTCTTGCGCTGCCCCTATTCTGTCCTGGTCTGCAGTGTATGCGCTTTAAACAGTGTAGGACTGAGTAGCAAAATTCTGATGATTTGATTTCTATAAACATAAGGAGGGGAAGCAGCGACTCATAGTAACCCTAATTTTAAGTACTGCTAGCTACAACTGCTCAAAACCAGTTAAAAAATAGTTATAGCCCTCCTTTCTAGTTCAAGTTAAATATTTGGAGGTATTCATAACTTACGTCCTTTTTGCCTGTTCTACTGGCCTCCTTGTGTCTGTGGTTTTATTTATTTATTTTAAGCTTTAATTTACATCTACGGTTAAAGAAGATTGTTCCTAAGCCTTCAAGGAAGTAGTTTTCTGTGGATAATGTATGTTAAAATAGAAAAATACTTCTTATTAAGAGGTATTTTATTAGAAACTGTTCCAGGTGCTACAGAGCTACTGTCAAAGTATCACTAAGAGCTATTTCTCATGGAGCAATCCTAAAAGATGACTAGAGGAGATTTTCTTCTTGGGGATAGTTGACTGTGTCTTCAATTTATTAGACAAAGATAGAATTTCTGAAAAACTTTCTGTTGGACTCTAAGCATAAATATCTCTTTATCTTAGTATGCAAGATGCAACTGTTGTCTGTCCATTTGTATCTATTCTCTAATGATCTTGCAGACGGGTATTAGCAGAAATAAGAGCACTGTATGTTGTGCTTGCCATTTATATTCAGTATCAGTTGCAACGGAAAGGGATCCAATTTGCATTTCTGTTGGATATAGTTTAAATTGTGGTGTGTAACTTGTCTTTAACAGCTTTGCCCCAGTTTCCATGTTTTCTGAAGTGGGAGATTAAAATGAATGCTTCATTATATTAAAAACAAAAGACACGGAATAGAAATAAAATTGTTTTATAAAGGTGAAATAGCTAACAGACCAATGAAGCCTGACTAGATACCTTATTCCACAATTTTTTTGTCTTATGTATATATATTTACATCTTTTTTGTTAGCTTCAGCATATCTGTGGTCCTCTAAAGAACTTCCTGCATTCAGTGAGGTGTGGAGAGAGAAATGTGGATAGGCTAAAGGAAAAAGTATGATGGATGCAGAAAACATCAAAGTATGTCAAGGAGATATACAGCAAATGCTGTGCAGGAAGCCTCATTGCCCAAGCTGAGGATTCAGCAGATTTTCATTTAAGCTCATTTTATCCACTAAATGTTCTGAATTCTGTGTTTTTATAATTTTCTACAAAATAGCTCTTTCCCATGAAAATTTTGGAAGTATGCTCTTTGGACTGGATTTATGTCATCAGACATGAGGGTGTTGAGGCCCTGGCACAGGTTACCCAGGGGTCCGTGGCTGCCCCATCCCTGGAAGTGTCCAAGGCCAGGTTGGATGGGGCTTGGAGCAACCTGGGATAGTGGAAGGTGTCCCTGCCCATGGCAGGGGGTTGGAACTAGTTGACCTTTAAAGTCCCTCCCAACCCAAACTGTTCTGTGATTCTGTGATACCAGATAATTTTCCCCATGACAGGAACCTCCCTACTTCTAAAGTCATGCTGACAGTCACCCAACCCCTAGGTCTAATGAACAGTGTCGAACAGCAATTGTGACAATACATCTTTCATTTCATCCCTCTGTGTCTGTGTATGGTCACAGAAAAGATACAATAGATTTTGCAGGGAGTGTCAGTCATATGCATGCTTCCCTTCTCTTGCAGCCTGGAAATTTAAGATCTCTGAATGACTCAGTGATCTCTGGGTTCCTGATCTTTGTGGACTACAGCACACCTGCTTTGTAATTTAAAGAGGGGGAAGATGTTCAGATGAGACATTGCAGTATTTGTTGCATCTCTTTGGACTAGAAGATTTTGTTTCTTGAATCTGTTCACACTGCTGTTTTTGTAGATACTACCACTTCCATGGAGGCAGAACATAATGGCCCCAAAGTATGCAAATACTTCACCTAAATCCAGCATCTCTGCATTTTCACACTTCATCTGGGACTTTGTTAGAAACATGTTTGTTTTCCAATAATGGTGGTATAAAAGAAAGTTTTGCCAGTAGGAAGAAAAGATGAAGAATGAGGAACTTTCAGGCCTCAAAGGATAGCCTCTTCCTGCATGCACTTGGCCACCCTTTCCTTTGGTAAGCCCTTCAGACTTTTGCTGGCATCTCTGGCTTTGCCTGACAGACAACTGGCCACTTCCTTTGAAGTGACTATCTAAATGAGTCCCCGGTTCTGTGTCACCACTTGGCTAACTAGAGCCTTCAGATCACACTGTGTTTGAATCTCTGGTGTGATAATAGCTTCTCTGACTACTTTTAGAGTATATTCAGTCCTGAGAGCTCTAGAGCAGCCACCTGAGGGTCACATATTCACTACTTAATTTCCTTTGCAAGGCAAATGGACTAGAGCTTTCAGCAAAACCCTGCTAAACTGTTCTTTCTTTTACAGACAGAACTCTCACCGGCTGGGAATACCTGTAGGACAATCTGTACAGACAATTACATCAGGGAAAAGAAAACGGTATGACTTTCTGTAATTATGATTCTTTTTTGAGTGTGTTATCCATACATTTCACAATTTATTTTTCTTTGGCACATTTAAAGAATGCTGGACTTTGCACTGGTGAAGAAACTAAGGAACTGTTCTGCTCATGGATTTTTTGGTTTTGGAGTGAAGTAATCCTCAATCATGAGCATAAAGAATTTCTCTAAGGAGAATAGACAGTGTGAGTGGCAAAAAATGGGAATTCATTTTCTACAGGCCCAAAACAGTATTGGACAAAACTGTTTTGTTTTTTGCCTGTCACGGTTTGCCAAAAGCTTATAGCTCAGTGCATTTGCAGCTAAAGGTTATACTTGCAACCGTTGGGAACTTTTTCAAAAATTTTTTTCTGTCTTCCACATTAGCTCCAAAAGGAAATATTTTTCAAAGGTGAGATTTTTTTGGGGGGTTCCAACAATATTCTAAATGGATGTTGGGGTTCTGTCAGAGAACTAGATCTGGTTTTCTTTTGTAACCATCAGCCCTCACTTGCTTAGGATATGAAAATGCATATCTGCAAAACTGTGTTGACGTGTTACCAAATGTACTTCTCCGAGTGTGTTGGTGCAAAATGTATTATATTGTTTGCAGCTGGTGTTTCCTTAAGGATTTAGGGTTGCTGTTATCTGTCACTGATTGCACGTCATCTGTAGTAGGCTGATTTCAGGTGAGAACTCTTACTGTTTCTAGATAAG
Source organism: Struthidea cinerea (assembly GCA_013397865.1). Classification (NCBI taxonomy): domain Eukaryota; kingdom Metazoa; phylum Chordata; class Aves; order Passeriformes; family Corcoracidae; genus Struthidea; species Struthidea cinerea. The sequence continues at coordinate 2,139,130 of VZTI01004001.1, read as the reverse complement.
GAGGCCTTTCTTGAATAGGGATGGGTAGACCTGTGATTTTTTTTTTTTTCCTTCTATCCCAGGTATTTTGCCATGTTTTTAGTCTTGCACGTTTCTGGTTTTGTCATAGTAAGTGGAAAAAGGGGATGCTTGGTTCTAGAGGCATATTGCTTAATCCATTTCCTTTGCAGCTTAATGTTATTGGAAGAGTTGCAGTGAAAGACTGCTTTGGTGTGGGGGAGGTAGATTTAACCGGGTGAGATTGAACACACCTGTGTGCACACGGGAATAGCTGGAACCAGGTTAGTTGAGAAGTTACTGTAGACTGAAGTAGACTTCCGTGTCGACATAGAAGGTACGTCGAAAGCAGTCACTTACTGTAACATACCCCACTTTGCAGCGGGCAAAACGGGGCATGGTGATTTCCAGGATGGAAACGGAAAGGAAGCAATGCTTTCCATCTGCCCCTGCTTGCGGGACATTCCGGGGCGGAGGAGCGCTCGTGGTGCAGGCGCGGCTGGGGGCCGTTCCCGGCCGTGCTTTGCCGCCGGTGTCGTCCGGGAGCGCCGAGGCCACGCTCGCCCAGGGCCGCCGAGGTAGGCAGGAAGGCGGCGGCCCCGCGGGTGGCCCCGGGCCGGGCTGTGCCGGGGGCTCGGCGCAGCTGCCGCGGGGGCGGAGCGGGGCGGAG
>VZTI01004001.1:2068536-2138315 GCA_013397865.1 Struthidea cinerea | reverse complement strand
CAGCCAGGGGAGGGAGGGCCCTGCGGCCGGTGACTTCATGGGAAGGAGGCGGTGGCGGCGGGAGGTGGGTCTCGCTTTCCGTCTCCCGGTGCCGTCTGCAGGGCGGGCGAGAGGCGGCCGCTGCGCCGGGCAGCGCGGGTGGGGGGGACAGTGGTGACGGGAAGCGGCAGCTGGGGGGGACGGCAGCGCTGGGTCGACTCCTTCCCCCCCTTCCCCCTCCCGGCCGGAGGAAGATGGAGCTCGGTTAGTGAGGGCTTGCAGGAGGAGCAGCGGGAGCAGGTAAGAGCTGCTTCTCCTCCTCCTCCTCCTCCTCCTCCTCCTCCTCCTCCTCCTCCTCCTCCTCCTCCTCCTCCTCCTCCTCCTCCTCCTTCTGCGCCCAGGCTGCGAGCCGGCCGGTGTCACCGGCGCAGGTGGCACAGGTGGGCCCGGCCGCTGCCGTGTCCTTGCCTGCGGGCTGCCCGCGCCGCCCCGGCCGCAGAAGTTCCCGCTGTGCGGAGCTGCGGACGGAGAGCCTGAGGGCAGCGCCTTCGGCCGCAGCCCGTAAGGGCAAAGCCGGGCGTTCAGAAACGCCTCCCGCCCCGTGCCTCGGGTTGTCGTGGCGGGGATGCGGGTAGGGCTGCCGGCTCTGCCCCCGCCCCGTCTCCCCCGGCTCATTGATGAGCTCCGGGAAGGGCTTCTGCATTGCAGACTCGCTTCGCTCCTGCATTCGCGGCTTCAGCCTGTACAAGGAGCCTGTTCCCTGGCCCGGTGGTTCGGTGCTGCTTGGGCAAGAGGCCGATTTGGGCAGGTGGTATGTCCTTCTGTGTTTCTTGGACCATGTCAGGACATTTGGGGGGATCGACCTCATTCGATAACTATTAGATATACATATGATATATGTTCCTCTTCTGAAAGAGCTACAAAAGGGTATCTGCCTGGATTTGTGTGAATAACACTCATTAGGAGTTCACAGGGTGTAATATAGTGCAGTGAGATATAATGTACATATAAAACATAATGCAGTGAGGTACACGACCTTACATAATCTAAATTTAAAAAGCTCACTACCCCTACGCTTACCCTGGAGGTTGTAGGAATATGTCTGTTTTAAGTGTCTTCTGGAGACTTATTCGGTACCTATCTGACATAAAGATGCAGCGTGCCCTGTGAGCCAGTGCTGAAAATAAAAGAATAAATTGTTGACTACTTTTGCTATAGTTCTGTCACAGTAAGTTCCTTGTTGCTGGTCAGTGTCTCACCACACAGCGATATTCATGGCTACATGGGCATACACAGCTGCCACAGCCAGAGGGAATTGTCTCTTCTGTTGTCCCTTGGATGTGCCTTTAAATTGACCAGCTAAAACACTGTCATATTTTAATAAACTCTTGAGGCTTCTCTCCCTAGGCCTGAATAGTGCTGCATTTTCTAGCATATGGATATGAATTTAATGTAAACAGAAAGAAATCTTTCACGCTTTTTATTTGACCTTCACCATCTCAGACAAATATTCAAAACTGATGATCAGGGAAAATATTTTGGAAAGGCCTGGTTTAAAATATGTTGCTGGATGCAACGTATGCAACTCAAACCATATCTGGGATGACAGTCAGTGTTCTGAGCTCTATATCAAAGGAAACTAATGTCTGATAAATTTGGCCCACATTTTATTTTAACTCAGTCCTTACAGATGACATTGACTTTAATAAAGGTTGCTATGGCACAGATTTAAAGCAAATGATATTAAGCTTCTGGAATTGAAACTGCTGTTGATACGAACAGTGTTGTTTTGTTATTTACAATCTGTTATTAAAATATGAGTGTGTTAGCTGTTGAGGCTGGATCTGGCTCTGTTTTCTGCTGTTGGTGTGAATTGACTAAATGGTCTCCTTTCTATGGATGGAAGCCAGATTTTTCCCTGGTATGACTGTGCTGCTCACACAGGGACAAGCTAGACTTTTCCCATTTGAATCTGGAATAGAGATGAATATCAGTGCCTACCAGCCTCTGGAACACTTTCTATTGCAAGGCTGTATGCTTTGGATAAACCTGTAACATTGGTGTGGAGTACAGAACGTCTGTGGGCTGTGCGTGCCCACACAGCAGCAATTGTGGTATGACATGGGGTAGCAATGACACCTTTGTGAATCTGGGTCTTTTAAGGTACTGCGTTTTCACGTCTATAGATTTTACAAGAAACTCAAGTCATCTTCAGGACAGCTTAATTCAGGTATAATATAACAACTGTTAAGGGTATGAGGCTGGGTAGGTATCAGGTCTAAGAGAGTCATATTTTTTTGTGTGTATAGTGCAGAAGTAACTGATTGTTTGCTTTATCATAATGTATCTGTTTTTGGAAAAGGTTGGTTTGGGGTTTTTTTTGCCAATGGATTCTAGAAGATTTTAGTCTTGGCTTAATCAATACAAATTCATGTAGTGGTGATGGTGGCTGGAGATTACAGACTCCAAGGAAGCATGTAATGAGCAGGCAGAAAGGTGCTTAGTCCTTCCCTAGTAAGCCTAACTCTGCATCTTTCACTGCCCTGGCACATCTCTCTTATTGTCACGTTGGCAGACTCAGCAAAAAAGGCCATTGAGTGAATGGGACTCCAGGTAAGGAACTTTATAGAGCTGCACACATGCAGGCTATGAACACTGACTCTGATGTTACCAGTGCAACCATTGTGCTAATTGTTGCCATAGTTGCCCTTCATATTACTTATTTAAAAATCAGGGAATCTGTTTTAATCAGTACTGTACATAGAACATCTAATTTAATTGAAATTGTATGTTTTAAATATAATCCCTGTGGTGTTTTCAGATCATTTAGAATCTTGTATGAGTTCATTGGTATCGTATCTGTGTTATTTGGGGGGAAAGGTTTTTTTATTAAATTTGTTATGTATAGCATAGACACAAGAATTTAAAAAATGTGTGTATCATCGTGTTGTCATATACTGTTATTTTGCCTATTATTGCTTTTAGACACAGTAACCCTCTGTAGCCTTGATGGGAGAAGAACAGTGGCAAAGCATAGTTATGTATTTATTGCAGGAGAGAAAGTTGGACTTGAGAGGAGGAAAGGACTAAGGGAACTAGCAGAATGTTTGTTTCCAGATAGTCTATACCTCATATCTTGCAGTTTTTAATGAAGTCTCCTGTTTAATATTTCCTGCATTCCAAAAACATAATGAAATCTGAAGCTCCTTTTGACTCGAATTTTGTAAGATATCTTGGGATTCATATTAAGCAAAAATTAAACATAAACTTTTAATTAAGCAAATGGTAAGCTTAAAATACCAAGTGCAACTGTTATTGAATTGAGGACTGAAAATAGAAAAGGCTTTGTTGTTGTTGTTGAAGATTTTGTATTCTACTGGTTCATTTATCATTGATATGACTACAGCGGCGTTCATAGATATTTAGACTAAAGCATGGAGCTAAATGGTATGTGGACCTCCTAAACAAATGAATCAGGTTGCCCTAATGAAAAAAAAACCTGGGAGATTACCCTGGCTGCTTAGATGGTCTGAAAATTCAGCTGTATAGTCTTATACAGAAGTAGTTTACCAGTTGAGGTGCGGTACAAATATTGCATAGATGTTATATTGCATTTTCCTGTATTTCTTTATCGTTATTTGCCTAAGGCAAAGCATGACACAAAACTGAGAAGTCGAGTAAGATGGCAGAATTGTTCTCAAATCCTTGGTGGTAATTGATTAGTTTTAATTTAAGGGCAGATTAATTAGTATATACATGTAAAGGTAACAGTACAACACTTTCACTGTCAAATATTTTCTAGACTCTTTTTTTAGTTGTCCTTCCCCAACTACTGACCCAAGGGAGGAAAAATTGTAAATCTGACAGGCATGGAGGTACTGGAGATATGAAAGACTTGCCTTACAGTTCTGTTTTCATATTTGTTCTCCTAACATCACTGTTTCTGTGATTATTTCTGAGTTTAAGTCATTTAAAAATACAAAGTTAATTGTGATGTATTTTAAGTCTCATTCTCAGTTTATTTAAATTTCTTGTTCTTCTATTTGAGGTCAGTGTTGTCTCTTTTAGGATGCTGTTATACCAGTGATTTTTAGCCATAGTGCTTTGCTGTAGTGTTTTACTGTGGATTATTGACGTTATCTGTATTTATTTAATATCTCTTGGATGGACCCTTTGAAAAGCTTTAGGCTTGAAATAGAGAATTTGTTCAGCTTGCTTATTAGCTTTTACTAAAAGGGTTTATAAATTCATTTATTTAGAGTATCTCAGCCTTTTGAAGTACACTTTCAGTAAAAAAAAAAATGTCAGAAATCTCAGGACGAACGTATGAATTTGCTCTAAGTTAGTTTGAAAATGTATTTTCTTATGTATTTTATAGAAGACATGAAGGATTGCTGTTGCTGGAAGTATTTCTCAATACTTGCCGGGCATTTTTCAGACTGAGCATATTTGCAAATGCTTCATGATATATCTAGTAAAATTAGAATGCTTCCTGTTGTATGTTGAAAATTCCTTTGGTCAGAACACTGAGTTTTGCTGCTCTCTGATCATGATTTCAGTCTTGCATGCGATGCTTCAATTTAGCCTGTACACAGAACAGAGTATGGGGGTTTTGTACCAAGGGTAAAGTAGCTATTTTTGTCTGTCAGTGTTTTGCAGATACTCAGTTCCCTACAGTGATTTTTTTTTCACTTGCACATTCTCTTAGGATCTGCTGAGTAATCATTTGCATTGAGTAGTTAATCAAAGAAGGGGCAAATCCCATGCAGAAACTGAGCAGGCTGTGGAAGAATTTTGATTCTCATTTTGGCCACAATGGCTATATTTCCACTATTGTTTTCAGAATTAGAGTAAGGAACACTGAGAACTTGTTCTTTAATTAGATGCTTGAAATATCACGTTTCTAATCCTGATGTCTGCTGACATTAGTTGCCTCTGTCCTATGGAAATGTACAAAGTGGTTACTGCTGCGTGTGACCAGGAGATGTAATACTGTGATGTTATCAGAAATGTGTTTGAATGCCTTTGATTAAAATGGCTAGCTGCCATGGTGATAGTGCCATAGAAACTGGTGAAATAATCAGTGCCTATTAGGAAATCTGAATGAAAAATTCTTCTCTAGTTTTCTATCTTTTATGTTTCAGCACCTAAGCAGGAATGAAACTCTGCTGTTATATTTCTGATTGAAAAATACTGAACAATTTCCTTTGTATTACACAGCAGATCAGGCTCAGGTTATTGTATTGGTACTGCTGAAACACTAAATGTGTGAGTGACTGACAATTCAGTCATCCCCCAGATGACTTCTAGTCCCAAGAACAAGGGCACTGGGCTAGAGACTTTTCTTACAGAGCTGATATTTGTTGTTAAGTCACTTTACTCTTTTCCATTGTGATTACTTTCTAAATAGTGCAGTAAGTATAATTTCCTTCAAAAGCACTCTTCAGGCAAAGAAGGGCTGCAACTGCATCCCACAGCCAGTGTCTTCAGAGACACAGCACAGTAGTGAAAGAACTTTAATTTGGGAGCCTGACTTTGTAAAGGGTTTTGTCTGTCTTGAACTACGCAAATCTTGAGTACAAGAATACGAAATAACATCATGTAACAGTAATATCTTTACTGGCTTAGTTTTTCTCATCTCTTTTGAGATCTATTGCAGCAGGAAGCAAAGTGCAAGAAACAGTCCCTGGCTTACATTGCTCTGTCTCTGGCTGGAATGAGTAATTTCACTATTACTGTTTAGTGACTCTCTAGGGTACTTACACCCCATTGGAAATTGCTAAGCAAGGACATGGGGGGATGAACCCTGAAGTATCTGTCTAGATATATACTGATTAAATTTCCGTGCAAACACTTGTATTGCCTGCAAAGTTTCTGAGGTGGTGCAGAGGGCCTTTTATCCTGTGTTAAGTAGTTTTCCCTCTTAGCACTGAGATCAATGTAAAGGACAATTGCTTGATGGTGGTGAACTTGAGTTTATTACTTAGGTTCACCCTGTACTAAGCAGCAGACAGTAGAAGTAAACACAGACTATCAAGCTGTACACTTAGCTACAGATATGGTAACACACTTTCTCTAATCAGAATAACGTACTTATCTGAGAACAGAACCCAGACCAAAGCATTGCAGAGGGACGTGTCAGGAACAGTCTCATATCTGCCATCCCTTAACATGTGCCTATCTCTTACCTGAGAATATTTAATATCCCAGTAGCTTCTATTTTAAGTCTTAGAGCTGTTCCATTGTCAATTCTGAAGAAGAGGAGGACATACAGGTGTATTAAATAACATTATGGTAATGGGACAGGATTTGTTTAGTGTAAATAAAGCATGGATTCAACAGCAAACTGTAATTAGGTGTGAAGCAATGAAATCACCTCCATGTCCCTCTAAATAACTCTTTGTGTCTGTCTCTGGAAGAGTACAAGTAGTTTAAAGGAAAGACAGAGTATAAAGGGAGGGCAGATTTATGTAATTTTATCAGAAAGAATGACAGAATATACAACCTGTAGATGAAGTTCACATGTGGGAAAGATTCAGATAGTACGATGTGTTCATCTGTTCTGCCAACTACAGCTGAATTAAGAGCTGGAGACAAACTTCCCTTCAGAACAAATTAACAGAAGTAACATATAATGGAGAAAGCCACAAGGATGAGGTTAAATTAAATCAGGTTGATACACTGTTTACACTTTGCTAAATTGAGACTGTTTGCTGGTAAGAAATTGCCATTGAAAAGTAGTATCCTATTTCATTACCCCTGTGTACTGGTGTGTCCAGGCATTTACAAGAAGGGGATTAAATTCAGGAATTGTGAAGTTCACCTGAAAATTCAGAATTTAAATGAAGTTCACAACAGCTGAGATGCTTTAGATCAGTGTTGGTGTTTCATGCTTAGTTTTTCAATAATCATAAAAGCAAGACTGAAAACAATGGGAAGGCATGTCAATGTCAACATTGTCCACATTTAGGGTGGAAGTTCCAGGTTTTAGTGACAGTTTTCCACAAAGAGTTGAGGCCCTATGAGCTACTCTCACAGCTTATCATGTATAGTTTTGATATCTGAGGAGGCAGGGGGAAAAAAATCAGATATTCTAATATTGGACTTTATGCAGTGTCTCTTCTGTATTGAAAGAAGACCTGTGTGAAGGAATGAATTTTTGAGCCACATAGTTGGGAGTGTTTTAGTGGCTGACGAGCACTGTAGAAGCCAAGTGTTTTTTAGCAATAGACAGTTTATTCTTTCAGGCTTCTTTATATGAATGCATATGAACCTCAGATATACAGAACTCACATCTATGCTTATAATTGAAATTTTCATGGATGTTTGTGTTGTGGTTCTGTTCATTGCTCAATACTTCAAGACAGAGTTTCAAATAAAATAGGAAAAGTTGCTTGCACTCATGAATAATCCTCCTTTTCTGAGAGGCACCCAGAAGTGCTTTGCTGGTTTGCTCTTTCTCTCGTGCTTCTCTCAGTGTGTATGGTCACACTTGTGACTATAGTCTGCTCTGGCATTCCAACCTGAGGATGCTTAGTAGATAAGGACTGTATAACAGTTTTGGGCAGGAAATAAAAAGATAGATATTCATTAGTGTATAGTCAGGCTGTAAATGCTCAAAGCAGAATTTAATCAGGATTATTAAAAGGATGCGTTTTCCTGGCAAGAATAAGAGGAAACAAAAGGCTGTGAAAAAACTTTATATGAAGGTTCTCTTGAAGAAACCCCATGTAGACATCTGTGATGTCTCCTGGGCAACACAGTTTACATTTTTATATTTCTGCATTGGTCAAAATTTCTTCTGACATTCACAGATAAAAGCCCATGTGGAAGAAAGAGCAGCATCACAAATCCAGAGCTGTGTTGTTTGTAACAATAATCACTACTTTGTCTCTCTCTGGGCTACATCATCTTTGTAACAGAAGATACGTGTTTCCTATCACTTAATCCATCACAAATACTGTTCTTAGTTCCTTCACCTTTCAAAGGAAAAATCCCTGCGATTGGCAGATGAGGATGTGTCAAACAGTGGCTAGTAGTTGGAAATTGAATCTCAGCACTTGTGACTGGGAGAATTAATAAGAATTTTGTAGTAGGGTCCAAGTCTATTTGAACTGGTTTTGTGGTTATAAACACATGCTAAAAACTATTAATTACTTATTACACATGAGGGAATCTTTAAGGCAAGCCTGTGGCACTTACTGGCACATGCCCCTCACTGCTGTCATGTATTGCTCATGTGCAGGCTTGGTAGCACTCTGACTGAAAAGGATGTTATTCTTGTGTCTGCAGATAAGCAATATGTACTCACCCTGGTAAACCCGATGCACGTGCTTCCAGTTGAGGTATTGCTGGCTGCTCCCTCTCAGTGCTAATGCAGATCAGGTGCTTGATTATGAGCGCACAATGGTACAAAGTGTAGACCTCAATTAGCACAGAAATATAAATCGTTACCTTTTGCTACCACCAGAGATGAATACTCACTCAGCCTGAGCAGCTCAGTTGTAAGTGTCTGGAGTTGATGACATGTTTGCATCTAGCTGATAATCTCTTGACTTTCTTTGATACAGAATTTGAGAAACAGAGCGGTTATCATTTTCCTTCCTCCAGTTTTGTCTCCTAAAATATGCTTTACATGAGAAATGGTCCCTTCAAGAGCTATTCAGTTGTTAGGTTTCATTCCACATGCCTCTCATATTCAAGATAAAATATTTTCTTATTCAGTATAGAGGGATATGTACTCATGAGAGAAGATATCTCTGAAGCCTTTTGATTGTCATTAAATGTATCTTTACAGAAAGAAAAATGTGACATATCCTTCTTTGGATTTCGTAATGAAGTTTACTTCCATAAAAAGTCACTTTATTTTTGTGAGGTAAAGATTGGGAGAGCGTGCAATTTTACTGTACATTTAGGGTAGAAATAGTCCTATGACTGGTTTTACCCCAACTATTTTCTTATCGAGGTTATAGTAACATGTGTATGTATATTTTCTGTGAACCATTTTTCTTCTATGGATCTGAGACTTACCAATGAAGGAAAAAATGATTCTGTAACAAATTCCTTGAGAGTCAAGCTGCCATGGTCCTTAGGAGCTGGAGAAAAAGAGGTCTGGGGCTTTGAAAATACAAAATCCATCCACCTCCTCCAGGCCACTGAAATGGGCCTTCTCTCCTAGTAGAATTAGGCCAGAAAATAGCCTTTATGTTGTGGAGTTCTGAGTATTTCTGGTAGAAGATTACTTCAGAGGGAATCATTGTGGCTGTAAAATACATTTTGAGCGGAAATATTAAAAGAGTGGATGGCCAACAAGTGGGTTTAGTTCACTGCTATTACCATTACTCTGTTCTTACCCATAAAACTGTCTTTTACTGTCAGAGAGCTGCAGATTAAGGCCCAGATATTTTAAAACACATCTCATGACTAATATCTATGAAGAATAAAGGTCTATTTTGAGCTGTTTGAAATGATGCCATGTCAGAATATTCACTTTTAAAGTGGGGCAAAATGTAACTGTATAAAATAGTTTGCCACACAGGTGTGATTTCTGGTGATATTTTATCTTCAAGGCCTATCTTTCTTAGATATGGCTATGGAAAATACATCATGTTTAGGGAGAGGAAGAAAAAAAAGAATAGATTTTCATGAAACCTGTAACTTCACCAGTATTGTGTATTTCATGGTCTTAAGAGGAGCTAATTTTAAAACTGATTCAATGCTGTAGAGTAAAATCCTGAGATCTAGATGCAAAAATGTCTAGTAAGTCAAACTCTAATTAGAGTAACTTGTGGTTGTCTTATTTGTCTTTATTGCTATACCGTGATAAATTTAACCAAGTGTTAATTGTAATTTTATAATTTGAGATAATGAGCACTGCAGACAAGGGTTCACCAAGTGTTGTGAAGGTGGAAACACCACAGAGGAACTTCCCTGTCTGCACAGGTGTTTATGCAAAATGTGACCTTTGTTTGATCTTCAAGCTTAAGTTACAAAGCAAATGAAATGCAGTAGCTGTAGGTATAAAACGACATATATACAATTATAAGGGGCTATCGCTACTTTTGAAAGAAAAGGCTGTGGAAAAGGTAGCTGAAGATTTACAGATGTGTTCTAGAGTCATGAGTTATTGTCAAATTGCAAAAAGATTTGCTGAAGACCTGTAGAAATCTTTAAACCTTGTAAAATTATTTTGAAGTAGGGAATAAATTAATCCTCCAGTAATTTGTCAGGAAAGTTGTGTGGGGTTTTTTTGGCTAGTTGGTTGGTTGGTGTTTTTTTTTTTAATTTTTAGAAATTCCTAAGCAGCCGGGTAAGAAAAAGCTTATTGCCTGTTCAATGAAATAGCTGGATGGAGAGCACTGCTAATAATATGCAGTTCTCCTTCTTCACGTTCCTACTGTTTGCTTGGCCGGAATGTAGTGGTGTTACATATTTGTAGATCTAACAGCTCTTCTTCAAGCCTTGCACTGTTAAATTGGGTCACTGCATATAATGCATGTTAAATAAGATAAGAGGGTTTGTTGTATTTACAGAAAAAGTTAGCAGTAGGATCTCACAGTATTTACAGGAAACATATTTTGGTTAAGAATAAGCACATTTCCTTTAAATACGTTACTAGCCATTCACAAAGTGGTGTGTTCTTCTGGAATACATCTTCCTCTGTATGTAAATGACACAGCTTTCGATGAAGTTGACCAAATGTAGCAAAAAGCAGACTATAGCTCTGAGATCCAGTGGCTTGGTAGATCTTTGGTTAGGGTTTTGCAATAGCACATTTAAGTTTTGTGTGTGAATAGAGGAGATAAATCTATTTTTTTTTCAGAGACAGACTAAAATGAATTATTTTATATCAGTAGTCATACAGAGAAAATTGTTTTATAAGTTTCCAATGCTCCTTGCCTCAGTTGAAAAGCTGACTACTGGTCTTTAAGAGATCACATGACTTCTTTTAATGGGATTTAAGCTTCTAGGTCATATGAAGTACTTTTTAAAAGTTTATTCTTGTCCTGATGATTAAACTTCCAGATAAAGTTGTAACTTCATTAATAGCCAAGCTATAAAATCCTAATGCAAAACATTGATTCTTTATCTGAAAAAGCAGAGTTGCACATAAGTCCCAAACCCTTGTGTGTTGTCTGTTCTTCAGTACTTTGAAAAAAGAAACATTTTCCTAGCCCTTAGACACGCCTGTTTAAAACTGAACCTGCACATATGTAGTCTTTTGGAAGCTATGGCAGATACTCCAGCATTCCCTTCCAATCTTTCCCATTCTGGGAGCCTCTAGAACTGCCCTTAATCCATGTTGTCCTATGAATCCCATGCTTGCCAATCATAGTGCTTTTATACTGCTTTGTGAATAATGATCAGTCATGAAACAAAGTTTCTAAAATATTAATTTTGAGTACCTCTTAAAAAAATCCTTCAAATGAAATGCCCAAAGAATGGGCAAAAGTGCTGCTACTAACAAAATTTGCCTTAGTGTTAAGGGGACTAGGGCTTAAAAGTTACCTTTTTCATTTCTGAATGTAGTGTCTATGTATCAATGGGTAAATTCTTCAGAGGCTTTGCATCTGTTGTGGGGATTTAGTATTTTGATGGAGAGATGTCTAGGATGTGACACATTAGATTTCTAAGGCTGGTGGGACATTTATGAGGTTTTATGGTCTGATCTCCTGAAATCACTCTAGCTATAGAACTCAGTGATGGAATTTCTTCTGTTGAACTATAGGATCCTTTTCAGAAAAGACTCTCACTACTGATTTATAGACTCTTAATTCATTAGATGAATATCGTGAATCCATAAAAAGCAGCAGCCTTGGACAGAGGTTGTACCTTTGTGGTTCAAAGAAGTCCTTTTTTATTATCTTTCTTGTGACTGAGAGTGAAGTTGAATGAACAGTATGGGTTTGAAACATGACTAAAAGAAAAGGATTTGCTTTTGTATGGTAGCTAAGCTGGTGTTTCAATTAAGCAGTAAGTGTATGCAGGTTTTAGAATTGTCATGACTTCAAACATACAAAATAAACATCCTGTATTTGTAAAAGTGATCATGGAGTGTGAAATGTTCTTTGCTAGAACTTGCTTTCTATCTACTTGCATTTTATAAATTTATCCTATGATGAAAAGCTCCTGTTGGCTTTACTGAGACTGTGGGTAACTTCAGAGGCCTGTATGCATAAGTAAGGCTGCAGAATCAAGGCCAGGATGGAGAGGCTGCTACTGCCATTGCACACACAGGCACTTACAGTATTTTATATGTCCAGAATAGTCCAGTACCCAGGGTAGCAAGCGTTTGGGGAAAAAAGGTCTTCTTTCTTTGCAGAATAAGCTAAGACAGCTGTTAAATTTCATGCTTAGCTGCAGAGCTCATGTGTGATCACTGAAGATGAGTATCTGCCTTAAATAAAGGAGCAGGTCATTAATCTTTTGAGAGCTGTTCATGCAGTCTTTGCAAATGCAGAGGCCTTGGGGATAACATAACTTCAGTAGCAGAACCTGCTAGCTCTTGTGTGCCAGTGTGGTGTTAATTGGAAGAGAATTAGAGTAAACCTGCATGCTTTCTAGCTGAATTGTCACCAATCTGTTTAAAATATTTTAGTTGCCTTTCTCAGATCTTTACTGTTAATGAAATTACTTCCTAAGATTTTATGCATCTAAAAAGATGCAATAACAGTGCCAGAAATGAAATTAATATGCCATGGGAGCTTTCCTAATGAAATTAATATGGTATTTATAACCTTTTTAAAGAGGCTTTTCACCAGTTACAGCATGAAATGAACTCCCAGGAGAATAAGATGCTCTTTCTTTGTCCAAGCTTTTATACTCCTGCCTGCTTCCTTCCATGATACAGGAAATAGAAATCTCAAAATAAAAATTAATTATTTGATACCTTTCAATGGATTCCTATTTTTTTTATTATTAATTGTGAACTTCAGTTTTAGATTAGTGTTTATTTTTTTAATCTGTTCATCTGCGTTTTTCCATTAAGTAGTGGCAGCTATCTGTATAAAATTAGTTTTTCTTTGATTTGAAGGAGTTAGATATATATGGGTTTTTTAAATTTTTTTTTTCCTTTTTATGTTTTTGTTTTGTAAATGGTGAATCAAATGTGCCTAAACATCTATAAATAGGTAGTATTATTCCTAGGGTAGGCCACAGCTTGCTGAGGAGAACTAAGAGGAAACTGAGTATTGCTGCTGTCAAAGGTGAGGCAGAGCTAAAACCAGCATGGAGTGGGTTTATTCAAGAACCAACAAGAGCTGGGCTTTTATCACAACGATCCCTTTTGGGATATCACTCACCTGCTCTGCCGCCAGCACTACATTCAGTGGGTCTTTGCTGGGAAGGTTGGGTAGAAAGTTACGTTGATTTGTGCTGTGCCGCCAGGGTTCCTGGGCATCCCCTGGCGTTCACTTGTCTCCATGCATCTCTCATCTCTAGGATTTTCCCTTGTTGCCAGTCCTGATCTTTGCTGCCTTCTTTCCTGGCCTCTTCATTCTGAGACTGCTACTGCTTTCAGGGAACAACTCTTATTTTCAACACTCCAACTCCTGTTTTTCCCCAGTTGAAATAGTCAGTGTGCAGAAACACAACGTGTGAGCAGCCTTTTTAATTGCATGTTCTGCCTCTGTGCTAGTAGAAGGATTCAGAATGTGACCCTTCTGTTTAATCCAGGTGTCTCCAAAGTTTACAAGCAGCCTGTACAGACTCCAGTGAGCAAGTACCAGTCTCTGCCTGAGAGTTCAGAATCCAGCTGCACTCACCCACAGACCCACACACATCCCCAATTCTCTGCTGCCTGTTAGCATTTGCAGTTGAAGCTGTTTTTTTCAGTGATGTGCTTATGCCAAAAGCTATGTTTGCTGCCATTAGGAAAACCTTCATTCACCTTGTCATCGTCTCTGATCTTCAGCAATGTGAATATCTAGCCTTTGCAGCATACTTTCACACAGAATTCCTAAGTTTACGTGGTACAAAAGGAATCCGAATGTGGATTGGTGCTAGAACAGGAAGGACAGCATATGACTGTCAGTTTGCATCTCACATGACAATTTCAAGGTTTACTCCATGTGAAAGCTTTATATAATGTGAGAATGTTCACATGCTGCAGTACTTGGCATGATAATTTTCAGGTAGTGCTATAGTCCTTTAATGATGCAAAAGACTCCCCTATTGACTGTGAGGGTAGAAACATACAGGTAAAATTTTAAAATATTAAGGTGACTTAACAGTAGCAAGAAAATGTCTTTGTTCGTATTGCAAATTTGGATTATTTCTTTATATCTTTTATTCTTTCTGTTGATGGCCTTCTCTCTGGTGCTTCTTCCTACATGGTTAATGTGAGGGTGTCTCTTTGCTGGACTGGGGAAGGGTCATGTTTCCCCTCACTTTTTAGAGTCAGAAGTCCAGCTGGATGCTCTCTCATGTCTGGAGGCAGTTGACCCCAGAAACAGAAAGCATTCGGGGGCAGTTAAGGTCCAAAAGCATCACTTGTACTGTTGGTTGTCCAAAATTGTTTTCAGTTATTAAGAAGCTTATATATTTGAAAGAAATGTTAATGGACTTTCTTAAATTGCATTGTAGAAGCAGCAGAGCACTTCCTCTGGCTTTTATTTTTATGTTTCAGGATATTTTGGGAAGAAAGCATTTGGGATATGAAGAACAGCTTCAGAGATGAGGAAACTTCTTATTTTCTCATGCCATAGGCCTTTCAAGGAGCAGATACTCATCTCCTTTCCTTGCAGTGTTTCTGTAGCTTTTGGTTCTGCTGATCTGTTTGAATCAGAGGGTCGATGCATGTCCAGTGTTCCCAAGAGAAAACAATATGGAGCCTGATTGTTTCTTCTGTTGGTTTAGCATCCTTTCTGCTGCTGAGTATCAGATTTTACTGGGAATGTTTCAGCCAGCTCCAAGAACTGTGCTGCTGACTGAAGCCAAAGGAATAGTAGCAAAATGTGTTTTTGCCACAGTTCTAATCAAAAGCACTTCTGCTGTTTGACTTGGAAGGAAATGACAAAGTACTTCTTGGGCAGTTTCTTCTACTTCTGTGGCAGAACTGAAAGAGATGGATTTTTATTTATTTATTTTAAATTTAATCAGTTAGAGAAAAGGGGTCAGGAACACTTGGGGAAGTAAAATAACAACCTTTATGCAAAGATAAAACACATTCTACACTATAAGCGTTCCCTGTATTTGTGGTGGAGAAATATGTTTGCCACACAGGGTTTATACACTGTTAGGGTAGAATAAATATTTATAAATGTGTGTATATGCATGTATTGATGTGTGCATGTACATCTAGAACAGCATAGCTTCTGTTCCTGCTGGTCAGTGTAAGCTTTTTCCATACGGCCTTCCTTTCTCTTTCACCTGTCTGTCCTAGGCTTGCAGCAGGGAATGCAGAGGGATGTAGTGGGTAGCGGAGCTCTGGCCATTCTGACTTCCCAAGGGAGATGATTTGGGAGGCAATGAGGTGTTTAGGGAGTGAATGATGCAGGACTTTTTTTATGCTCTTCAGTATGGGTTTTCTTTGAATTTTTGGTTTGTTCTAATGTTGTACTGGGGGTGGTGGATATTTTTGGTTTGGTGGTGTTTTATTTTTTTTTTCTTCTCTCACATATGTGGTTTAATATAAAGATCATTATCAGCAAGGATTTGCAATGTAATTGACAGATACCCCACCTCATTCTTTCATTCATATGTGACCTGGGATGAAAATAGGTTGCACTCACAGGTGCAAGACATGATTGAACTGTCACAGTCTCTGTTTCTACAAGTGAGTGATATGTACAAACTGTGTGAGGTTTGTTACTGCAAACCTGGCACAGAAAGGGGAGCTGGGTTCCTGCTGAGTGGCTATGTAGTTACTTCTTAAAACATTTCCTGCCCAATGAAGAGCATTTGCAAAATTATGTTATGATAATCACCATCTTGATAGATACATCAGGTGCTGAAGTTCAGACATGGAATATTAACAGTACATCTCTCCTCAGTCTGAGTTAGAGTCAGGTGCTGTAGCCAGGAGATGTAATAGTCCACTCGAAAGTGTATATGTTTTGTGGTTCTCTTAAAAACTTCTCAAAGATGCAGAAGAAATGAGGGTAAAAAAAAAAAAAAGTTTTAACAAATGACCCTTTAAAATCAAATGCTTCTCAACTCCTATTAACCTGTCATTGTATCTCCTGGCAGCACAATTCTACATCTTCCAATCATTCTCAACTGTAGTTTACTAAATATTTGGAGGATTAACAGATTCTGAATTGTACCTTCTTCCCTTAATAGATCGCTTAACTGGGGGAGTAAGGGAGTGTATAGAAGACAATTGCCAAATTTATAAAAACTGAAGGGAGCAGCTGCTTAATACATGTGTTAATCAGCTGTATTACTGTCCATGGTAAGTGAAGAGGGTTTTTGACATTGAGAATAC
Organism: Struthidea cinerea; assembly: GCA_013397865.1. Lineage (NCBI taxonomy): Eukaryota > Metazoa > Chordata > Aves > Passeriformes > Corcoracidae > Struthidea > Struthidea cinerea. Next base: position 2,121,910 of record VZTI01004001.1, on the reverse strand, counting down.
TATGAGCAAAGAGACCCCTGTGTTCGAGGCAGAAGTTTTAACTTTAGGGAAAATCAGCGCATAGAATACAGCAAATCATTTGTTAAATTATATGTTAAACCTGGGCCCTTAAACTTCGGCCATGAGTTTTGCAATTTGGGTTGTTTTTTTTCTTCAGATAACTGAGTAACTACACAGTTTCTTAAATAACCTGAAAGATACAGACTGTTGACCCCTTAGGCCATTTTAATTTTAGACACCTAAATTTAGAGTTTGAACTCTCATTTAGAGCATTGGATTGGAGAGATTTGGACTGGAACCCAAGAGCCTTCATCCTGTCCCTACTTACATTACTGTCATCTCTCTGAACTTCTCCCTAATACTGAAATTAATAGCACTTCTTTCTGTCTTGAGACCTTCTCAAATTGCTTTATTAGTTTTTCACTCATTTTGCTTCAGAAAGTATGTATGTTGCAGTACCTCTTATTAAAAGCAAAATATGAATCAGATATGGAATGCAGAGAGTTTTTTCACTTATAATTAGGAATTTACAACTGTCTGCTTTAGGTGAAGCTTACTGTTGTGCTCTTCAAATAGCTGTGCTACATATTCTATCATAAAATGGATTAATAGATTATCCAAAGAAATGTTGCTTGTTATGGTTTTTTTGGTGTTAACTAATGTGTTCTCATCATTGCCTGGATTGTAAAGTAAAAGTTATATATATAGTGAATCTTTTAGATTTCATAATCAAGAAAACATCTTGAAATAAAAGAAAGTTACTACATCTATATGGAGGAGAGCCTGACAGAGATGTTTGTGTTTTGAAAGGGAAAATAGTCTTTGATAAACTCAGTTTTACATGGTAGCTCAGCACAATCGCATATTCAACCTGCTACTGCAGTTCAGCATTGGAAGTCAGATCCAGCACATTCTGTGCTGGGAGGTAGTAAAGTCAGTTAAGTGCAGCTTTGTATGAAACCGGTAGTCTCCAACTATATAGACAAATGCATACTAAAGCCTATCAGCCAGATTTCTGGGTTGGGGTATACTACAGACCCAGTATACATTAGGGATGCTAATCGATTATATTGTTCTAGTATACCACAAAAACAGTATTGGAAGTGACACTGTATTCCTTTAATCACTCTCCTTTATTCTTGGCAGCTCAGTGGAATTAAGCTTTGGGCCAGCTTTTAGAAGCCATTTATGTGAGCTCTGCAGAAAGCAGCCATCATGAAGGGTTCTTTATTTTGATGTGCAGTTTGGGAAGGGAGTAGTGTTATTTTCCAGTGCTGTGGAGAAACTAATATACATTTCACGAACCATTTTTGTTTCATGTTTCAATGCTATCCAAGTGCAAACGTCAGCAAAATCTGCCATCCCCTACCTCTCCGAAGCCATAAACAAGCTCAGCACTCCCAGTTCTCTGAGAGATTTGTTACTAATAGAGTCTTTTTTTTTAATTATACTTATCAACAGCTGTACAATAATTCTGCTTAGTCATTAAGATACAGAGATAAAAGTATGTGACTTTCATGAGCCCTCTCCTGAGCAAGGCCCCAGAAGGAAGCAGCAGTCTTGTGTCAGAAGAGTGAAAGGGTAAGGAAGCATAGCCAGGGTATCTCTTGAGGCCTGTAGGCATGTGCTGATGAGCACAGTCACTACACATTTCTCAAATTAAGTAAGAAGTAAACAATATGCTCACAGTTCATCAGGGGTAAAAGCTTGCATTTTCCCTTAAATCACTGGTATAATTTTCATTTCTTCCAAATTATGAGAAGCAGTGGGGTTGTTAAAAGTTCCAGCATGCTGCCTTTTACACCTTTTTTTTTTATCGTAGTTCTGATGAATATTTTTTTTTGGCAGCAATATTTCACTTTTCTACATTTTACAAAGTCCAAAGTAGCTTGACTTGGATGATTGGAAGCAGCTTTTATCTGAGGAATATGTACTTCTGTCTAATGAGAAATGCCATTAATGGTCAACAGCTATTAGATGGCAGATGTAATATCCAGTTTGGGTTGTGTTCCAGATAACAGAATAAATAGATCATGTAGAAAATGGTTTAGGACAAGATAAAATTAATGGCGTACATTTAATAGATATTTCATGTTTTGGGTGGATACATTAGGACTCAGTTTGAATAGTTTATCTTTTTCAAAAGGCCAGATTATACTATCCAAAAAAATTTCAAATACTAGGAACAAAAGGTTTTCTAATTGTATTGGTGTGCTTTTCCTTTAGAAAGAGCTGTTGAGTTTGATGAGATGCCTTTCTGAAAGGCAATCTACTTTAGTGTAGGAGATTCCATGTACTGGAGAATGAAATGTGATAGTTAAGACTAAGTGAGAATTGAATTCAACAGATACCAAGGGAAAAATCTGTAAATCAAAACAGCTACAGAATGCAAGTCCTAGTACTGTAGCTTTCTGAAAGGATGCTGTACAAAAACAGTTGTAAAATGTATTTGTAACAGTGGGAAACAAATATTTCAAATTAACAAGTGTAAATTTATGACTGAATACCTTACCATCCCCATTTCTACAGGTTTCAAAACCTTCTATAGGTTCTGAAAATAAATTCTGGTTTAGTATGTCATCCAGTTAATTTTAAAATTAACTTTATTATTCAAACAAGGTTCATATTGTAATGCCACATCTTAGGCTGGGAGTTTGAGACGGAATTTACTGAATTTTCAATCTAGTGTACTACAGCAATCTGTGCAACTGGGTAGTTAAAGATGGTGTACAGATTCAATAATTAAATGATAACAGATTAATTTTTCTGAAAAGCTTACTCATCTGTCAGAAATCATTATTTGCTTTTTCTTGGTACACATATACATTTTTCCTACAGTGTGTGGGGGTGGTTTTGCTGTGGGTGTCTGCGAATGTGCTTTTGATTGATGAGCTAAGCTGTTTCTTCAGATACTGTAGCGAATACCTTTGGATGCAGTACTCCAGAAACTGCTGCTCCCGAAGAGAGAGGCGGGGAAGAGATGCTGCTCCCACAGTGCTCCTGCTCTCTGACACAGGGTTTGCTTTGCTTTGGGAGCTGTTACTGAAAAAACACATGCATCTTTCCACTGTTGCACTTACAATTGTCTCTCTTCAAAAGCTGAGCCATGACTGTGGTCACTGAAAGATGGACATAATACAAAAGTAATGATTTTGAGCTTTGGGGACTCTAAAATGGAATTTTTTAGTAGGAGAGGGAATTTAGCAACTTACTAATAAAATACTTCTATTACTGCAGTAGCTTTGGTTTAGTAGCCGTTGTGTTTCAGCTGTTGTGTTTTTTAGATTTGTTTTTGTCTCTAGGAATTGGATGGAGGATTTCCTATAAATAATAATGTTATCTCTGTTAACTTTCATGTAATTTGACATAATCACTCCTTCCCTGTTCTTTTGTTTTCTGTGTCAGAAGGATTTTCTGTCTTCTCAATAATTTGATTGATGGAACAAAGGCCAAGAGGCTTTTGGGACAGTACGTTGGTGTTATGTGAATGGATGATATGGGTTTAAATAGGTTCCTGCCTTTTGCCCAGGCCTCTGGCAGCAGGCAGTCGCGTTATTGAGGTGGCCAGCACCCCAAGACCCACTCTCATTTGTGAGTTCTTTAATAATGGCTGATTCAGTCTATTATAGAATGAATTATTTATTTAATAGACACAAAACTAACAGACACAAGACTTAAAACAGACTATTACTACACAGGGATAAGAAAAAGAGGGCAACTAGTATTATACACATGGGGTTAAAGGTACCATTAATTTTTCAGCTAGCGAAGAAATAATATAACTTAGGATCCAAGGTTTTTTTACCATCCAGTTCCTGATGGAGCACACATCAAAATCCTTTCCCTCAATTCCCAGGAAAGTAACTGCAGAATTGCGTCCAGACTCCGGAGAGAAATCTCGCTGTTCTCAGGGTGTGTGTAGGAGACTTCTGCCTCTGTGATAAACTGTAGTACTTTTATAGTGTAAAAACAGGCCTTTTGGTCACCTATGTTTTTTATCTCTTCCCACATCTGTTAAGCTGGCAGACCTTTTGGTGCCAGGAGATGATGATACCCACTGGGCCTTGCCCGCCTGGGTTCTCTCTCCTGTCTGCACTGGCCACCTGTGGTGGGGAGAGGGAGTGTATGCCCTGCCACTGTTGGTAACTTGGTTTACCAGCTTATCTTCAGGTAATATGTACACCTCTGGCAATATATTCTCTGATTCTGTACATGTTACGGGTTCACAAAGGCAGCAACTTTATTTCTTTGGATATTTTACTATTAATTTTAGAAGGTGTTTTCTTATCTTCAAGCTTGAAACATATTTTGGCAGCTACTATCACTCTAAATGAAAAAGCAGGAAAAATTGGAACGTGGCAAAGAATATAGCTGTAGCACGCTGTGTTAATTTTTGGAATAGCAAAAGTCCAAACAGCTTTTGACATGTTTGCTTCCTGAAGTGGAGGGAAAAGAGGCTTCTGTTAGGGCTTAAAAATGGATGCTGTGTATTTCCAAGGTTTTCAGCAAAGGAGCACATTAAGTATGTGAGTAGCCAGAAGACTCCCTGTCCCACCATCCAGTGTCTACATGCTGGGGAGAGGGACTTTATTTGGTGCAAATTTTAACAGCTGGTTTTCCTTGCAGTCATCAATATATTCCTCTTTGTGGAATATTTGTCACATGGTCCTATTACCATTTAAAGGAAAAGAATTTAAATAATCCCTTCTATGAGCTATGATCATTAAATTAATTCTATTCTAAAATATAAGTTTCCCTCCAGGCTTAGAAACAGTTGACTTCGCAGCTTTCCCAGGCAGTCTTGTCCACTGTTAGAGACAACTGAATCTGCCAGATACAGTAGAGTACACGAAATATTTTTATATTTAGACACTGGAAAACTCTTAAAACTTAAGAGAAACTTAAGAGAACTTAAGAAAACTTAAACTTTCCTAAGTTTACTAAAAGGATGCCTACTTGCAAAAAATCTCATCATTCCTACAGTGTCTGTGGTGTCACTTAAAGTTGCAGTTATTTTGCCACATCAGTCATTGAGTAAAAAGATCTCTGCTAAAGAGACATAAGCTGCTGTGCCTTTCATTTTGTTGCTATCTGTGGGTATTGGGGTGGGGTTTTTTCTGTTTGGTTGGGTTTCGGGGGTTTTTTATTTGCTTTTTTTGCCTTTTTGTTTTTTTTTTTTTCTGTCAGAGGGGCTGATGCTTTAAAGGGTAGCCAGAGTGGCTGTGATAGGAACTCCCTGCCATGTGTATATACAGTGTCAGTGTCTTCAGTGAGGGAAATCCTCTTTCTATTCTTGTCATTTGTTAATATTTGAAAGCCAAGTAACTTGGGGAGCGCTGGGGTCTCACATCTTCTGGGTGCCAAAGCCTATCTTTGCAAGATCAGTATTGCAGCACTCGTACAGTTGTCCAAAGAGCTTTACCTCTGACATTGAAGTATTTCATCTAATGAGTGCTCCAGTTCTTCAGAGGAGTCGCCAGGAAATAGATTTTGTAAAAGGAATCAGTGCTTCTCTTCCTCTTTGCAGTAAATGGTAGACAAAATATGTAGGCTGATTTTGTGCTATGGGAAGATGCATGTCTGCTGAGGTACAACTCTGTCAACAAATGTCAACAAATAGAATGTAGCAGGGGCTTTTGCTGCCATTTTGACTTCAGAGAGAGAAAACCATACTAGTATCCATTTCACTGCTTGCTGGATGCCATGCCAATGAACATATTAACTCTTTTTGGAATTAAACCCCACTAATTGTACCCCAATGTTGGGTTACCTGCTTTTATCAATAGTTCCTATATATATATATATATATATATATATAATTCTAAATAAGACATTCTAGGGGCTTGGTTGAATCCTTTTTGAGATACAGAATTTTCATGCAGTTTTGTTGAGCTTTATTCCAATAACACAAAGAAATTGCATATTTTCAGAACATACTTGATAATGACAAATCACCTTATATTTCCATCAATTTGACTGAAAAAGGCATTGCCTGTTATCCACACAGCACAGTAAAAATTGTTCCGTTGTTCTGAAAATCTTCAGTTTATTTGCTTGTACAATAAGCAAACAATACAAAAATCCATGCTGCAAGAGCTACATTAACAGAAGACTATGCTTTAAAATCCAAAGAATAAGAAGTTAGGAAGTGATAGAAGAAAATTTATCTGGATTTGTAGCTCAGTGTCTTGTGTTTACTTATTACAATGCAGCCTTTTGTAATAAAGTCACTTATTAGGTCTGAATTTCAAGGTTATAACTGGAGCATTTCTGACATATCTGAAAAGAGTGACCCCAGAAAATTTTTCAAAATAGAACAATGTTTTTAAATATTACCTGACTTTGTTTATCAGTTCCTCTTCCATATCAGGAGATGTGTTTTTTTTCTATTTTGCAGATACTCTTTGAAAGTTTTGCCTGGTACTGGTTTAAATAGGAAGGCCGTTCACAAACTTGTTGAGGTTTGTTTAGTAAAGGTTTCTGTGAGATCAGAGATCTGTGAAGGCTTGCAGCCCACCCACACACGTGTGAGGGGCAACATTCTGCAGTTTGGAGAGCTCTGTATTTATAACTGGACTGTTTCCTAGTCAGCCCTTTATGAATGAAAAGGAAATTTGTCTTCATATGAGATGCATTAACTATTTCCAGACAAAGAAAATGTCTTAAGCTAAAAACCTATTGCCACGCCTGACAGTCCACAGGCTAAAACAGGCAACGTGAACGTGTAACTCCATTTAATGGTGTCCTCAGCTGTCAGTGCGCAAACTGGCAGTGAACACTTTGGAATGGAAAAGGAATGGCAGTGACTGTCAGGTGTGACTACCGGGGTCCCTGTCCTGACTGCCCAAACGTCCTGCACTGTCATGTACAATCCTGCTGGCTGCTTGTAGCACCAGCGTGGGACTTTATTGAGCTGTAAAAGTATCTTTTTAAAGCGTAAGGATAAATCTCTTACTGTTTCTTTTTTGGAAGTGTGTTTCCAGTACTGTAGGAGCAGTGATTTGCCTATATGTGAGATGAGAGCTGAAATTTCTACAATCTGTTCTTACAAGACAAGCTTTGTGAAAATAAAAATTAGCTATTTACTTTATGGGGGGGAAAAAAGGATAAGAGGAGATTGACTTGTTGCCTAAAATTACCAGAACAGAGAAAAAGACTAATGATAGTAGGGATATCTTTTTAAGCATAGACATGGTAAAATGAGATCCATGACTTAGAAAATGGAGCTATAAGAAGCAAGTTCACCAAATTTTCAGTGGCCAGTTTAATTAACCATCTGGAATTTGATGGGTTTTCCACCAGCTGAAGTCTTCTAATCAGTGCCAGTTGTCTGCCTAAAATCAATTTTGTAGCTTAAATGAATAGAATTGTAGAAGTATTAATGTTGGGAAAGACCTCCAAGATTGTCAAGTCCAACCTTTGACCAAACACCACCACACTCCCTAATTGTATCGTGAAGTGCCACATCTACTCATTTTCTGAACTCTTGCAGAGATGATGACTCCACCACTTCGCTGGGGAGCCTCTTCCAATGCTTAACCACTCTTTCAGTGAAGAAATTCTTCGTCATATCTGACCTGAACCTCCACTGGCATAACTTGAGGCCATTTCCCCTTGTCCTGTTGATTGTTACGTGAGAGAACAGGCCAGCTTGCTCCATCACCTCAGTGTCCTTCTTGTCACACTCCCACCCAACTTGGTGTCATTTGCAGCTGGACTGGCCCCAAAACTGAGCCCTGGAGGACACCTCTTGTGACTGACCAACTGGATTTAACTCTTTTCAAATGGAAGTCATGGGCTTCCTACAAAGATGACAGAATTAAATTCTTTGGCTTATCTTATACAGGAGCTAAGCATTCAGAGACCCTGAATTACACTGCTGTTGTCTAAATGACTACTTTGACTTAAATTTCTTTCTCAAATTTATGAGGATAAAATATCAATTTTTTAAATGATGATATGTTCAGAAAAGATTTAATTGGTCAAAACTCTGGTTTTAAAAACATCTTGCTTAATTTTTTTGCCTTTGTTCATTACAAAAGTCTGATGAACCTTTTACTAATAATTTTCCTTAAAAAGTGATATCTTTACATCTCCAGTAAATGACAGAATCTACTCAGTTTTGAGAAAAATGCAGTGAATGGGGAGGAAAAAACCCCCAGTAAACACCTTTCTGTTATATTTTTTTTTAGCTGTCCAGGGTGTTGAAGAAACAGTAAATATTTCAGTTTATTTTTGGAATGAGTCCAGCTGTAACTTTAACTGTTCTGGTTTATGTTCGGTGAAATTTCAAAATAACAATTCATTGTTAGTTCGGGTTATAAAAAGCAATGTTTGACCAAGTTTTCAGAGTGGGTTGACTGCAGCTCCCTGCTTATGATTTTTTGTACTACAGATCTTGACAACTGAAAGAACAGTTTTGCTGTTTTCTGGAAACTTAGTATTCCTGTGGTCATTGCACTTAATGGAAAAATTAAGACAAAAGCTTTCTCAGTGTACACATCATTCCATGTGCCTAATTGGATGAGTAAGGAAATTTGTGGATGTTCTTTTCAGAGGAAATGTCTTATGGCATGAGTTTGTTCATGTTGTAAATCACAAGGTACTGCCCTTCAAGGCAGCCCATGGACATAAAAGCCTGTGACCACAGTAAGCCTCTTGCAGGACATTGTGCAGCCTTCTGGTGTGTGCAGCTCTGTAATTGTTGATCTCTTTTCTTCTTCATTTTTGCACAGCATTGTGTGAATGTTTCCCCACTTGCATGTTTCACCATCCTTTTTCAACATGGCCAGTTACAGCTGCAATTGAAGAAAACCCAAGAAAGAAGAAAAATCCCTTCCCCTTCCGTTCATTAAAAAAATTAATTCATGGAAGTATATGGGAATATGGTAATACATGCTTCCTTTATTTATACACACTTGTAAATATACTTGCTTTTTCTAAGAGCTCATTCTTGACGTAAACCTGGATACACTGGAAAAATATACAAGTTCCCTATCATGCAGCTGATCCGTGTCCATTACGTATTTTGTACCTTGCTGCCATCTGTCCACTGGCACATTGCATGGATAGAATAATAGGGGAAAATTCCAGTTAACTGTGAGCAGCATACAGCAGATATTGGTGGTCTTCTGATCCATGGAACAGCATCAGGTGCTCCTAGACTTCCTAAAGACCTTTTGACCTTTTCTTCATATGATACTGTATTAGTTCTAAAATGTTGCAGTAACTAAACATTGTTTTAAACTGAATTTAAGAAATCTAGACTGAAAATTTGAGAAAATAATATAAAAATGTAAAGAATCTATTACTTTATATATATATATATAGAGAGAGAGAGAGGGTGTCTACATTATGCTGATTATCTGGTTTTCTAAACTAGTTTGAGGGTTCAGCAGTGATCATTGCTGAAAACCTCATTCGAGCAGGACTCTTCCATAGGAAACCTTACGTGCTTACAAGCAGCCAGCTGAATTGCACATTATCTGCAATTTTCAGTAACCTACGCTGTGTGACCTGTCCAGCTCAGGTAGCACTGCAGTGTTTTAGGATGGGAGTGCTTACAGCCCTCAGCTGGGTCTGACAAGTGCCTGCAAGGTCAAGAGAAGCATTGCTCAGGTAGATTTTGAGTCTGCAAGCTGTTCCATTTGGCTCCAATTGTCCGTGCATTTGGAATAGTCCATGGGGGACAGGATTACCAATGGAGTAAATCCTGGCCCTCTCCAACTACAAATTTCCATGTTATTACTCTTTGCTATCTGCATTCGTTCAGGGGCAAATGTCTTCACTGAACTCCCAGACAGTTCTTTGCTATTTTGTTTGGGAATAATTTGCAAACCTTTACTTGTTAGGAAAGCAAACTGAGACAGGAAATGTAGGTAAAACCATGAGGCTGCATGTACTGGGGTGGGTTGTAAAAGCCCTGCTTAGACGGCTGCTCCGGTGGAAGTCCGTAAGAATTTACACAAAATCAGCAAAAATCTTGTTTCAGGTTACATTTTAAAAGCTTTTTTCCTGGTCCTCTGGAGACATTCATATATTTTAGGGAAGAACTAGCTGCTGTTTAGTTCAGTTTCTCCCCAGACATCTCTTCAATGTTTGTTCCTAAGATAACATCCCTCTGTTCTGGTTACAAGAGAGGGAGTCAATGGTTCGGTGTCTTTGGCTAATATTAGTTATAATGTTTGTTTTGTCCCTATAAGCAGGTCGTAGAATTGAAATTATTATTTCTTATTGATGTCTCAGATGGAACATGCAGTTATAGAAGCAGAATTTTGTTTTTACTGTGGTGTTGACAGTATTCATAAAGTCTGTGGTACACAGATGTACACCCTTAAGCTGATCTAGACAACAAATCCCTTACGAAAGATGCTAGGGTTTTTTTCATTCTCCAGCTGGAATTGCCCTCCTGTGTTTAGAAAATGTTCTTATAAGGGAGATGGAGATAATCTGAACAGGGAGCTCACTCTGTCCTGGAATATTGGTCAATATCTGCTTCAGCAATAAAATAACATTTATCTAGAGTGAGAATTTCCAAAGGATCTGGAGAATATTGGCTGCATTGCATTATTTATTTTTGAGGATGAAGCTATAGAGGAAAAGGGGTTTTATTTTCTTTTCTTGGTAAACACAGACAAAAGTTTCTAAATTTTAGGGAAATTAAAACCATTAAAAGTAGCATTGTAATATAGTGAATTTTGCCATCTGTGTTTTGAGGATTTTGATATCCCTAGAATGATAATTCTTCCCTCCTGAAGCCAGTGGCAGAATGACCAGTTCTAAGGAAGTTCAGCCGCTACCAAAGAAGGGCTTTCTGCCTTTCTCCTGCTTCAGTGATTTGTTCTCTGGGCTTCTGTGGGTTTCTGTGTCTGGCACTTGTGTGAGACCGGTTCTTGTCTGGGTGCTTTGTGAGGCCTTTGGATGATTGCCTGGGAATTCCTGCAGTGATTCTAATCAAGCCATGGGACATTCAGTTGGAGTCACAGTTCCTCTAGAGATGCAGAGAAATCCTAGATGTGTGGACAGCGTGTGTTCAGCTCAGATGTACCACAGATGTGCAGGAGGAGTGATTTGCACATGGCAGAGAAATCCAGCTTGCCTGAGACAGAGAACTTGGCGTCCCGTCTGACCTAAATACCCGGTTTGTTTTCTGACTGGAAAATCATAAATGGCAATATAAGATGTAATTAAAGCTTTCTTCCCATATTCAATTTCCAGTGCATCAGCTTCTGGAGAACCTAACTGGAGATAATGGGGGTGGGGAAGGGACCACACTGCAGTAGGCAGCAGATGGACCAAGCCAGCCTTTACCCTGTTACATGAGTAATTGCAGAGATGTGGTTTAGAGATGGAAAAAAGTGCATGTTAATCTAGAAAACTCTTTTATCTGGAAAAACCTCCACAGATTCTTGAGAAGCACAGTGCAAATTGTGAGCGCAATTTGGGATCCCTGTTCTTGGTTTCTTGTTCTGAAATACTTGGTCTGCCCTGAGCAGCACCAGACATCAGGAAAATCTGGCTATCCTATGCAAAGTGTATCTCAGCTGGCTCTTTGTTGAAGCTATTTATGACTTTTGAAAATGCTGTTGCAATGATGATGTACGGTGTGTCCTCACTTTTGCTCAAGTGTTAATTAGTTTATTGTTTTGCGTAGTGTATTAAAAACTTTTCTGTTCCATTTAAAGTTTGAACTGTAACTCAATCCTTAGGATGCCCCACATGTAAGGCAGAGTTACAGAGCAGGCGGTTAGGATGTGGTATCCCTTTCCTGCTATGTTGCTGCCTTGGCATATTATCTGTTTGACATCTTTGGTAGATGAGTATCTGAAAAGAGACTGAAAGTTAACAAAGGGATTTTGTTTTCTCATCTTCTGTATTGGGCATCTCATCCTCCTCTTATGGTGGGTTTTTCTGTTTCAGTTTGTGTCTCAGCGGGAAATATTCCAATTAACTTACGTCACAGATGTACCTTGTTGAAGATCAGGGCTCATTTTGCCAGGCACTGCTACAGTTTCATTACGTGGAAGTTTTTTTAAAACAGCAGTGCCCTCTCTTTCATGCAATTTAGTATAATAATGCTGTAACTCTGTAGTACTTGAAACTCTATTTATGGTCAGTTGCACTGTTTTGTCTCCAGCCTATTGCTCAATTCCCTTCCAGCTGTAACCCCCATTGTATTTTCTGACGTCTAAAATTCGGGCTGGTTTTCTCCTGCGCTGCCCAGTGTCCTTCCAGTCAGTGATATGGTTGCTCAGTTGGAGATTTTAGGCAGGCACAGTTCTGTTCTTGACTTTCTATTGAGTGTTGGCCTGTGTGCGCTCTGGATGCACTTCTGTTTTATTCACATGTAAAGATGCTCTGCCAATATCACTATGGAACATCTTTGTTTTTTCTAGAAGGATGGCCTGTTTTGCTGAGGTTTACAAATTATATTTAAGTTGCTGTTTATGTGATTCTTCATTAGCCAGCTGACAACATAAAGGGTTACTCTTCTAACTAACATACAGGGTTATTTTTCTTTCAATGAAAGGTAGTCTTGATGAAACTTTGCCAGGTAAACCTTGGAAATGCTTTGTTCTTGAGCAGTATTCAGTCACTTGTAGTCAGAATAAAGATACTTTCTTTTTCTATAGACTATGGTAATAGCTATATTATGAGGCAATAGTCGTTTTATATTGCACTTTCTGTTCTTTGTAAACAGCCCATAACTCATCATTTTCCAACTGTCCTGCTCACAATATGCATTTCAGACAAAATGCAATCTAACAAACAAGTACAAAAAGAGTTTAATTACTTACCTTTAAAGTTAATACTAACCATCAGACTCAGTTTAGTTTCTGATAAATTTCTGCTATTGGCCAAGCTGTTACGTTGAAAAGTTGAGCTTCCTTAAATTACGTGTTAATTGCATCTTCTCATTGTGTTTGAATCACTTTGATCTGTAGTTCTACTGTGGATTTCGTTCTTGACTTTGACCTTTGTGCAGGGGTTCAGAGCACTTTACTTTGTCTAACACTATAGCAAATGAGTGTATTTTGAAATGTTGTCTTTAGTTATTTGACAGACTTCATGAGTGCAGTCTCAGGTGCTTCAAAAGTGCTTCTGTAAATGGCTGGTTCCCCTGATAGTAATTGCACGCACTTTGGATGCAACTGGCAAAGGAACAAACCCGCCTGGGATCGAGTTCAAGACACCTGGCAGTGTTATCTCTCTCACACTGCCAACGGGACATGTGACAGGTCCATCTGACCCACTGCGAGGAGTGGGGGAAGCTGTGGTTGTTACAGAGACTGCCTCTTGTCATTTCCACCTCTCTTGCAGTGTGCTATGTCCTGTCTGGGAAAACCATCTGAAGAGTTTCTCAAGGTATTGCAGGTTAAATAAAAGCATGAAATCAATCCTTCTGGAAGGCTTGTGAAGTGAAATGGAACATTATCACCTTACAATCATTTTAGGGATCATTGTAATTTTTTCTCGTTGCATTTTATTATATACTGCTTCATGCATGCAATATGACACTAGAAAGAGCTACTTGTCTTCTGTTGTAATTTGCCTTCTTTCTGCTAGAGGGAGAAGAATTTATACGATGATAAGTTTAGGGGATAATATGGAATGTCCTCTAAAAAAATTCATACTGGTTTCTGCCACACGTGGTGCATTAACATGCACAATAATTAAAAAAAAAAGAGACAAGCAAGCTAATGAACCAAGAATGGAGTACCACTTAGGATAGTTTTTTTCTTTTAATTAATGCCTCTTAATTTTTGATAGAAATTATTAAAGCAAGGGCCATTTGTTATAAACAAATTTCCCATCCCCCACTGTAAAAATGTGGAATGTCTTTCTTCTGCTAAAACATCTGTGGCTCAGTGAAATCAGCCTGTGGAGAAATTAAATGAAATGTTACATTTCTGTGTTGTCAGATGTCTGTCAGCTGCTAGTAAGAAGAATATTAAATAAATCCTTTAGGCTCTAACTGCATGGCTTACCATAGGGTTAGGGATAAATGTATGTCAAGTTCTCTGTTTTAAATTGACAGCTTCTCCCAAACGGGGAAAAAAATTGATGGTAGCTGATGTTAGTTAAGAGATCTATATTAATCTGGAGATAAAAGTATGTATGTTTATATCTATATAAATATATGCATAATACACAGACATATAGATAACATAGATGCAGTATAGATACAATCTACCTGTATGTTGCATACAGATTCTATAAACATGTAATATCTATATACATTTTAATGTGTGCATAACATTTTTTTCTGTCCATAAAAACGCACTTGTGTTTTTTATATTTATAATGCCTTTATTCTAATACATTTGACTTCTAGTTGTTAAAATATTTGCTCATTTCTTTGCGTGTTACTTGGTAAGATGCTCAAAAAAAATAGCAGATGGAGGGGGATTGTGCTTCTTTTTATTAATGGATAGGACAGTTGGCCAATAAAAATCAGTTCTAGGGATTGAAGTAGGCAGTTCAGCTACAGAGAATCATATTTTTCTTAATGTCTACATTTTATAATGGAAAATATGGAAATTATTTCTCTGACTTCAGCTGAAGAATATATGAAGGGGATAACAAAAGAAATCTGTGATAATCTTATGTACATAACTATCCAGCATGACATTTAATTTTTTCAGTCTATGGCAAGGTTACATTTATTGCAGTTTGCATTAGGTGCTCCATAATGTTGTCTTCCTTAAACCTTGCAAAAGATCTAATCCAGAGCAAAAGGTGGGGGAAAAAATTGTTTTCTCTTTATTAGTTTCTCCTAGTAGTTTAAAACATGGAAGAAGAAGTGGAGATTGGGGGATTGTTTGGTTAATAGGTTGGTTTGTTTGATGGTGGATATTTTTTCATCTTTTTAGATGAGTTTTGGTACCAGCTACTGTGCAGATACATGTTTGTGTGCTATACAGAAGAGCAGATCCAAGAAAATTCTTAGTAGGAAAATTTACAAAATGTACTCTGTGTTTGCTGGTAGGCTTCAGTAACAGAACGCATTTGTCATTAAGCCTTACAGTACTTTCCATGTGTAAATATATTTTCTTTAATGTATTCTGGCCTAGATGTTGTGTCTCAGATGAGAGAATTAATTAGATGGGGAATTCCAGGGCTGGATTATGTCAATGGCAAGTGAATCAACTTCTCTTCAGTTGCTGTTAAGTTCTTGTTAAGATTAGTATAATCAGTCTCATTTTACTGGCGTGGAAACTGATTCGGAAAAGCGGAGTTACTTGCATGGGTTTGTAGAAGCCTTTTGAAGCACATCTGGCCCCATGTAAAGGAGGATGCTGGGAGCACCAAGCTGTTCCTGGAACTGCAGCATGGGTGCCAATTAAACATCTCCCGTGCCATGGGGCAGACAAACAGCTTCAGAACCTTTGCAGGTCAGCTCTGTTTGTGGCAGTGTCTGCTGCACTTAATAGTGTGGGATCCACACTGTAAATTCATGGCCCACTTTACAGTGTTTAGATGTGCTTAGATGTGCCTGAGATTTCTCTTTCCACTCTTTCCCCTCTTTCCACTTTCTCAAGCCAAGTTTTGATGTTTTCTTTGACAGCTGGAAACATCGAGGAAAGGAGTGAGGAGAGGGATTTCAGGCAAGTGTTGTTTTGTGGCCCATTGAAATGCAAGTGGCTCTTAATGTGACAGGGTGTACAAGCAGGAGGAAAAGAATAGAGAAATGTGTGAGCAGAGGTGAAGAACTGTCATTGCTCTCCACTACTGAATAGGCAGAGTAAGCTGATGTCATTGTGACCATAGGAACAAAAAAGCCGCAGAGATGTTAGGCTTGATTACATCAGTTCATAAAATGGGCTTTGCTTTCCTCTTTGCACTACCAGCTTTGATGCAAAAGCTGATGTAATGCAAGAACACTTAGTAAAAGTGCAAAACAACCGTGTTGTAATTTTTTTAGCTTCAGAGAGGATTCTTTGCTGTTGAAGGAATGGTGATTGTGCCACTCATTTCAGTAAGTACCTTTTGTAACAGTTGACTAGATGACATTCAGCTGGACTGGTGGAGACATTTTCATCTTCTGATGCTGTTTCTAACACAATCCGTTGTTGAAATGGAAAATTTTGCTTCTTCATCTTCTTTTACACATACACAGGAACTTGAATAGAGAAGAATGGAAGTCCTGCATTATTTTAATGCATTGAAATGTGCAAATATACTTCCTTTTTTTGTTATTGAACTTCCTGCTTATTCTGCCAATATATATGAGAATTTGAATGGGTCCTACTAAGAATGCTTATTGAAGCAGGGTTCCCAGCTTGCTGCAGTGGGGGACTGGGGCTCAGTTCAAACACCTAGACTGGCCAGTAGTGAAACATCTGCTATTTACCTTTTACAATTTGTTTCAGGAACATGCATAAATAAGGCTCTGCACCCTTACAGGGCTATTTGCCAAATGAGATCTTGAATGTGTTTTGATGTAGGTTAATGATATATGAACGTATAGATATTGTAATGAAGCTTTCTGGGGGTTTAGTAAACATGTAGTTGTGTAGCAGAACTTTTTACTGTCTCTGGTACATGGTAACTAGCAGTGTAAGATGGGTTATCCTGTACATCACATCTGAATTTCATACTTTCCCAGCATAGTTTGAGAAGTGTTTAGAATGTGGCTTTCACAAGGACTGAGATGATGTGTACTGGGGAATGCCCTTAATAAAAGTGAACCATTAAGGGTGTTGTGAAAATAATATTGATTTAGCACATGAGAAATAACAATAACTATTCTATTTAGCATAGTAAAGGAGGAGGGTCATTTTTGGAGAGGAACTTGGCATTGTAAAGAAGTGAGTGCATCCTGGGTCATTTTGCCAATGAAACTCTATAACCATGTAAGCATAAAACTCAGCTTGGAACATTTAATCTAAAATGTTGGGCATTTTGCCTTTAAAACTCTGTCTTGCCTGCTTTTGAAAAAGTAGATTTAGGCAGTTTAAAATTTTGTTTCTTATGGTATAAAAATAGTTGAGGACTTCCTGTTAATATCATACTAAAATCATCAGAGAGTTCTGTTGTTTACAAGAGAAAATAATTTTTTGATGTATTTCATTCTCAAATTAGGAAAAAACCCATAGCTGCCCACAAAACTTAGTTTTCCAAAAAGCATAGGAAAATTATATTAAAAAAGAAAAGGGAGGAGGGGTGAGAAGCAAGCATTCAAATTTCCATGGAAGCTCTGTGTTTATGTAAAGTGCAGCAGCTGCACTGCAAATTCCCCTCTCTGGATGACCTCAGTTCTGAACAAGACAGACTGTTCTGGGTGCAGGTGTGATTACTGAATTATTTGTTCTGTTTTAGTGTCAGTCAGTTACAGAGAAGTATTATGGGTAAAATTTGTATCCACTGAATAAAGTGAATTGGTAGATTTGGTATTCCACAGTTCACTATGTGCCTTCCTGCTATTGCAGAAATAGTTTATTTTATTCTCTTGAATTGCATTAGTTAAATAGGACAGACAAGAGGAAGTGACTCCAGCAACAGCCTCTGAATACATCAGGCAGGCAGAAAGGCAGGATTGCACTGAAGATGGTGCTGGACATAAAAGACAGTTTTGACAGCTGAATTAGGATTTTTTTTTTTAAGAGGTTTGTATATGTTGTTGAAATTGAGAATTTTAAGTTTCTTCTCCATGCTTCATGAGAAATAGAGCTGCGAGAAATGCTCACTCCTAACACATGCGTATCCAGTCAGCCCTGGTTTGACTGTGATTATTCTTGTGAACTTGCCAGCGGTTTTCCAACCTACCTTCGATCACACTGGCCTTTGCCAGGTGTCTGTACTTATTTATGTTCTGTGTGCCTTTTTTCTCTTACCAATTTATGCAATTTTATAGGAAAATCCTTTTCTTTCATTAGCGTTTAGTGTAGACCGCCAGAGAGCAGGACTAATGTATTGAAACGTGGTTGCTTTTCTCACACTTGTCTCCAACCAGACAGGTGCAGTCAGACTGGGGAACCCAGCTTCCTGAACACCCAGTGTGCAGGATGTCATCTTTTCAGGGTCTTGGAAGAATCAGCACAGATCTAGAACCCACAAAAGCGAGTCCTTGTAGAAAGATGGGTGTAGTTTTCTCTAAATAATTAGCAAATTAAGTGTCTGCTTTGGCAACAGTTTAAGAGAGAACAATTCACCATAAGATGCATGACTTCAACAGGCAAGGCAAACTTGTGCTTCTAGGAGGTCTCCCTTTTATCACTCAAAGGACAATAAAAGGACATGGCATTTCAGGTGGGTGATAATCCTGTAAGGGTTAACAGAGTAATGGCAATAGTGTCTTTATGCATCCACTATTCTGATCCTTCTCTCTTTAAACATGGTTCTGGCAGGACTGGCTTCATGTGTGGCACAGAGCATTAGTACAGAAATGTGTCTGAGAATTTGGTAACACTTTTTTAAAAGGAAAGGGGATTAATATCAAGATTCCTATGCAAACAGCAATGTACTCATAAACACTTCTGTATTTAATGGGTTTGCCACTGCACTGTGTGCTTTAAGTAAAAAATAGATGGAAAACGGAAGGAAGTTTCCTGAGACTGATTTTCAATACTGGTCTTGTTTCTGATCCAGTGCGGTTTCTTTAAATGATCTGACTCTAATCGAAGACATATAGGGAAATAGATAAGATATCTCTGAGGATTTAACAAGGGTTTTAGGTGAGTAGTGAATGATAAGCAGGTCAAAGGAACAAATAGTCCAGTGTACTCATACTGTAGCGTGATTCTCCTGAGCATGAGAATTGCCTATTTTTCTTTTAAACCATCTGAAACAGATAGATCTTCCTCAGGAAATTGGTAATGCATTCATGGTAGGACTTGGAAACACATCAACATTTCTAATGGTGGGAAGCAGTGGAAAGAGGGATTTGGCAGGGTCAAGGACAGCTCAAACACCACCCACTGCTTTTGATGTTGGGAGTAGTGAGACACTGTGGTAAACAGCTGGGATTTCTCTGAGTCATTCATTCTCCGTTCCCACCTCATCGCTCTGTCTACGTGTGTGGGTGGCCAGGTACGTTTCTAGGCAAGGAAGTCATTAAAATTGATGTCACATCTCACAGTCATGTTAGAGGGGAGAGGGGACATGATTGCATCTTTCTCTTACCCATTTTGGAGCCTTTTTTGCACTCACCTACCTGATGTACATGACCTTCAGTAAAAAGGGCAGGGGAGCAATACAGAGACGGCCAGTTATTGTCCCTCACGAGGATACCATGGCATGTATCTTTAGTCTCACCTGTCTGTGGCATGCCAGGCACTAGGCTGCTTAACACCCCTGTTAAGGTGCAGGAATGGTCTTTTTCAGAAACAGAATTGTGAATGTCTTTGTAGTATTGTATTTGTTTGCCCACCTGCTTTCTCCGGGGGGGGGATGGTGGTTTTGGATTGATAGCACAACTGCTATCTGATCAAGGATATAAAGGTTAAGGGTGATACAAATAGGGGCATGTTAACCTCAGCAGGTGGTATGGCTTGTGCTTGAATCAATTCTGCCTCCTGTTGATGAAAACTGGTGCAATAATAGAGTATCAAGGCTGGGTATCTTGGAGCTTGCTGAAGATCACAAGTCAGAGTTCATGATGTGCTCACTGTCCTGCACTAAAAACTTGTGCGTATGTTAACACCAGGGCTGGACATTTTGCTTCAGAAGAGGCCCTCCCTTTAGAAACTTAGGGCAAGGTTGCTATCTCTGCATGAGGTTACAGTAACCTGGAATAGTATTTTGTGTATGTGTTCTTTTGTTGGTGTAAGGTAGAGCAGAGGGTCATTCTGCTTCTTTTGCTAACAAAATCTGACACACCTGAGCCCAGGGTGGCCAGCTGGAAGGAGATATTGAAACCCCCCTTGAGTGAGGTAGTACCATCCAGCATTCAAACAAGTTATATATAAATTGAGACAAGTAAGAATTGTTTCTTTATGATCTTTGAACTTGTTTGCATGTTTCTGTTTTGTTCTTTCAGGTAAGGCAGTGAAGTCTTTAACTGCTCCAGAGAAGGAGGTCTGGAAAGAAAATGTCTCTGGCAAATAAGTATCAGGTAACACTGGTAGTGGGGAAGCTTCTTAATTTCTAAAATACTTATCTGAACCAATCTTAATGAACTGAGTTGCACCTGAATTTGAAGTTACAGATTCAGAGGAAGGAAATCTTGAGCTCTTAGTCACTGAAACCAGAAAAGTGCCTGCTTTTCATTTTTATGTAAAGTGCTACTGCTTTTGATATGCAAATGGTGCACTGTACTCTGTAACCTCAGTCTTCTAGATAGCAAGAGGAAGGGCAGAGAAAAATGTGTGTGGTACAGGAATTCAAATGAAATGGAGGCAGGGTTCCTACTCTCTTTCACAATGCAGTCCTAAATTCCAGTAAAGCACAACGAGATCAAATCAGCTTGGACTCTGAGGGCAGGGATTGCCCTGTGTCGTAAGGGGCATTTGATAATTCCTGCATCCCATGAGTATAAAAGGTAACTGAGATGACTGAATGTTAAAGTAGCTGGAGCAAGCAGTAATAGAACTGAGTGGGTTGTAGCCGAGTGACAGCTCATCATGTAATCATCATGTTTTCCACTTAGAGCATCTCTGAAAAACAAGAAAGATGGTTTAATTCTTTTTGGTTTTCCTCTACAAAGAGATTTTGAGTAATTGTTTTTTGGAAAACCTTCATTGACATCTGGGCTATAGGTACCTATTTTGAGTGATAGAAGAGTTATTGCCTGTGGTTCAAAATATATTCTCTCACACATACACCTCATTAAATCATAGGGAGAATTTCCCTTAGTCATTTTTCTTTTTCCTTAATTGCCTTCTCTTGCACAGAGGTCAGGCTGGCTCTGCTGGCATTTCGTGGTGTAGAAGCAATCCCTGAGGAAAGCACAGACTCATGCATGTTTTGGTGCCTTTGATACTCTCCATTCTTTCTCCTGTCCATGTCTCATCCCTGAGAAGCTGCCGGAAGAATCCCAGATGGGCACAGATGGGCCACCTGAGTGGCTCTCTGAGGACAGCCTCCTGCCCTTCCCATGGCTCAGCTGTACCATGGTGGGGAGCCAGGCCATTGTCCCCCCTTCTTCTCCCTCAGTCCTCAGTTCCAAGAAGCCGATAGAGGAGAAACAATGGTTCTGTGATTATATAAAGCAGTAGTTCCAGTTTTTACAGGAAGCTCTCACTAACCTCTAAGTTAGTCTTTTTTTTAGCATTATCAGGCTTTATTAGGTGAAATAGGATTTAAAGGAAAATAGGTCTCATGAGATGAAGCTAAAATTCAGTGGGAGATTGCACTTCATGCTGTGAGTCTTTAGGAATCTACATGTACTGTGTGCTCTAGTTTTGGGTTGGGAGCTTGTCAGGTTTTGTATCCAGAGGCATGCTTTGCAGTTAACAAAATATGATTCTTTTAAAAGTGAAATTGCATTTATTATTTCTAAAAGTGAAGGTGTCCCTATGAAATTGATGAAGTGTTGTAAAAATGTCTTGAAGGGTGAAGCTGTGGCTGTGTTTCCCTGTGAAGTCAGCAAACTGGGTGGTTGATGAAGAGTGTAAGAGAGTAACTTCAATTGCTTGCTTTTGTATTCTTTCAGAAGGGGTAGCTCTGTTTGCAGCAGTGCACTCCACTGAATTGCTAAAGTTTGTGCAGCTCTCTAGCAATAGGCTTTCCTACTGCAGCCCACCACTGAAGTGTCTATATGCCTGTAAATTGCTTTGCTGATGGCTTTCAGTTACTGATGGGGTGGGGAGGTTGCATGTGTATAAGATTCAGAAATAGCTTCTTCTCAGAAATTTAGGGCAGATAAGTTAGCTAGAAATCATCAGAAATTAGGAATATACATGTCAAAAGTCATTCATCTTCTGCCACCTAGGAATGAATGAATGAAGGACATACATTCTCATTTAATTGAGAATTCTGAGCTTTCACTGGCTAGGGGAAAAAAAACCCTACTTATTTAATAGTATTTTTAAAAGATGAATATGTTCAATAAAGCCTAGGTGTTCACAGTATTGGAGAGGTAAAAATAAGCTTTATGATCTTGTATTTATTTCTCAGTCATGTTTACAGACCACTCAGACAATCACCAGAGCAGGTGTCACCAAGTGGCCCAAACCAGTGGTGCAGAGAAGGAAGAGGAATCCAGCAGTTCAGGCTTTCTGGGTTTTAGCATCACCTTTGAGTCAGTGCAGACTACTTGTGCTGGAAAAGTGCTATAAAGCAGATAGGTGGAGACTGGGGATAGCATCCTTTGTTTGTTCAATTCAGATTGTAGCTATTTTATTTCAGAAGATGAATATAGATAATTGATAAACTTGAGACTTGGTATCTTTCTAGCATGGGCCTGGAGAAGTGCCTTTGCTTTTTATGATAAAAAATGTTGTGTAGTGTTTAAGGTCTTAATTAAAAGAAGAGAGTTTTCCCTAGTAAAAAGTTGTCTCTAGCTTTCGACCAGTCAAACATTTGCTGTGTTTTTTGTGACTTCATGCTGTTACTACAGATGCTGACACATAACCAGACAGCTGCCTCAAAGTGCTCTGGGAGCTAAAGGGAATGTACAGAAAGCTTTCCAATATCTTGGTGATCCTGCTTCTGTGACCAAAAGCTTCATGAGTCATCAGAGATTGTCACATTTTGGTTATGCAATAAACAAGACACAGGTTGAATTTTGAAAGTATTAATAATCTTTATAGGAACTTACTGTAAATGTTTCATGTTCTTTCCATAAGAATTTTCTTGTGGTTGTTTCATTTTGACTCTAGTGCCATTTGTTTTTCTTTCATTATGGATGAATCATCAAATAGCTGAATGTAGAATTGAATACTGAGGTCAAATTCATTGCTTGTATTGGCAATTACAATTTCATTTAAATCTGTAGTTCACACTTATAAGAAACTGTGGCTTGTGCTCTGGCCTCTGCATTGAAAGACATGTTTGGTATCTCCTTGACCATTGTTTGTGCTGTCATGTGAATTAAACCCAATTAGGAAGACACCAATATACTTCCTTTCATTTTCCTAACCTCTGTTTTATTACCCAGTGGATGCATGCAAACATCCAGGGATGGTGTTAAGAGGAGGCAGAGAAACCACGGGAGACGCTGCAGTCCCTTCTGTACTCATTCTTTCCCTTCACATTTTTGCTATCTGGAGAGAGACTTGTTCTGGCTATTTTTTAACTTCTGCAATTGAACCAGCTATTTTTAATGGACTTTCAGAGAGACCTGGGGGCACTTTGATGGACGTGGCACTCCGAGTAGTCCTTCCATGTGTGCTGTTTCTGAATGTTGTGTGTGTGCGGCAGCTGAGCAGGATGAGAGGGCACCAGGGCACCAGGACAGCACAGCAGCATTACTGTTGCACCACTTGCTCTCAATGATTTGTGGGTGTGACTGTAATGTGTGTGTGAAGGAAATGCTGCTGTTGCACAGGAATCGGATGAACTCACAGATCTTGATCACCATTTTTCAGCTATGAGAATTTTAGCATAATTATGTGTATTTGTACAATCTGCACGTAACAATAGAAACACCACAGTGAAACTGAGGTGAAATTTGGGTAATGTTTCAGTCTAGAAGTTCAAAATAAAGGCAAGAGTGGAAAAAGTATGTGGACAATCTCTTTAAAATGTCTAAATTTAGCATTTTGGATTGTTTCCTATAATGCTGGGAATCAAGAGTGTGTTATCTTTAGTCAAAAATATCAGTAAAATTTTGCATATGAAATTCAGTAGAAATTTGTAAAAATGTGCATGTAAGATCCCAACAGCATGGAGTTGTATCTTCATTTTCTAAACCTAAAATATGTTGGTTTTGTGATCACCACCACCACTTGGAAATACGCTGTGTATGAATATGGAGACTACTTAGTTGTTTCTGGTCAGGTTACCATGGCTGTTTCCCTTTTCAGTGCAGTTCCACAGAATAGTGAACTTGATATTCTAGGTGGCTGACATGAGTTCACCAGGTGAGAGCTCAACTCAGCCTGTGGAGCAGGTAGTGTCTAAGGGCTTTAAAGATGTCCAGCAAAGGTGTGCTATGTTGAAGTAAATTTGTGCAACAGCATATACTTGGAAAAAGTATAGTTGAGAGAGTGGAAAAGGAAACTAGAAAAGAGTTTGTTAGTCTGTCCTTTTTTGTAAAAGAAATACATTTAACAAATACGTGGATTTTCTTACATAAATGTACAATTGCTTTTTCTTTTTTATAGAGGAGAAAGTGTAACTAGGAGGGATAAAACTTAAAAGAATTGCGAGAATTCGCAATTCATATTCTTAGTGTTTAAAAATTATAATAATGAAAGCCCTAAAAACTTTACAAAATTGTGTTTTAAGACTTTGATTAATGATGCATAGACTAACAGAGAAGCAATATTTAGTTAGTGTCAAAGAAGAAATTATATTTGGTCACAATATTGCTGAACAGGCGGTAAAAGAAGAGTATGTGCAGGTCATTTTTGCTTTCTTAGCTGGTAAAGCAGATTAAAACGAGATAAACTATAAAATGCTCACCTATCCAGTCAGGATACAAAACACTTGAGACAAAGCTCATTAAACCACTCAGGTCTATGCTTCATGGTTAATTTAATTAACATTGAGGATTCTTTTAGATCAGTCTGCAATGCTTGTTGGTTTGGGGGTTATTGTTTTTTTAAATCATATTACTTTTTTTGAACAAAATTAGTAGTTCTGCAGGTGGATTTTTCATGAGTAGGAAGGCACTAAATGTATTGGATCTGCTGGAATAATTTAGTGAGTTCTGCCACTGATGGAACTGGTCAAACTGGTGGAAATATATATATTATTTTAGTCAGTTCTGCCACTGACAGAACTGGTCAAACTGGTGGAAAATCAGCCCTCTAAACTGAATTTTGAGGTGTATTTCCTTTGTTTATCTGAACCAAACAGAAACTGTCATCTGATGTACATAGCATAGAATTATTTTTTTCCGTAGTAGTGCTACAGATAAGTATTCCAGGCTCAGAGTGTGTAGTGGGTATGACAAATGGATGCAGAACAGTAAATTATTGTTACTTTCAGAGTAAAACAGTAAAACTTGTTCTGCTCTTCTCTCCATCCTCACAGGCACATGATACTGCAGAGCTTCAAAATCAGAAGTAAATCAGCCGGACAGTTGCCTCCTACCTTCCTAAATAGGCAAACATAATAGAAACAGAAAAAGGGGCCTACCTACCTCATTCCTGTGAGTAGCTATAAACTTCCCCTCCACCCCTCAAATCAGCATCTGCCAGGTAGTTGTTTTGGAATGCTGAGCATAAGGATGTGGCAAAGAAAACAAAAAAATTTAATTTGTTTTCTTATTGACAACAATTAAGGGTAGCCAACCAAAGAAACCAACTAAAATTATTAACAGGCTACCAGCATGCCTATTGCCTGTGGCTACACAGAGCTCATGGGTGAAGCATTTTTACTCATTAAATGAACCTTTATCTGTGCTTCCTAAAGCTTGGATGCTGCATAAGTTCCTAAAACCATCCATATCATTGCCATGTTAAACTGCTGCTGCAGTTGATGTGTCACTGCAAAAGCTGTTTTGGGCTTAGTTCTTTGCTTTTATATTTCTTAGTAGTTCATTCTGTAATAACGTGGTGTAACCCATTGTGAGGCTTAAAGATCCCCAGAGTGACCGCCTTGGTCAGTGCAGTGACCAGAACAATGTTTGCTAAATAGCTGCGGTGTAGGCTGATACTCACCTGCTCTGGATTGCCTTCTCCTTGCTGACTTTTCTGTCCTTTCTCCAGGGAGAAGGTGGGTTTGCTGGTGTGGATGCCTGCCTCGTTTGCTTCACCAAAATGAGTTAGGGCATGCAGGAGAGAAGGGAGACTTTTGCAAGTAGACCCTATCATGGTGAGTCAGATTTTGTCCCTGCTTTTGCTGTAGAGCTTCTCAGTGTCACTACATTGCTTAAACCAAACTGTTCACACAGAAGTCTCTCTTCCCTGCAAGTATGTTACACATAACACTTCCTTGGCAGCAATACTGGACTGAGAGGTGCTTCCCTACTGCTTTTGCCTCCCCTGCCACGTGAGGTCCACAAAAGTGCTTGGGGGGACCTTTAGGAGATTAAAGCAGCAAATTGAATGGAGCTGAAAATAATTGCTCTCTACCATGTACGCATGAAAAGTATGAGAAACTGTGGTCTGTAGTTTTGATTTGGAACCACAGCATCTGTTTTGAACATTATACTAAAATTAAGTACGATTAATTTCCATTACTACAGATTAAGTTTCCTGTCATCGTTCGCTGGAATTGTGAAGGAGTCCCAGCAGAACTCCTGACAGTCCATAGCACTGCGGCATGGACATTGTATCTGCCCTGGTGTCTTCATCTAATGGATTTGTTTCGAATTTTGAAGCTTAACATTGGGTTTGAAATTCACTGCAAAGAACTTTCTCAACAGCAATAGGAAGTAATGAAACGTAGTTTGCTATAGAAGCATTGCCCTTCTCCCTCCTCCTCCTCGTCATGATAGTCCTGTCTCATGTCTTGCCTTCTTTATTGCCTTCATTTCTTCAGGTTTTCCTAGCCTCCCACTTCTCTGTTATCTCAGTTTTCACATCATCTCAGTACCTTGTAAGGATGTGTCAGGTCAAGCTTCTGGGCAGAGGCTTCCCACATACTGCACTCAGATCAGCCTAAGCACTTGTGCACCTACAAGTACGACAGTTTTGAATTAATTCAGGATTAATTTAAACAAAAGCAAATGCAGTATCTTCTGCAAAAATGTTTACTTACAAGCAAACCTTCATACCAAATGCATGTAAACAGACTGGATTGTGTGTGGATAAGCAGAGAAGCAAAGTTAGAATTCAAAAATCTTTCTTGCCTACTTTCAAGCATTAATTTCTCCAGTTCCTGTGCTGTTTTGGTGTTTTGGGGTGGTTTTTATTTTGGTTTTTTTTTTTTGTCTCTGACTGCCAAAGGTCTCTGCTTGAACATAGATTCTACGTCTGTCTCTGCTTGAACACAGATTCTTTGTCTCTTCCTTTCAAAAGTGGGACTTGATGTTCCAAAGTGTCTTAAGGCTCTTGAACTATTGCTGAGCTCATCAGTTCTCTCTATAGCTGATGCATAATTTTTTTCCAAGCTTCACCCTCCTCTGTGCATACTGGATTTTATTTAAGCTGTTGAGGATTAAGTATGGTATTAGTAAAACCTTTGGGATTCTTGCTGAGAATTGTATAAGTATCCATTTTGATAATGGAGAAGAAGCTGTATCCATGTGTTGCCTATAGAATTTTTCCTTTGGAACCATTGTCACTTCAGAAGTCCTTGTGAGTTTGGACACTGCACTCAGCATTTGTGAGTCCCTGTCTTTCTGCTTGGGTGTCAGACTACTTTTATTTGTCCTTGCCAGATCACCAGCACTGAACAGATTGCATTGCTCTGTTCTGCTGGGACAAAGTCAATCCCATGTTAATGGCTTCTTTAATCTTTTAAAAGTGATTATTTTATTTGGTGCAGTGGCTCCAGCCAATTCCATTCTCCTGCTAGGGATAGTAGTCAAGTAGAGATAAGCCGTGCCTGCATAAGACAAGTCAGACTCTAATCTTGCCTCATTTTGTGCCTAATTTAACTGAAAAAAAAATTCTAAACTTGGTTCTCAGAAGTCATAACATTGCATGGCTCATGTGGTTTAACTCCTCCAACCTTGATTTCATGTAATACTGGTTGGCACTATATATATTATTAACGCTTATGTATCTAATCTAAACCAAATTTATCCAATGTATCTTATTTGTGCATCTGAATTGTCTAATTCTACTGTATACTTTTGTTAGATCTTCGTTTTTAAGGTCCAGAGAGTAGAAGATTAGAGTAGACCAAGGAGCCTGCAGACTTGGAAAAAAAGGAGGAAATTCAATTATCTATTATTCCACCCTGCATCTAATTTTTTTTTTTTTAATGGTAAAAGTCTCTTTTAAGCTATTAATTATTTTTGCAAAAACAGGTCCTGCTTGGATATTCCTTTTACCATTTTTACAGAACTTATTTCTCTGGGTGTCCCCTATTGCCCTGGTTTAGATGGCTAAGTCTTCAAGTCATTGGTGCTGTTGTGTTGCTGTCTTGAAATGTGGGAGCCATTCAGGTCCTACTAAGCTCAGTGTCTACCTGAGCAAGGTGGGGTTCTGGCTTGTAAATAAGTCCAAGTATCTCTCACCCTTCCTCCCAGTGCCTCCCCTGTGCTCCTCCTTTGCAAAGGAATTTCCAGGTTCTGGTTTGTTTTACGCATCTGCATCAGGCATCTGCTGTTTCCAGCAGGGCTGGTGACAGCATCATCCAAAGCACAACAAACTCCTGCCAACAAGTTGTTAGCAAACTGCCTTCTTTGGGATGTGGGCCATGTCCCAGAACTTTCCTGTAGTGAGGAGGTGGTTATCACTTTTAATTTTCTGATGCAGTTACTATAACTTGTAGTCAGAGTGATAAGACACAAATGTTATTCCATTTTATTTAAGTGCCATCTTGGTTGTTGCTGTGGTAGTATTTTTACAGGAGTTGGCTTATTATAGAGCAGTGGCATTTGGTTTTGCAAGTAACTGGGACACATTACCTGCCACTACAGGCAGCTTACTCTTGAATTCATCATTTGGCAGTTACTGTTCATTTTAGCTGATTTAAGATGATGTACCATTTGATTATAGTCTGAATTTCAATATTGAATTTGCCCTAGGAATCCTCATTAAGATACAATTAATAAAGACTAACTGCTGCATTAGGATACTTGGGCAGCTCTGCCTAACGTGGGTGGAAGTAGAACTGTGTTTTAATTACAGGCAATGCTCTGTCATTTTGAGATTTAATTTCTAGTT
Source organism: Struthidea cinerea (assembly GCA_013397865.1). Classification (NCBI taxonomy): domain Eukaryota; kingdom Metazoa; phylum Chordata; class Aves; order Passeriformes; family Corcoracidae; genus Struthidea; species Struthidea cinerea. The sequence continues at coordinate 2,093,078 of VZTI01004001.1, read as the reverse complement.
GGATTGGTTATTCTAATAACTGTCTATTATCAGTTACAATTATATTACATAATAGCAACAATATTGTTATAGCAAAAGGTACATACTGTCACTGAGTGCAAACATGGAGACGTAGAAAACATAAACATTCCAGTCAGTGCTCTTTACCTCTGCTACATGCCTTTACAGCTTTCGTCACTTATTTTGTCAGTGTGAACTCAACTAATTTACTCAGTTCTCATGAAATCAAAATACTTTTGCTATATATTAGAAGTAGAGTAAAATACTTCTAAGTCATATTCCACAGTGAGAAATGAGATTCAGTCTCTTTTTGCAGAAATGGTTTAAATCCTGTTTTTTACCACTGAATCCACGTCTTTAAAGCACAAACTTCACAGAGCTTTTCAGGCCAGTGTATTTCTTCTCTCAGTACTGTCCAAGGTAGTTTCTCATGGAATTTCAGGAAATTTTTATTTGTCTTGAAGATTTCTTTTTCACAGTAAAACTGTTTTTCTGAGGTAGGTAGTTCTAGACCTGGGTGAAAAGAATTAAATGTATCCTTTAAAAAAACTGTTCTCCCTGAATAGTCTAACCATCAGGATGTAATTTAATTTAAAAATAAAGACTGGTTCAGTTCACAGCAAGATCTACAGAAATATATCTTAATCTAAGAAGGCCTTAATATATTATACTATGAAAATTGCCAATACAGAGCAGTAGAAGGATACAGTTTAAGTATTTGATGCAGTATACTTTTATAGTATTTATACATTCCTTTTATAGTTATTTAGCGTGAAGTCAATGAGAATTTCTTTTCCATTGGTTTTGCTGTTAATAATATGATATGTATATTAGCATGGTGTCTGCAGACAAAAATAGAGACAGTGGCTGCATGATGAAAGTATGATCTTTGTCTCTCTTGAGATATTACTATTTTAGATAAGGTGGTTAGAATCTCTTTAATGTCTAATGTGTTAAACCTTTAAAATCAGAACAGCTCAAAATAAATATGTCCATCTGCTCTAGATGCTGCACTGGTTCTGTAACAGAGTTTTAGCATTACGGAACTAAATTACAGCCCAGCCTTAGTTCATTCAGAGTCATATTTATGAGTAAATTCATGTGGTTTTGAATGACCTCTCTTGCAAAGCCAAAAAGAATTTCAGTAAATTAGACAAAAACTATCCATACCTGATCTCTTGGTGTTATTAATGTATATGAGGGCAGAGAGCATATGGATGGAGAAGCTGGCACTCTTTGTATGGCTGAAAGAAGAAAGAGCCAGTAGATGTGTTTATAGAGAAGACAGGGAATAACTTGTTTCCGAGTAAATCATCATCTCTCACATTTCTTTTGAGCTACCTGTGTATATTTAAAGCATGAAAGACTGACATCATTTTTTTCACATGGATGTTTAAAATCCTTGGAAACTTTACCCAGAGAGAATAAAGTTTTGAGTAACTAAAGTAAGTTACAGTGTAAATTAGACCAGTAGGATTCTAAAAGCATCTCTTCATGGAGCAGTTAATTCTTTACAGAGGACTAGGGGAGCCTTAACACTCTTATAAGCTGAAATGACATTTGGCAAATAGTAAATTTCAAGACTGAAAAGGGTCAAACAAACACTGTGGTGAAGTTCCAGACACTTATTTCCTGGTCACATTTTGCTAAATTTGGAACTGAGTCTACATCCTTTGCAAAATGTGTATTGCATGTAATTATGTTCCAAATATTGTTTCACTGGAGGCTACGAGATTTGGCTGTTTCATTTGTGTTATTTATTGTTGTGTGTTACAAAAATGAATTGTGCACTGGTGGTATAATAAACTAGCGAATGTCTTATTTGTCTTATTAAACAGGCAGGGATTAAAAGGATGTCTTATTAAAATGCCTTGGTTGAAAAGTTATGTGAGTAATTGGATAAATTTTTATGGTGAGATATTTTATTTTGTGAGGGAATGATCCTTCCCTTTATGCAGACATTAAGAGAGACTTACACTCTTTTCAGCAATTTTTGGTTAACAAGGATTTTACTGCGTACAAGAAATCATTTCAATATTTTTTCATTGATTCTGAAAGCATCTGCTGGATTGCTCAATACTGTGATGAGACAATTTGTTAGATCCAATTTTGATTCTTGTGACAGAATTAAAGCATCGCTGAGAGGAGGTGCCTCCCAAGAGGAAGCCAATTGTCTCTTTTGTGAAAGTTTGGCTGGTGGAGAAAAAAGTCCCTGAAACTGGCATGGTACTTCTTTTCTACACAGTTTAAGAGAAGTTGTCTGGACAGTATAGTGCATACCTGTGTGTGGGCTAACTCTGGGATGTTCTGGTGGCTGCGGAAGTTTAGGGCATTAAAGGACAGAAATCCAAAGAAAATGGTGCTTCCTTCTCTCTGCTGCTGCAGAACAATTTCCTACAAAGCTTATAGGATTTCCCAAATAAGTTTTCTCCACATGGAACTGGTTTATGTGAATACATAGATATTAAGTGTGCCTGGAAGCATGCTGGTCTTTGTGTGTTGTTATTAACCAGAAGTAGATAGATAGGTCCAGACAAAACTGAAGAGAATGGCACCTTCAGCATTGAGATCTGCCTTCTATTTCTGAAAAATGTTGGAGCTATTTTTGAATTTGGAAGATCACAGGACTGTATGTGGCTTATCATGCTTATGCTTGTTAGTTCAGCTTCTGAAGTACGATTGTAATTAACTTTATTCCTAGCTTTCACAATCACAAGGCTGTTTTTCTATTTTTAAGGCCTTCTGCAAGAATAGTGGATATTTTATCTTCACTGAAGCGCTGTGGCACATTGCAAAGGGTGTATAAGGCTTAAGTGTTTCTCTTTATTCCTCTTCAGAGTACATAGTATACATTGTGCTGTTTGACATCATAGCCAGCTTAATAATGCCCAGGCGAAAGTTTCCAAGGCCTAGAAGGGTGAACAAAAGTACTATAAAAGCTAAACCCCAAATTTCATCTTTACGCCTCTGACTACAACGAGCAGGGGAGCTGAAAAAGATTTCAGTGTTTTTTCAGGCTGTTTAAAATATAGATACAGGAGAAGGAAAAAGACTGCAGTTTTTCCCAGCTCTTCCTTAGCACATTTGCACTCTTTAGAACTCTTCATTTTTCCTGCTCAGCCAAAGCATGGTGAGTCTATTAACCTGTCTACAATCTTACCGTTACAAACATTACTTCATAATTGCTTTTCCAAGTTAGCAAGGCAACGTGATATAATTCCAACAGTTCAGGTATTTTTCTCAGCCAGGTTTCTCCAATAAGAAACCCGATACACTACAGCTTCAGTCCTTACCTTTTTGTCTCCACTTGGAAAAAAAAGGCCCTTGCTGAAGTCTTTGCTTCCATAGATGTGTGTATTTTTATCTCATTGGTGTTTAACAGATGGATTAGTTCATGGAATGAACTGAGAACAATGTGAGCAAATCTGTCCCTTAGTAAATTCTTGTAGTGGTTTGTAGAAGGCCTGATAGGACAGGAAGATTTCCAAGGTCAGCTTTCAGTGGTGACACTGGCTGGAGAGACATTCTATTAAGTGTCTGACTTTCCAGAGGTAAAGTATTACAGAAAAGTTTACTGCTTATCTCTAAGTAGCAATGGCAACTATAATATAAATTCTCTGAATGCCTTTCTTTTTGCGAGCTTAAATTCTATCATTTGAATTACAGAGAAGGTACAGAGCCAGATTTTCAACCTCCTGCTGGTGATTGTTTATATAACTTTGGGCCTTTTGGCTGTGGCTTTACTTCAGGAGACTGACAGTCTAATTTAATCAAGCACATGTGGATTTGTATATGTGGAGTAGATATTCAGTCATATAAGCTGTGTAAAAATTCGCAGGTCAGATTCAGGACTGTTTGAAGTTGCCCAAGAAGTTCTTTGCAACTAAATCCCTTTTAGAGGAAATCTATTTATTAAGTGGTATTTGGTTTTTTCTTCCCTTTAGTTAAAGTCTCTAATATTTGGAGATTGTCGTCATTAATGTTATGCATAAGAATACAGTAGTTTCTGAGTTGCGTATATTACATACACATAAGCAGATCCATTTCTATATTAATTAAAACACAAATACTAGTGGCATGAGCTTAGTTCTGATCCAAGTTTAAATATTTGACTGGTGGTAGTGACCACCTTCTTTTCTTGACATACCACTTTTACTTTGAAGCTACTGCTAAAAAAAACAAATTATTATCAACTGGGTAAAGTTCAGCTTGTACCTTTTTACATTTTCATGTATCATGAACTCCCCACAGATAGTTTGCTTTCCAGTGTGTGCTGACTGCAGCTCCAAGAAATGAGCTCATTCTGTCTGTCATGAAATGGAGAATACTGCTGGTTAATTGACTGGTTCAGCAAACAGAAAAGCAAGAGGTTTTTCCCAAACATTTGTACATGAGAGAAAAGCTGACTCAAATGAGTGAATATTGCATGTCTGCTGGTTTTGGCTGGGGTAGAGTTAATTTTTTTCACAGTGTCTGGTATGGGGCTGTGCTTTGGATTCATGCTGAACACGGGGTGGATGATACAGAGATGTTTTTGTCATTGCTGAGCAGGGCTCTCAGAGCCAAGGCCTTTCCTGCTTTTCCTGCTTCTAGGCTGGGGAGGGATCTGGGGGTGCCTGGGAGGTTGTGAGGAGATGCAGGTAGGACAGGTGACCCCAACTGACCACAGGGATGTTCCAGACCATGTGACATCATGCCCTGATGTATATATAAAGTGGGGGAAGCAGGAGGAACGGGGGGACATTTGGAGTGATGGCGTTTGTGTTCCCCAGTCGCTGTTCTGTGTGATGGGACCCTGCCCTCCTGGGGATGGCTGAACACCTGCCCAACCATGGGAAGCACTGAATTGATTCCTTGTTTTGCTTGGCTTTCTCTGTTGAACTATCTTCATCTCAGCCCAGGAGTTTTCCAGCTTTTACCCTTCCAGTTCTCATCCTGGTCCTGCTGGAGGGGGAGTGACCGAGGGGCTGCCTGGGGCTGGGCTGCTGGCTGGGGTTAAACCACAACAGCACATATTCCCTGTCTGGCAGGCTGACTGATTTAGTGCAAAGTGACTGACAACAAAAAAAACAGCCATCATTTTTTCAAATAGGTTTCTGCAAAGCTAAACAGAAATGAGAGTTCTGCTTCTTGCACTGTGGTTCGTCATTCCTTAAGCCACCAATTTGAAAAGCTCATATAGCTGGGTTTTGGTAGGTGATGGAAGAACATGGTTTCAAGCAAACTCTTTTCGGTTGGTTGTTTTTTTCCTTGGTTGTGTTTTTTGTTTTGGGGTTTTTTGTTTTGTTTGTTTGTTTGTTTTTGGCGGGGTTTCTTGGGGTTTTTTAAATTCCTTTTATGTGGTTTATATTCTTGTCTGTCTGTTGAGCATCTGTCTTATGAAACACTACTGACCTGTTGCTGTGGGACCAACTCCCTGCATTTTCTCTCTTTCCCTCCCTCCCACCCAGCCATTTGTGTTTCATATAAAACCTAAATGAACTTGAAGATCTCCGTTGAAATCGTTCCTGCTCCACATCCACAACTTTTTATTCAGAACCAGCAGTAACAGAATTCTCTCTCTCCTCCTTGCATTTCTGGCTAATAAGCAGCCCTGCTAGTCAGGCAGAGCCATTTTCTGCCATGAGTTTTTGAATAATTCCTAATAAATTGACAGTGGGTATTGTCCAAAGTGCTGAAACATTTGTTTCTAAAAATAATCAGCAACAACTCCCAATCAGCTCTGCTATGCATCTGGCTTCTGACCAGCAGCAAAGCAGAGGAGTTTGATCAATGCCTTTATAATAAAGAAAAAAAAAATTAAATGTATGAAAGAAAATAGATATTTGGATAGCTTAAAGGATTTTTTTTTTTTAATGTATCTGTCAACTTTCCAGGGCTTTTATGACAAAAAGCAGAGAAAAATACAGGTATTTCTGAAATCCTTTCAGAATCCAATTTAAGATGTTTAAAAATATATAAATATTTTTCTCTGCAGCAGATTAAATTGAAAGATATTTATATACTGAAGCTTGCAGTAAGCTCTACAAACCTGTCCTAATTCCTCAGAGTGATGTTGTCATCACGTTTGTCAGCTAAGGCTCAAGGAGACTGCAAATTTTTTGTATTTTCCTGTCTGGGAGTTTGTGATGAACTGTTTGTTTCAGAAGAGATTGTTCTTCATTTAGTTTACAGGTGCTCTTTTCATATGTGAATTTGGTACATAAGTTAAAAAAATGCAGGCACTGTTGTTAATTTTTTTTAGCTGTTGCCTGTATACATTAATATTCAGTGTAGTGAAGGGTTTTATTCCCCCACCCCCAGGCTCTATTTTGCAATCAATAGCATTTTCCATATGTTTTTTCCTGGCATTATGAATTTCCTAGTTTGTACAGTGCTATTTAACTCCATGTCCTGCTTTTCCATAGAATGCAATAATAGATGATGATGACAGTGGCAATTAGAACTAACTGTCTCCTTCTTAGAGATGTGGAATATCCATTAATCCTGTTGAACTTGGTCAGAAATTAGGCTATTTTAACATCAAACTTGGATCTGTTCGTTGCTGTTGCTTTTTTTGTGTGTACAATTCTGCCGTGTGTTTCCTTATAACACTTTCCTTGATTCATCTGCTTTCAGTTCTCCTTGTTGAGCCTGAGTATTTCCTATTAATTATTATTTTTCACATTGCCCGAATTACAGGAAAAATCACAATGGTAGAGGTAGTTACAGCTTATTTATAGTGAGAAGAAACTTAGTCTGTGTTACCAAATTGATTTGACTAAATGAAAGAGGGTTTTTTCTTACTGTTCAGGGCTTTTTAAAAAACTTTTTGGTGAACAGCCATTCTTAATACTAGATAGTTTCACATTTACTTCACGACTTTCCTACTGCAGGACTTTCAATTACTTATGTAGTTTAAGTGAAACACACAGTTGCTATACTTATATTATGCATCTTCAAAATGTTGTGAAATGAATCATTCATTTCTCAAATCTTTATTTTCTCATTTGTATCTCTAGCTGTTTTAAAATCTTGGAGATGATATTAAATGACAGTTTTTTTAGGACAAAAATGAATTAAGTCGTCTTAGTTTAATTTTCTAAACTAAATGCAGTAACTGAGGAACATCATGTTTCACAGAAATAAGGGTGGGAGTCACAGGGCTGGGGGGAAATTACTCCCCAGCTGTTTTGCTGCATTGTGTGTGTGTGTTCTTCCCTGCTGGAGCTCATTTAGCTCAGCACACACCGAGCTGATACTCCAGCTTCTGCTGAACTCCAGCACGTTACGCGTATGCCTGGCACGCTCGTAGCCTGCTATTCTTTCTAGCTTACGTGCACCTAAGGACTTACAAGGACTTGCTTTTTGTACATAATCTGAATTTCAGAAATTCAATCCTGCTGCTATTTTTAGGGTACTTGTAAGAGAGAGAACTTTCTCATCAGTCTGTCACTGAAGCTGTGGGATGAACCAATTGAGGGGATCAGTATTTTTAAGAGGAACTTGGAAAAATCACCATTATGTGTTTTGCCTTGATGCGAGGAACAACGTAACACGCAGAGTAACATAGTCAAGCCTTGTGTTTAAAATAGCAGCTGAATTGTCTCCATCAAGGCATGGATGTGCTGCAGACTCCATTTTTAAAGACTGTACTGAACCCTTAATCGCTGACTGTGCACTTGACATACAATTAAGCATTTGAGCTTTTCCCTAATCTCTGTGTACAAGAAGATAAAGGACGCTTGGAGACTTGTATCAGTAAGACTATTTATACAGAGCTCATACTGGTAACACTTTTGATATCCTTTAAGCTTCTGCCTTCATATCCCTGTCAGCTCAATCCACTGCACACATTTTCTGAGTCAAACTGGCATAAGGCAGGAAGAGGAGAAATGTGTTCACATACAAGAACACTGGCCACAGTAAGACTTTTCTCTAGCTAGAGGAGAAATCCTTTCCTTCATCAGTAACTTGTGACAGATTCTACAGACTTAGGACACAGATAAAGCAATAGGTGTTTCTCATGCAGGGATCATAAAGAGATTTCAAGTAATGAAGGTTCAGAAGAAAAAGAAACTGAGTTTGTGCCAGCACTTCAGACTGTGCTCAAGAACTTGTCTTTGAAAATTTAGATCATTGAGGTGCTGCCTTACTCTGGGCATGAAAACCCCTTCCTTCAGGGGATCTTATTATTATTTCTTGAATATTACTGCTTCCCTATTATTAGAGATATCTTTTTCCCTCATATGTTCTTTGAGCTACATTAAATAGTTGCAAAGAACCAATGAGCAGTGAGCAAGGCCTTGTACTGAATGTAGAACTTGCACTGAAGAAGCCAAGTCTTGACAGAATCTAAGCACAAAGCTGATGTAACAGAAGGTGATGTTTTATTTTTATGTCTGGACTTACAGCTACTTCAGTGTGCATGTATGTAACAAAATAATGGAAGCAAGCACACAATTGAGGTGTGCTCACACTTGGGGAGATGCTGATCCACATTCAACAGAGTATTGGCAGAGGTTTTCAGCAGTGTGCAGCTGATCCTAAGCTGCTGAGAAAATTGTAGGAAGTATTTCAGTCCTGTGTCAGAAGCAGAAGTGGAAAATGGAACCCCTTTTGAGTTCAGAACAAGCAGTGCATGAGAGTCTTGGAAGAGAATTGAGGTATTTCTAAAAACTGAGTGGAGGAAGCTTCTTCATCTCCTTGTTAGTGACTACTTTGAAATGTCAAATAAAAGTAGGAGAAAATGAGATAGTTACTATGGATATTCACTCTTAACTTCTCTGCCCTCTGGCCTCAGCTGATTTTGTCTCAGACTCTTACCTTCAAAAGACCTGTTGGAGATTGAGCTCTTTGATTTGCAATACATATGTAGCATCTTCAGTCTGTGTTTCATTTTCTTTGGTAACTTCACACAGAAGCTGTTGCAGGGACCATGCAAAGGTAAAAAGATAAATTCAAAATTTGTGCCCAGAATGATGGAAGAATTGCAACTGAAATTCCACCCTGAACTTTTCATATCTCATGATAATTTTATATCTCTGTATAGTTTGTCATAGACCAAGTTGGGGTCATATGGGGAGCATTCTTCAGTTTCTTGGCCCACTATACTGGGGAAAACAGCAGAGTAAGCAGTATTTAGGGTTGATCTTAAACTGGTGAAGCTCCAGTGTATGTGTGAGAAAGGCTGAAAAGGCTGAGCTATGTGCATGTCCTTGTTCCCTGACCATCACAGTATCCATGGTAATCATTTAGATAACTTATTTACAACCGCAAGCTAAATGGAATAATTTTTATTTTAGTTTAAATGGTATATTGTGATACAATTTAAAAAAAAAAATCTACTGCAAGCACATTGGCTGAGTCCTCTTTCAACAGAAGAAGTAGGCTGAGTGTTGGAAAGTGTTTATTATTCTGTGCAGCAGATGTGTTGAACAAAACTATAAAAACGTTTCAATCGTTGCTTGTTAACATGTAGTTGAGAAAAAAGGAATATACTTTGCTTGTTTATTTCCAGGGCAGTGATAAAAGTTACATCTCCTTAGCAGAAGCATCATCATTTGGCTTTGAGGGCTGGATATGAGTTTTTAGTTATTTCCCTGTAGCTAATGGGAGTTTCATAGTATAGATATTTCAGTTTGTTAATATTGTATAACTGGAAATGTGGAGGCATATTCACACTCGATGGTTATTTCTATACCCTGCAGTCTAAGTGTCCTTGAAAGTGTTAAGAGTTATTAAAGGTTGCTTCTGTAAGTTGAGGGTTTTACAGCTGTTTTTTTAGGTTCCCTGAGGGTGATAGAGGGTCACAGGCGAATGTGGTTTGATTGCATTTCCTTTGCAGTGTATGAAATGATGTTTTTTATCTTGTTATGAACTTTGAAATAATCTGCTTCAGTGGGAGGGAATCTGTGGTGTGCTACATTCATGAGTTCCAACAAAGAATTGAAGATAATACTTTGGTCAGATTTATGGTTCTTGCATGGAAATATGTCACAGTGAAGAAAAAAAAGGTAGGAATCTTATTAAGTCCTATATCTTATGTCACATACACCTGAGTTAGAGTTGGGTACGTTAACACTTGTTAATTTAGGTACTTAACTCATGCTACAGTTGAGTTGTCACACAGGCAACTGGGAGGTTTTGCATAAAAACCATTATCTACCGAGATTTGGTTACTTCTGTATGTATTCTAGGAAATAACGAGAAATAATGTTAAGTTCTGCTTTCGTATTCTAATTCTCACAAATTTGTAAAAATTGTGGACCTGTTATAGTTTTGCCTGTTTTAAAAGCATTAGCAGAAGGAATGTTTTCCATGATAAAAAGATTTGGGCAGATATCTGTTAAATCCTGATTTTGGTGTGGTTAGGCCCAGTTACACCTGTATGAGTTTTGTGAATGGATTAAAATACCAGAAACAGTAAAACTGATTGTAAGTGCCTTTTAGAATAATAAGGTGAAGCTTATAGTAATTGGATTATGTATTTGCAAGCATCAGGATTTATTCTTAAGATATAGGAGTAGATTATATGTAAAGGGAATTGCTGTATCTTTTAAAAATAAACAAACCCCATGAAATGGTGTTCCTTCTTTCTTCATGTGCTCATCTGTTTTTTTCATCAAAAAGAATGGCTATCCTGATTGAGTCTTTTCCTGGATATCTCTTCATTAGTTCATTGCCTTAGCTTTTGGAAGCTTATGAGAAGAAAACTTTCAAAGCTGTATTTGATGAATCTTAGGACAAAGAATTGTTAGAGGAAATTCCAACTGCAAGTTGCCATTTTCATGTAGGAGAGCCACAAGGATATTTTTGTACATTCATAATTCCTTTTTTATTAATTGTCTGGGTTGTGCCCAAGTAATATTCTTAATGCAAATTACTGTATGTGGTACTTTATCTGCGTTAAGAGTAGTATCCATTAGGCTTCTAAGGTCAAAGGTAAAGTCGATTTTGGCAGTTATTATTCAAATAGCAGAAGTGTAATGATTAATGTACTACTTCTTTTTCTTTTTTCTTCCAGATTTCTCAGGGGACAAAATTTTGCTTATTCATACCTTCTACTGTGGCAAAAATGGATTATTTTCCTCACCAAAAACCAGCGGCATAACACCCATCCAACACCTGCCTCAAGGAACTCTTATTTAAAGTCTATTGTAAGTCAAATTAACCACTTGCTTAAAGGTGGCTTTAATCAGCTGTGCATCTATTTACAGCTCAGGACCCAGCGGCCTTCCCAGGAGCGCTCATCTGAGCAGCGTGGCTTTGCTGCAGCAGCTGTTTGTTCTTGAGTGGCAGCAGAGGCGGCAGGAGGCGGCTGCGGGGCAGGGCTTGGGCTGAGCTGCTGCCCGCCCGCGGCTCCGCTGTCACCCGGCTGTCCCCTCAGCACCGGGCTGCGGGGCAGGGCTTGGGCTGAGCTGCTGCCCGCCCGCGGCTCCGCTGTCACCCGGCTGTCCCCTCAGCACCGGGCTCGGAGCAGTGCAGACCCAGCCCGTGGGGTCAGGCCCCGATGACGCCGGCTGATCAGGAAGCTGCTCTGCATTGCAAATGACGGCTCAGCCTCCTGTTGCTATGACAGTTGATTTCAGACGTCGAAGTGTAGAAACGGGAGTAAAGAGCTCAAAATGTAGGGAACTGCAAGGGGTTCGGCCGGTGGTGTTGGCTGTGGAGCTGAAGGCTTCTCGTGGTGCCCACAGGCCCGAGTCGGTCACTCCCAATGCAAGGCCGACTTGAAAAAAAGTAGTGAAACTCCACATTATAGATATCCAAAAATGGCTGCTCAGAATTCATGCTTTACTTGCACTGAAGTTAGCTTTATGCAGGCAGAGTATATGATAGATGTTTTTGGGAGAGAAAACTGTGTTAAGATTAGAGTTTTGGCCAGCATATCTTCTTTATTTGAAAGAAGGATGGCATTTGGAGAAATACATTCAACATTTCTATATAATATCTTCTTTCTGTATCAGGACAAATTCATAAACAAGAAAAATGAGGGGAAAAAATAAGGAAAAAATTCCAAATGAGGAAGACATCTAGTGTGTTTATGTTGCTTCTTTGGAGATATACTCTAGTAAAGGAGATGCATGTTACTTAGTGAAACTGTATTTAATAAGAGGCCTCAGATTAACATCTGAAAGCCTAATTGTCATCTTTTCAGTGCGGTATAATATTGCCTACTTCTTTATCACTCTCATAGATAAAAGAATAATTAATACTTGAATTTATTTTAAAATTAAGGTTTTTTTTTAGAGAAATTCCAACTTTATCAGTGGCATTACATTTATCCTTTGCCCAGTCGCTTTCTGTTAGAACACAATTCACACACTATGAGGGCCCTTGTGAATAAAGTAAGGGAAACATTGTAATTGACTTACATTCATTTTCCATGTCTTATTTTATCTTGTTATCTATTTCATGTTTTCTTGTTTGAAAAAAAATACTGTAGCAATGGTGGTGTTCTATCCTGAAAAAATACTGATGCAGAGATGTAGAAGATACTTACCTGAAAAGGCTCTGTCTCTTGCTTGGTTTATTCCAGTTCAGGACCCCTGTTCCTGTGGACTTCTTGTTTATCTGTGATATTTTTTCCTTCTGAGAATGTAATCACTCTTAAGTAAGAAAAATAGTGTTATGGAAACCATCTGAAGTTCCATGAAAATACAGTTGTAGAAATCTCCTCTAAAGATAATTTAGTTGTGTCCTTTATTGTAGTTCTATCTTGAAATAATTCAAATATGTAAGCAAATCGTAGACACTTTAAATAGCCTTTCTGAAAATTGAAATGTAGCTGTGTTTTTAAAATATACTCCAGTTGGTCCCTGAACCTTGATGATATTTATCCTAGAACTGGACTTAAAATACTTGAACAGTTCTCTTGGATAGCTCTTCTTTGATGGTTTCCACAGAGCCAAGGATTCTTCAGCATAGCTTCTTTCTTTCTCTATTTTTTCCACTTCTGTGTCTAATGTATCTGCTCAGGACTTGTCTACACAAGATACCAGGAAAAATTTATGCAAATCAACTAAATGTAGGAATTTGAAGAGGGCAGCTTAAATCCCACCAAGTCCCTGTGTGCACTATCCCATTCATAATTAAAGTGGCCTCCAGTGAATTCAGTTTAATTCACTTCGAAGGCAAGATGAGCCAAACCAAATTAAGGCCAGCATTTTATTCACAGATGAAAGTGTTTGCAAAGGAATTTAATGGACACAGACAAATCTAGTTAAATTAATTGGATTAATTTTCCTGAGTTCCATTGTGTAGATAAAACCTTGGTAATAATGTCTGATATGAGCTTTTACTTCTTTCTTGTTCTTCTCCTTTTGTTCCTGTTACTCTGATGTTTTAGACTTGAGAAGGTAGATGGCCCTCACCAAATGCTGTCTTGTCATTTTACTGTGTTTTGAGCATCCACGTTTTAACATGTAAATGCCCCATTTTGCCATCAGGTCTAGTTCACAGTTACCTTTTGTTTAGGCAATTACCATCTATCTGTCTTCTTCAACTAATGCCTTTTAATCCAGTTAGCAGAAAAAATACCATCTCCACTTTCTTAAGTGACCTGCATTAACTACCACTTCCCTTGAAGCTGCTGTTATCCTCCTAAACAAATCTTCTCTACTGAACTTGATTATTTAGTTATAGATTTTTGCTTAATAGTTTGACCTAATAAAGAGTGGTTTAAGTTCATAATATTGTAAAGATTGTAGAATTATGGCATTTCCCATCAACTGTGGCCTGGCAGAAAGAATTACTTTCAAAGTCTCAAACTGTGCACGAAGAGGGTCTTTCTGCCTTCACAGTCAGTCCAAGCAGCAGAAACACTGCACCTGTGTCCATTGCCAGACCAGCTGAGAGCCAGCAGTGATGTTAAACAGGCCCTGAGCTCTGTCACACTGCAGGGACATAAAAACAGCCTGCGGGTAACTGGTTTAATGCAATCGCTGGCTGTCCATTGGTTTCCCAGAGCACCAAGACTGTGCATCTTATTGATGGTGCTTATTTCATCCTTTCTTTGAAAATTAGGAAAGTGAAAGATCTTAGGTGCAGCTTAGTCATTCTGTCCTGAGGATTTGTCCAGTGTGCGCTGTTTTCTCTCTGTTCCTCACTTAGGATTTGTCAGCCGTGTCTGTTCTGGATGCATGGGATTTGTTTTAACATGGCTGCTTTTGCTTCATTAGTTAGCCCTATGCATCTCTTTAAGCTTCTTTAGGAAAAAAAAAAAAATAGTTCATGTCATTTAACTGGGTGAAGCTATTTGATTTTGAAGAAGTTAAATTTAGATTCAGGTGCAGACTGTTTACTTCCAAGTATGGCTCAGCTTCGAGAGAGAGGTACTTTAAGGAAAAGAGAAGATCAAATATAACTGAGATTGTGCTAAACTGATTTCAAGTCCTATTAGCCCATCTTAACATTTCAAAGTAATCAGTATCTCCTCTTTAAATACTTTAAAAATGCTTTTTCTTATAATATACAACAAATTATCCTATTTCACTGCCTCTTGTATTTGCCCTGTATAAATAAGAAATTATTTAGGGAAGAAATTTGGCCAGAAAGTGAGTGAAAACCAAGGTCTTCCTGCATTTTGACCATCGAGATATTTCAATTTACATTCAGTTCAAAGTTTGTGTGTCGTGTGTGACCCATTTGAAATGAAAACTGCAGGTGTCTGTGGTGTTACCCACAGGAGGAGTGGTGCTCCTGGACAGGTGGTGTGAGGTGAATGGTTGCGTTAGATCTGCTCCACGTGTATTTAAAGTGTAAGTTGTGTTAATGCTTTGAGAAGCCATCAAGAGCAAAGGTGGTGCTGATGGTTCCTTAGGTGAGGAGAGACCAAATCCATCTGGGGAGAACAGTGGGTCTGAGAGCCACCTGCCTTCTGAGTCAGTGCCTCCTTTAGGATTTATAATTTATTTTCTTTTTTGCTTGCTTTTTACGCTTCCATCTGGGTGGGTTTTCACAGCTGATAGTAGTTTTCTGGTAAAGATAATATTTTTAAGACTTTTTCTATTGGGTTTTTTTCTTGTTGGTTTGTTTGTTTGTTTTAGTCTAAATTCTAGAGGGCTGAGCAAACAACGTCCACGGGGAAAAAACAGAGTTCAAATGTATGCAGAGAGGATCGTGCAAACTCTGCTCTTTGCTTCCAGAGTGTGGATTCTATGAGGTAATTTTGAGGTGATAGTGACGTCATGATTGCAGAGCTTGGTCTAGTCTTTTGCTCTTAGAAGGATGTGTTTTTACTGTTGAAAATACTGAAGTAATGCTGATCCTGAGACAACTCATGAATTGGCTTCTCCAAGCTGTTATGCACTTCAGCTCCCCAAACTCATGAGCACTCCAGCCCCCACACAGTGACTGTACTTGAGTGCCCAGCTGGTGCATTTTAAATTAACATTCATTATACTACTGAGTCATTTCTGGTGGTGATCTGAAATGCACCAATGCTTTGTATCATCTCTGGCAGGTTCCTTTACTTTGATCCATATGTTTCCGTCCTGCTGGCTAAGATTCATTGCATTCTTTCTCGTAGTCACTAAAGAAATTAGTTGTATTCAGTTTCTGGTGATCTTTTTGTACAGATTAGTACTGTTGAGTACACTGCATCTATGTATGAGTGTTTGTTAAAAAGAAAAGTAGCATTTTTGTCCTGCATTTGCATTGGAACAGATTCAGTTGAGACACAGCTTAGATGTCAAATTTGGCCATAATCCATTAAGATAGTTCTCTTTCCAAAATGTCTGCATTCCTTTTAAACTAGTCTCCTCAATATTTCCAGCTTTCCTTCTGTTACTGTATCTTCATTAGGATTACATTTTAGAATTGTTTCCCTTGCACAGGGGTGATCCAGTGCAGTTTGTGGTCCTTCACTGGACTCACTCCAATATGTCCATGCCTTTCTTGTGTTGCAGATCCAGAAATGGACGTAATAGTCCAGACAAGTCTCACCAGAGCTGAATAGAGAGGAAAAGATCACCTCCCCTGCTATCCTCGCATGGCCTAAACATAATGATCCAGCTGTATAAATAGTATAAAAGCATAAATGTACGAGCAGTGTGAAACATGCAGTGGTACAATGTAGAGGCCAGAAGAGTGTGAAGTGGGTAGGATCAGCAGCAGTGTAATCTACCTTCATCCTGAAAAACATGGAATTGTGTAACCACAGAGCACAGGTCTGATGAGGAGCTGTGAGGGAGCTCAAGTTGTTTAGCCTGGAGAAAAAGGGGCTGAAAGGTTGTGGTGAAATGGGTGTCAGTCTCTTCTCCCAGGTAGTGGTGACAGGATGAGAGGAAATGGCATCAAGTAGCACCAGGGGAGATTCAGATTGGATATTAGGAAAATATTCTTTTACGGAAGGGTTGCAAAACTCTGGAACAGACTGCTCAGAGAAGTGGTGGAGTCACCACCCCTAGAAGTGTTCAAAAAATGTGTGGATATGGCATTTGAGGACATGGTTCAGTGATGAACATGATGTTGGTGCTGGGCTGACCATTGGACTTGATGATCTTGTCAATCAATTTGGAACTTTTGGATGGCTGGGCTGAAGCCAGTTGTATAAGGTTCAACAAGGCCAGGTTCCGGGTCCTGCCCTTGGCTCACACCAACCCCTGCAGTGCCACAGGCTGGGGCAGAGGGGCTGGAAAGCTGCAAAAGGCCCTTGGAGGTGCTGGTCAACAGGAGCTGACCATGAGCCAAGTGTGCCCACGTGGCCAAGAAGGCCGATGGCACCTGGCCTGTACCAGCAATGCTGTGACAACAGGACCAGGGCAGTGATTGTCCCGAAGTACTGGGCCCCGGTGAGGCCACACCTCGAGTGCTGTGTCCAGTTCTGAGCCTCTCATAACAAGAAGGACACTGAGGTGCTGGAGCAGGTCTAGAGAAGGGCAATGAAGCTGGGGAAGGGTGTAGGCAGTAAGTCCTGTAAGAAATGGCTGGGGGAGCTGGGGGTGGTGAACTGGAGGAGGCTCAGGGATGACCTTATCACTCTCTACAACTCCCTTACAGGAGGGTGTAGCCAGGTAGGGGTCAGGCTCTTCTCCCAGGCAGCAATGATGGGATGAGAGCACGTGGCTTTAAGGTGCAACAGGGGAGGTTCTGGTGGACATCAGGAGGAATTTCTTCATGAAAACTGGAGTGGGCTGCTCAGGGAGGTGGTTGAGTCACCATCCCTGAGGTGTTTAAGGAAAAACTGGACGTGGCACTTACTGCCATGGTCTAGTTGACAAGGTAGTGTTAGGTCATATGTTGGATTTGATCATCTGAGAGGTCTTTTCCAGCCTAATTAATTCTGTGATTCTGTGATCCTAAAGGACTGTTCCAGCTGTAACAATTCTATGATTCTGTGATTTTATATCCTGCAAACTTTTAGTTTGTTGGACTAAATTGGGTTTAGTGGCCTCATGGATGAGGTTGAGAAGGACCCTACCCTCCTGGGGCAGAAGGTAAATTATGTTTGCATTGTAGCAGGGATAAGAAAAAGGTAGAAAAAGGCAATTTCTAAGAAAACAAAGGCATTCCATTTTTAAGGCTAAGTATAACCAGGTAATTACACATGAAGTAGGAAAGAACTATTTTTCATGTGGGGAACAGTGAAATGAATTGGTTTCCAATTTTTTCTGCAGTTTATTTCCGTGTAGCTGTGGTGCAAACAAGAGCCATCCAACATCATCTGCTGCCAATAGAAAATCTCCATGCCAGTCCATACCCTTGGCACGAGGTACAGTTGCAACTGAGCCTGTGAGGAGGAATCAACAAGAAAAATCCAATTCATGCTCAAAGGTAAACTTTGACCAATGTATAACAAGCATGAAAGTAAAACGTATGCTTTTCCTTACGTTGTGTATTGTTTAATTTCATCCTGTTTTCTTTGCTTTGCACTATTTCTGCAGCAGTGCAAGCAGGGTTGAAGTATGGAAATATCCTTAGGATAACTGTGTTTTAAATTCCAGCTGTTTTAATAGCTTGCCTAGCATCAACTCCTCTTGTAGTGCCTGCTTTAATTTCTATTTTATGTTTATAAAGAGCATTGCCTAGAAGGAGGAGGTTCCTATCTTCAGGAACAAAATGTAGATGCAAAATGCAGTAGAGCAGATATATTTTTGTTAGCCATGGATTTGGCAAGAAAAATTCCCATGCCAGACATTGCCACATTTCACTTGGGGCAAAACATGATCTGCTTCCTAACAGGTCCCTGGGTGATCGTGCCCCCAGGAGAGCGCCCTGGTAAGATTGTCCCCCACAGACAGCTCATAAACACAGTAAAAACTGTTCAGCAGCTACAGCAGTGGTCACCAATAAAAGAAAATAAAACAAATAAACCTCATAAATTACTGTAACATCAGCTGTGTCCCCTCCCAGCCTCTTGCCCACCCCAGCCTATTCACTGTAGGGGGGAAGAGCAAGAAACTGAGGCAGCCTGTTTGTTTGGCTGTGTAAGCTCTGCTCACTAATAATAAAATACTGATGTATTATCGACACTGGGTTAGCCACAGTTCTAGAAAGGGAATGAAGAAAATTAACTCCATCCCAGGCAGACCCAGCACAGCAGAGAGTCTATAAATTACAGAAGCTGTATTGACAAGGCAAATAAAAGAACAAATCCTAAGCTCTGCTGTGTGTGTGTTAGTATTAGTAAGGCAAAAGAGCTCTAGACATTCAAATCCTTGCTAAACTTCAGTTTATGAGCAGTGACAATGATATGGTGATTGTGGTTTTAATAAACTGATCTTGTGTTTAGCTGAATTGGAGTCAAGTTGCAAAGCTATTTATGAGCTGCACATAAGAAAAATCAATAAAAATATGAAATATTAAAATAGAGAAAACCTTCCAGTATGAGCGATCAGCAGCTCTAGGCTAAGGCAGAGATGGATGACAAGTGCTGTTTATTTTAATATGCTGTCATTTGTATGGTTTAGCTTTTTTAAAAGTCTTGTTTGGGGAATAGAGGAAAAATGTGGTTTACGTCGCCTGGGAGTGTATTCTAAACCCTGTTTCTTTTTCTCCTTGGCAGATGGAGACCTTTTAGCCAGCCAGTGAATCCAACTGCTGCTGCATGTCTGGCAGCACCTCTGAATGATCACATGACTCTTGATATGGATGCAGTCCTGTCAGACTTTGTTCGGTCCACAGGGGCAGAACCAGGTCTGGCAAGAGACTTACTAGAAGGTAAACTTTTGGGACACAACCGTTTCCTGTGTTCACTGCTTGCTTAAACCAAGAACCAGTCATAACAAGGGAGCTCTGGTTTATGGAAACAGATATTTCTTAGTATTTTTACCAAGTCCACTCTTGTAATAAGCTGACCGTAGATTATACTATGGCAGGTGTTTTTAACAAAAGTCCTAAAAGCTTCTTAGTATTAGATTGCTGTGTTTTAAGTTATTAAGAGTCAAGCCCTAAATGTTTATGTGCTAGGGAGAGAAGGGAGGGGACTTTAGACTTTTCATATTCAGCTGCCTGAAAGTAGTTTTAAAAGTTTCTCAGGTCACTGTGTTTAGTCTGAAGTTGAGTCTGAAAGGGACTTGCTGTACAGTGATAGACACACCAGAGGTATTTTTGGGTCCCGGTGGTTAATATGCATACCTGAACTTCACAGCATGGGAGTCAAGTGGCTAGGCTGAAAAACAACTACAAGAAGCTGTATCAGAAAAATAACTGTCTTATTTATTTATTTTGTTGTAGTTGTTTTAGGTTTATAGGCTTAAAAGTGGAAAGACGCCATTGATATTTGAGGGCATTTCGTAATAGTTGAGTTTGTTTATTTCTTCTCGTGTGGGCTTGTCGCTGTCACATCCGAGACGGGTAAAGAAAATGACACAGAGTCCAGGCTTATGAACAAGTGGAAGCGCTTTAATAATTTTCCAACTACTTTTATAGGATAGATTGCAAAAGTGTGTTGAATGGCAATAGGTAATTGGTTCCTCGGCCATCCACCCCTTGAGAGGATTGGCCAAGTTCTAAGATACCTATTCCAAAATATTTTCAAAGTCAAAACCATAACAATCTTGCAAAACAGCCTGCAGGTGCAAGAAGTGTATAAAACTGTGACCTTGTTTAAAATAGTTTGCATGGGAAAGACAGTCTTCTCACAGAATATTGAGAAAAGGCTGAAGAATTTCTCCGCTTCTAACTTTTTAGCACCTACATGGGCTGACAATAATTGTGAAGATGGGAGGTTGGAAATAAGTAGATGATATCTGTAAATTGCAAGGTGGTTCTGTGGGCTTGAAACTTCCTTACTGGACTTGCTGCCTGAGAGGTTTGGGGTTTGGTTTATTTTTTTTATCTTAACGTGCTCTAAGAAATTGTGTTAAATCAAAGCAACTACTGAACAGCTACAGCAGACCTAAAAGTGTACCTCATGTTATGTATCTCCTTTTTGCAAGAGCTGTTTCACTTTATGTATGCTGAAAGTTTTTCATTTTGTGGTAGTTCTTTCTTTACTCTGGGCTTTTCAGTAATAAGGCATGATAGATTATTAACACAGAGATGCACACAATTCTGCAGCATTTTCCAAGTCATCTGATACATGAAATAAAGCCTTGGAATACCTAGCAAGGAATATTACCATTGGCTTGCTATATTTAAGAGCCCTCTGTTTTGTCTGACTGATTTGATCAACCTGTCATTCTCGCCTGGAGTCTGTCTTAGTCTGATGGTCTTTCAGAAATAGAACACGAGATTTTTCTCAGCTGTATCAGGACAGATTGTCAGTTATTGTGCTGATAGAGCATTGCCAAAATTTGAAAGGGTTCCTACATATCAGTGGTCTTTCAGAAGAGTTACTTACCTTGTTTTCCTTTCTATAAAGAGCAATGCTTTCAAATAAATATCGAATAGAGTTTCTCTGTGCTGTACTTCTCATTTCTGTAGGTGAATAGATTCACATCGAACATACTAACAAAGAAATAAGCAATAAACAATCTAATTATTCTGACAGGCTAATAGACATATGCATCTGCCCCGAATTATTTCCTCCTACACAGGAATTTCTCAAAGTAAAATGACTTGTTGCTAGTTCTGAACAAGATATGCTCAGAGAAACACTTCAGCAGTTGTAGCTATAGCTACATTTGGTGTAACAGCTTGTAACACTGGTCATATCTTGTGCTGGGAGATAGTAATTGATGGAGTGGTATCTCATTTGTTTAAAAAAGACACAACAGGGACTGCCACCCTCACAGCATTTTGACTGTCTTTCATAGTTGTCAGAGTGTGTCAGTTCTCTGTGAGCAGCACTGAAACCCATGAAGCAGCTTCTTAACAATAATATAAACAATAGTCAGAAGAGCAGCCCCCCACCCCATAGTGAACAGGCTGTAGTCAATCCCTTGCACCTGGCCTTGGGAGAATGATGTCCATAGTTACAATCAAACTTTGAAAACGGATGTGCACAAATATTTCCCAGAAATTTCAAGGTTTGCTTGTTTGTAGCCCTAAAAATGACTGTCATAGTGAACTTGGAGCCAAAAAAAGCTTGTGTAGACCCTCATTTCCTTGTAATCACAAGTTTTTCTCAGATCTTCTGTGACCCCATAGCCCTCTGCACTTTCTGACTCGCTCAAAAATTCTATTTTTATAACTTGCTCAGACTGAATTTTCATGTCGTGCTCCTATGGAGTAACACCTCCTTTTCAGAGCCAATGCTGTTTCTTTTGTTCATCTTTGGGGGAAATTTCTTCAATTTCACTATCCTGTAGATAATCAAGGATACCAATTTATGCTTTCTTATCCAATTATTTTAACATATTAATTGTTTTGCTTTGATTATGTCCTGCTACATCCACAGCACAATTGTGCACAATACATGTTGTTCGTCCCAGCAACAAATGGGTGAGTTAAACACACACTGACTGTTGTGCAAATAGCTAAAAAATCTATACATTGCATATAGATTTTCTACATTGCCAGAAGGTGTCCTAAATGTTGGCTCAGTTGATGTTTCTATACTCTGCCTATCCTGCCGGTAAAATCCCTGTGGTTTTTGTTTGCTGAGCTTTTTATTGAGCACAGCTGCTTGTGTCTCTATCTCAAAACATTCTGCTGGTTGTGCTTGACATCTATCTTTCAGAAAGTGCCCATTCTACTTTTGAAATGAAGAGGCAAAGAGATTTAAAAAGTGATAGTTATATAACATCTTCATGGCTGGTATCTGGTATAAAAGTCTAATATTGGACTTCCATATTTATTAAGATGCTTACAGCTATTTAAAATTAATTACAAATTAATATTAATAAATTTCAATTACGTATCATTAGCTGTGCCAATTTTATGTTAGTGGATTATACATGCATGCTAAGCCATTTGTTCCTTAGAAATGTTATTTTCCAGCTTTGCTTTCATTTTTGTATGATTACTTACCAAATCTTTCATGTTTAGTTTCCTATCTCTTTGAGACGTTTGCCACTTCCTGAGGTTTTTACCTTGTTTATGTGCTCTCAAGAACTGAAAGCACTCTTGTGTATGTGAGGTGATGGAGAGTAGAAATTGGATTTTGTGAACCTTCACTGGGTCTCCCTTTTCAACCTTTCATTCTCAGCCTTTGCTGGTTTATATGAAAATGGGCTAAAATAGAAGCCCTCAGTTGAACGGTGAATATTGACAGAGCAATTTGACAATAAATGTGACCCAGGTGAAAGGAACAACAGTCTCAACAAAACAGTTTGAAAAGCAACCCATGCTAGCAGACGTGTATCACTGCTTTGGGTGGGAGTGAATTCAGAAATGGATCGGCCTTGTGTCACAGGGAAACAGGAAATCAGCTGCAAGACTCTCCAGATGTCACCTCTGTGTGTGCAAGGCACCTTCCAGTCACTGGGAAAATTCCTTTGCCTCGCTAAGCTTTGGGAAAGTTCTTAAGCATAAACTGAGAGCTGTGCATGGTAGAGAACTGATTTCTTGTCAGGTGTGTAAGCTCCAACTTTGCCGATGTCCAGGAATGAGGAGGGCATGTCTCTTTCCCTCCTGGATAGTCTGGGTTGGCTCCTGGATTCTCTCGCACCTAGAATAGCAGTAATGCTGTTTGGTTTATGTATAAGCTACTTAAAATGTGGCCTAAAGCAGAAAGAAAACCTTTAAAGAAAGGAGTTTAATCTTTAAAACAAGTTGTGCTGTATGTGGTTTACAGTGCCAGGGCTGTAGGTGTGGATGAACTCAGAGACTACTGATAAATCAGGTAGAAAACAGCTCAGTTTTCAGGGAGCAGCAGGTGTGCAGGCAGTGACCCCTGGAATAGAGGGGGAAGGCACAGGATGAAATAGTTTAAAATGCTAACAGTATAGGCAGCCATCAGGTACTGGAGGATTTGTGAAATAATAATAATAATACAAACTGATTAAAAAAGAATATGTTTAACTGAAAAGTTGCCCTTTGACTTGTATAAATGGTTTCATTTATTTATATAAATGATGCAGTATTTCATCATTATATAAAAATAACTGCTGTCTATTTCCAGCTGCAAACAGCACTTAATTGAGGGATACATAGCTGAACATGAACTCAGGAACTGGGAGATTGGCTTTCCAGTCATGAAGTGTGAGCAGTAAAGGTGACTGACCCCATGGAACAAGACAGAACTGCAGTACAGAGACTCAAAGAACAATCTATACCAGCAGAATTCAAAGAAAAGCATGTAATTTATGGAGAGGGAGAGAGACATTTACAGTGCTGTCGTGTGATTGAGTGTACAAAACTAACTCCCCAAAAATAGTCTCTTATTCTCCTCTCCCTCAGATGGTTCCTTTTTTAGTTCTCTTGTGGAAGGCTTGGCAATGGGAAGAGGAAGCTGAGCTGCTACCAATGTCTCGTTAAACAGGGAGCAAAACTGTCATTTCCAGCTGCCTGTTCAGTTTGGAGTGTCTTTGCATTCTAGCAGAAAACGAGGCATGTGTTAACAAGATGGCCTTGCTGTATTATTTTCCTTTGAGAACATGGACCAAAATTAAATCTTGTTTTAAAACATGTGGTCTAATTTTATCCTAGTTTTATATGTTAGTTTTTCAGAAGGAAAAAAGCTGGTCTGGAGTTCTTCTTACCTTTTGCCTGTAAATATTTGTTAATCTACTTCATGCCAAACAGGAAGAAGTGCCTGCATTTAAACTGAATTTGAGGACTGCTTTATTAGCAGTTGATTTGTAAAAACAGACTTCTTTGCATCAGCCTGGGGTGTTCCTGTGTTGCCTTCAAGTTGCACTTGCAGGTACATTTCATAGATACTGTCTTGATACTCAGTGCCTTCCTCAGATTATTCTTCTCCAACTAAAGTTAACTTGTTGCCTGCTCAGTTGATGTTGTCCCGTAATGGCTGTATTCCATTGGGTCCATTGGTCCTGTTTCACTCTAGGCAGTGTTTCCTGTCCCTTTTAACGTTTCCTTGGCTGAAGTCCTGTCTATACATGTTGTTGCTGCAAGCTGCCTTTCATTGTGGCTCTTACTATTTAGATCTTTCCTAGTTCCCCATCTCGAATTGCATCCTTTCCAGCATTTTATTTATCATTAAGTCAGGAATTTCTGGTGACCTTTCAAATGTTCTTTTTAACATATTGGAGTAGGTGGATATTTGAAAG
>VZTI01004001.1:2017927-2068511 GCA_013397865.1 Struthidea cinerea | reverse complement strand
GGGGGGGACTGTGTAATAGTTTTGTATTTGCTCTTCCTACTAATTAATGATAAAATCCTCTTGGTTTTCATTATATCTGATTTAAGAAGTGAAAGATGATAGATTTTTTAACTGTTACAACCCCACTAAGCTATAATGTTTTAGCCAAAACAGTACAAAGCAAAAAACCCAAAGACTAAATAACATCATGTTGCTCTGGGGTTACAGCACTAGAGAATGCTCTTGTGAGACCCCACCTGGAGTGCTGCATCCAGCTTTGCTCCCTCAATGGACCTCCTAGGATATGTCCAGAGGAGGCCATGAAGATACTCAGAGCGCTGGAGCACCTTTGCTATGACACCCTTGGGATGTTGGGGAAGAGAAGGCTCTGGGAAGACCTTAGAGCACCTTCCAATACCTAAAGGGGCTCCAAAAGAGCTGAGGAGGGGCTTTTGACAAGAGCATGAGAGTGATAGCACAAGGAGGGGGTGGCTTCAAACTGAAAGAGGACAGGGTTAGATTAGATATTGGGAAGAAACTCTTCCCTGTGCGGGTTGTGAGGCTCTGGCACAGGTTGCCCAGAGAAGCTCTGGCTGCTCCATCCCTGGAAGTGTCCAAGGCCAGGTTGAATGGGGCCTGGAGCAACCTGGTCCCATGGAAGGTGTCCCTGTCCATGGCAGGGGGTTGGAATGACATGATCTTTGAGGTGCCTTCCAACCTAAACCATTCTTTGAATCTATAATTTTATGAATGCTTCTAAGGTGAATTCTAGTTGTGCTGTTCCTCAGCATTTTGTTTATTAATCCTCTGCTAATCTAGTTTGAGGTGGTAAGGCAAAAATGGGTAAGTGGCTTCTTAGACCATATATTGTTTTATCTAAATCTTTGATTTTTCTTCAGGCTCATGATGCCTCCTGTTGTTGTTCAAGCAATGATTATTTAGGGCAGAAGCTTCACAGTGTAGCTGTGTTTATTTTTGAATTTCCCTTTTATGTAGGTGTCTGCTATCTCTGACATTAAAACATCAGTACCAGCCTTCAGCCACAGTGTATCTTCTATTCCTTACTCAGCTGCACTTATTTTTTTGGTGTTTTCTTGTTTTTCCTCCGAACAAGAAGGACTTGGTTTCAAAACAGAGACCTCTGAGTGCTGTTAAATTTCACACCTGCTGACTCACATAGCACATGTAGCTGTTCAGGAAGCAATTGCTCAGTAAGAGTGTTCTTTCTGTTCAGTCAGTGAATTGATTTGGTTCCAGCACCCTGATCATGTTTTCATTACCTGTGTTTTCTAACCAGCTTTGTGCTGCTCCAGCTTTTTTGCTGACTGATGTTCTCTGGCCATTCAAAACTGGAAGCCTGTCCTGCAAACCTACTGTGTTGGTGCTGGTTTGGAGCAATCAAGTTGTTACTGATACAGAGCTGCCAGTGACTTATCATCTGATGTGATTGTGTGCACTGAAATGAAGTTGTTATGCTTCTGAAGTGCCTTTTTAAATACAATTATATGTCATATAAAGAAAGAAGCAGTCAGTGACCAAGGTGCATCAGATAAGTAACAGTGAAACAAAAATAGCAGACAGTCTAAAAAATAGTCTTGTGTTGGTTTTGTCTGTCAAATTCCAACAAAAGCTTTTACTTGACTTAATTGATGAAACTATGCAAAATAAAGTAATTGCCTGTTACTTATCCTTCAGGCATAACCTCTGGGAGGGGGGTAGGAAAAATTGGCCCTTTCTCTTGGGTGCCTGTGCAGGAGATGGCAAAGAAAATGAGAGATGTGACAGAGAAGGGAGTTGTGTGAGGAGCAGGGTCTGGGAGATGTCAGAGAAGAACACGGGAGACACGAACAAACAAAACTTAGGAGAAGACTTCCTCTTTCCCTTCTCTAGGGGCCAGAGGGACTCTGTGCAGTCTGCTCCAAACCAGGAGGCCAATGCCACTTGTTAGACAAGGGGCAAGACTGGAAGGAGGGACCTGCCCTGCAGGCTTTGGGTGGGAGGATGTGTTTGTTTTCCATGTTATATGAATTTATTTTTGTCATTTCTAACCCAGCATAACTCAGGGGTTTTTTGTCTCTCAAAACTTGGTTTTTAGTGTAATAAGATACAGTTTTAGAAATTCAAAAGCTTTTAGTGTGCAAAGTTTAAAGGAGGAGAGGTAGGCAGTGTTAGTTCTGTTAATCTCCACAACCACAAGCCCCACTAATTTCCTCAGTAACTTCCAGCTGAAACTTTCTCACCTACCCTGTCACACTGATAGAAATCCTTGTTCAGATCATCTGCTCTGGACATCACTGAATTTAATAATCTTCCTGATTTGTTCCTAGCTTGCCTCTTGCTTCTGCAGTCTGCTCCTGTGGTCCCAATCACATCATATTTTTTATTAGATTTGTTAATTTTTAAAATTTATTTTGCACTGCAATAAATTTTTGTACCTGTTTGTATTTCTTCACTCAGTGTCTTTCATAAAACCCTTAGTTTTGTTCTCTCTTCCTTTCCTCTAGTTGTGTTTGCTGCCTCCGGTTTCCTTTACTTTCAGTTAGGATTTTTCTTTGCTAATTCTCCCAAACTGATGAATTCTCCTCTTTTTTTATGGGCAATGGGAAAAACAAAAAGATTTGTCATTTGTATTTACTTGTGAAAGTGTAAACCAAATGGAGAGGGGGCAAAGGGGGAAACCTTCCATCTTCCCAGTGGAGAGGGTAGCTGGAAACACTTATGCTGGTCAGTGAGGGTGGCTAATTTTCAAAAACACTACTTCGTGGAGATGGAAAGGTCCTTAATACGTTCTTTAATTTGGTTGAATGTTTTTCTTGCATTTCAGTGCTTGGAGGCTCCAGCAAATTTAGGGAAAATGAGTCCAATGATAATTTCCTGTGTTGGTTCTCTGAAGTTTAGGGTTTTGGTGCTGAATTGGTGTTTCTGTTCTGGAGATGGGGACAGCTCCAGGGACATGGAGAGATTTGAAAATAAAATATTTCTGTGTTAGATATAGAAATCTTAATTTTTGTAAGGTTTCAAGTCTATATTAGAAGTTCAGTTGCTATAATGTACCACGGAGCGTAACTCAAGAGCCGCTGTGCAATCCAGTTTTAAATGCAATACACTGTGAGCCTGCTTTCTGAAGGCTCAACATAATTTTTATGACAGAGCTTTTATATAAGATGATTGCATTTGGCTTAAAACTGAGGCCAGTGGGATTTCTGTGAGTCTGTTCATTTTGTGCTTTCCTGTTACAGGCATCAAAGCCCTGTCACACAGCAGCCACTTACAGCACATGGACTGGGATTTTTGTTAGCTTCAGAATTTAAACATGAAAAAATCTTGAGCAGGTGACCTGCAGGGAATGCCCTGGGAAATGCTGTGTTCCACTGCTACAGGTCTGGTACTCAGGGATCTGTACTTTCAATGAATCCAGGTTGTTCCTGGGGGTCACATAGAGCTGGGTTTGTAGCATTGCCAATACTAGAATAATAATGTTTTGTTTAAAGCTTTATTTCCTATAATTATATTTATTGCCACCTTCACTTTTTTTTTTCATTTACTTTATTGTTTTTACGGTTGAGAAGAAGAATTAAAAAATATGTTTAAAGTGCCTCTTAAAGCCAGGACAAAAGAAAAGCAGTTCTTGCTCCAAACACTGATTGGTTTTGGGAACACGCTCATGGCTCTATTTGGGTTGTGTAACTTGGTTGGGATGTATGAAAAGTTAGAGCAGAGCCCTGACTGGATTACAGCCATTCACTCTACGTGGGATTTTTAGTGAAAAAATGTTGGCAATAACTGAAGTGCTTGTTCCAGGATCTCTGACAATTTTCACTGAATTTACATTTTGTCCTTCAGACTTTCTAATAGGAGATTACAGCATTACAGAACAATTCTGTATGGCTCACATGGTGGTTTATATTATGGTCTGCTCAGGATCTAGATAACATTCTTGCTCAATGATACTAATTTTCCTTTCATAATTTTGTTAGTACTTCAAAACCTGAGGTAGTTTAGCTCAACCCTGTAGGTAACACCTGTTCATGCTATTTTTTTCCTTCTTCAGTTAGGTTTTTGTTCTTCACAGATATGACTGTAACAGTAAAAGGCTTTCTTTTATGTGTTTAAAACTGCTTTGTACTATATTTAGCTTATCTGCCTCATGTAAGCAAGTAAGTTATCTTTAACTGCTACTCAGGTAATGTAGCTTCTCAAAGTACATTAAATGACAACGTTCTATGGTGTAATAAATCATGTGTTAGTCAGAATCAGGTTACTTTTGAATTCCCAGGAAAAGTGCTTGTGGAGTGCTCTGAAAGTCTCATATAATTTGTAGGGTCTCTTTTCTTGTTATTAAATATTTTTAATTTTCCAGTTAGAAATAAGTACTTGGAGAATGGTGGACATCTCTGTATCTTTACGTAGCAGGATTGTTTTGAAAATAGCAGGCAGACATTTCAACATGTTTTTCATGATTGTTTTGAGGATGACAAGTACCATTTCACCACCTGTACTACACAGACTTGTGCCTCTCTGGATATTGGCCTGCATCCTGTGGTTGCTGGCCAGAGCCATATGCTGAAGTGGAAGGTGGAAACAAATCCTTCAGAGGATTCTGTGCTGACAGGTTCCATGAGCAGCTCACACAGACGTGGAACAACACTGGCTGAGTCTATCACTGCAGGCTTTGTTACAGAACACTGTCCTATATTACCTGCTTTCTAAAATGCTTTTAAAATCTCAGAGAGAGCAAT
Organism: Struthidea cinerea; assembly: GCA_013397865.1. NCBI lineage: Eukaryota > Metazoa > Chordata > Aves > Passeriformes > Corcoracidae > Struthidea > Struthidea cinerea. The sequence continues at coordinate 2,063,793 of VZTI01004001.1, read as the reverse complement.
TTCTCTCTCATGTATGAGATAAAGGGACCCAAAGTATTTTGTGTTTGCATTCTAGCTGTTCTGCAAATGAAAGATAAGAAAGTTTATCACTCTTTTGGGCTATGATACTGTCACTCTTGTCTTTCCATCATTGCTCCTAATTATTATTTATTATTAATACAACCACACAAATGCAAATTATGCTCCCTCTCAGTGGGATTTAGAGTGCATCTTAAATTGCTGATTTCTGGAGCCATTTGATTGGAATCTGAGCAAGAGAAGTCAGAAGTCCTGGCCTTGATCACCTCCTGTGATACAATGTCATAGATTTGGGGTTTGTGGATGAGAGGAGAGTAGTGGATGAAGGCTTTTACTCAATGGTAGCAGGCTTTGACACTTTTTCCCACAGTACTGCTGTGTTGGGATGCTACAGGCTGGATGGGTGGGCCCCCAGCAGGGTGATGGGGATTGCTGCTCACCAGACGGAGGTGAGCAGATGGTTCCTTTGCTGTTTTGCAGGCAAGAACTGGGACCTGACAGCAGCTTTGAATGACTATGAGCAGCTGCGGCAGGTGCACACGGCCAACCTGCCCCAGGTGTTCAACGAGGGCAGGTTTTACAAGCAGCAGGAGCCAGAGCAGCCTCCTCAGGTGACCAAGGCTGAGAGGCCCTGCCTGCAAAGGCAGGATGACATCGCCCAAGGTAAGAGCTGCTCTGCGGGATTTCAGGGGATGGGCAGGTCTCGGAGCTGTGCTTGGCTGCAGAGAGTGGAAGGCTGTGTGCCAGCAGCCTGTGAGCTGTGTCACTGTCATGGGGCTCAGAGCTGCTGCTAGACCCTATTTTTCATGTTTTCATGGTTGTGAACTCTGCCTCACTTCTGCAAGTAGTTTTTTAATGTGTGATTGAAGTACAAAATATAGTGTCCCCAAGCAGTCCTGTGGTACTTATGAAAGGAGTTAATTAGAGGGTGTCACAGACCTCTATTGTATATAGTTTTCCATGCTTATTGAAACAAACAAACAAAAAGGTTTAAAAATCCGTATTTCACTCTTTGCATTCTTACTCACAGTATGTGAATAGGATGTATGAAGACTATGAATAACTTTCAGCTTTAAAATTTCATTTTTTATGGTTCCACAGAAACTGCCTCCTATCCCCTGCTGAATAGAAATTGAAACCTTAAGAAAAATTAGTCAACTACCTCTAGCAGTTAATTTCCAGTACAAGCTGATAAGCATTAGAATTTGCTTTTTTGTTTGCAGACCTCTTATGGGTTTTATTTCAGCTTTCTCTCTGACTGTTGGATTGCAGTTTTTTTCTGTGAATTTCTCAAGAAGCTGTTGTTTGCTCCAAAATAATCTGCAGGTCTGACAGCTTGTCATGTAGGCAGGTAATAGCAGTAGCGTGGTGATGGCTTTCTGTGCAGTCATTAAAAGCAACAGAAGGGCTTCCCTTCTCCTGCTGGCTCTTCCCTCCTATTAAACAGGAAATAGCATCAGTACTTAGGGGTTTTAGTAAAGCTCTTTAAAAATTGCTGACTTCCATCATAAGGAAAAGAACTATAATGCTTCTTATGACTCCTTAAAGCACTGAATACAAATAAAGGGAGGAAGAGCAGTTTTATCAACCACAGTTGATAAAACCATGTCCCTTCATCCTCTTTGGGATACAGTTTGCACTGAAATGTCCATTTGATGTTTAGTGGGTGCAGTAGGTAGTGTGGGGTACATCTGGCTTTGACCACCTGGACTGACAGGAACCTGGCTGCCAACTCAGTGTATAGCTGAGGATCTCATGGTCAGAGAGCCACCTCTGACTGACATGTGGAACTAGAGGTGTTCAGGAGGAGCAGAGGAGGGAAAGGAGCACCTTGGTTTGCCCCAAGGAGTGGAGGATGCAGCCAGATGGGGAGGGCTGGGCTGTGCTGGGAGGGGTGATGGAGTGGTATCATCTGTCTGTCAGTAATTTTTTTTCCAATGAATCTTTGAAAACTTAAGATACATCAAGAAAATATTTTATAGGAATACTTGTCTTTCATATCTTGTTACTTTTACTGCTGGTCTGTTTTGCTAGAAGGAGAGTCAAGATCCTCTGACTTGCCAAAGGGATCTGTAATAGGAACAAGCAATCTTTTACAGTAGAGAAATAACCTGAAAAAGGTAGCAAACAAGAAGTGGAATAAATTCCTAGTGAAAGCAATGTGCATTCACCAGCCTTGGCATTGCTGGCCTTTTATGCAGTGGTACAGGCTGTAACTTCTTTTTGGTTTCTCTACAGAAAAGCGTCTTTCCAGAGGGATTTCCCACGCCAGTTCAGCCATAGTCTCCCTTGCTCGCTCACATGTAGCAAATGACTGCAGCAATGAGCAGTTCCCTTTGGAGATGCCCATCTACACATTCCAGCTGCCAGACCTGAGCGTGTACAGCGAGGACTTCAGGAGCTTCATTGAGCGGGACTTAATCGAGCAGGCCACCATGGTTGCGTTGGAGCAAGCAGGTGGGTGACACCATGGGTGTCTGGCAGCAGCTGGGTGACACCATGGGTGTCTGGCAGCAGCTGGGTGACACCTCAGGTGTCTGGCAGCAGGTGAGTGAACACCTCGGGTATCAGTAGGTGGCCAATCCAACATTTGGATTGGCATTTCTAATCCTGCTGTGCTTCTGGAGCTTGCACATCCTGCTTGGGAAATAAAAGCCAGAGAGTAAAAGCAAGTACTGTGTTCTTTGCCAAATGACACATATCCCAATCCTCTGTTTCCTTTAAAACATTACAGAAAAACTGTCAAATTTAGTTAATAAAACAAAGTAATTGGGAGAGGAAGGAAAGGACTGAGGGGGGAGTCATGCAATAGAGAAGTACATGAGTTTGGATGGTCAGAAGGTGTTGGTACTTGCAGTTCTCATGAGGAAATTACATTGCAGAGACTGTAAAAGGAAACATCTTCAAGTTCTGTTGCAGCTTGAGGAAATAGTTTTTAGAGATGTATTTTATGTATTTATTTTTTTTTGTAATGAGAAACTCCATAATTTTAAAGTAATACTTCAGTATTGCCATGGGGAAAAATTGTAGATATTTAAAATCAATGTTAATTCACATCTATTAGTAGTCTTAAGTTTTAAGCCAATTTTGAAGGATATGGAGAAATCTATCTAAAATTAGTATTGGTGCCTTATGAAACAGCAGGAGTGTTAATGAACCATGAAATGAATGCATCCGTATAGTGAAATGCCCAACCCTGGTTAAAAGAGTTTTAAAATCAGATTTCAGGGTTGCTTTTGGGATATGGAATAGACAGTTGCTTTTTTTGTGTGTGGATTGCTCTACTGGCTTGTTTAACGCTCTGGATTGATCTGAGATTCGTTCTCCAACCCTGGTGCCCTGTGTGAGCCCAAACTCGCATAAAGTGCACTGAGATAAAGGGCATCTTTGGTTTGAGGCAGGAGCTCTGCTCATCCGGTGTCCCACTGAGTACTTACAAGGTGTTGTCACGTGCTCTTTTTTTGGCTTTGGAAATTGAAAAGCCAGACATACTTAGATAATAGCCTCAAACAGTAAATACTTAAGGAAAAAGAAACAAAACCTACAAACAACCAGAAGAACCCCAAGCAGTGTTCGGAAGGCCTTTTTCTGGGGGAAATAGCAGTATAAAATAAGGTAGGAATGCTACCAGGCAACTATGAAGCTTGAAAACTGCAAGTCACCTATCAAGAAAATATATCCAGTTTTTCTAGGAACTAGCTAACCCAAGGAGGACAGGGAAAAAATAGGATGGTTCTTCCTCTGGCAGCTCTGCCAAACCCTCCAAATTCCATAGGAATATCCATATCAGAAGATACCTTGGTACAGTATCACTGTTGACCTACCTGCTTCAGTGCAATTACAGCCTTTAGAGTCTAGTATGAACTAGATGATTGCAGAGGCTTTCTGACCTTAAAATCAGAGAATATGTGAATTTAGGGCTGACATCCTCTAATCTACAGAGCTGGCTGGCTTTGACCTTGAAATGGCTGCAGAAGCTACCAGATTTGCTGCCTCTTAGCATTCCTCTCTCAAATCTCTCTGAAAATTAGAATAAATCATTTATTCTTTTCTTCAGGTTAATTAGGGCAGTAACTTGACACATACTGGAAAAGTCCCTTCATCCCCAGAGCCTCTTGCATTGCCTGGACAGGAGGGGGCTTGATCATTCGAAGTACTCATGGTTTTGATCACAGGTATCCTTGTAGCTTACATTGACTAAGTTTACTTTGTGAGCTTTTAATTCAAATAAGCTGGAACTTCCTGGAAAACACTTCTGCATTTCAAGTAAGTTAAACAGATCAAACAGTTTGCTTAAGAAAATCATGTAAGGCTTCATATAAACAAATCTTTTGTCTTTGTTTTAGATGTAAAGATATTCAGTTTTGTGCCTATTTAATTTATTTTATTTGTTGTACAAAATGAAGGGTGAATTAATAGGAAAGCCACATAGTATTAGACATTTTATTGTCTCCTACCAACAGTTTGACTATGTTTTGGTCAATGACATAAAAAAACTAAAAGATGAGGCGCATTTCCTGCAAAGAGCCTAAAATCTATTTCAAACCAAACCCCATGAAGGACAGTAGCTTCAGTAGCTGAGGTTGGGTATGTTGTTAAAGGAAGAGAGGAGTATAATGGGTATAGTGCCATGAATTTCAAGAGAAAAGAAATAGAAAAGAAGCTGATTAGGCAAAAGGAGGAGGAAATTTGCTAGGAGCTAACAGCTTACTACTCCCAAAGCCTGGATTGGGAGAGCAGAATTGCCACTAACAGTGTCACACATGGGTTCTGAAGTGGCCATATGAGCTGGGTGTCTGTAAAAGCCTGTAAGGCTTTAATGTTCTTTTTTTATATGCTTAAACTCTTGCCACTGTGATATCTATGTGTGACAGAATGTCCTGGTCACATTGTATCTGTATGGAAACTCAGAACAAAATTCCCAATTTACTGCAAAGTGCTGTGTGAGATAATAAAGGAAAGGCCCAGAGAAAGGCAGTATGATTTACTTACTCCCCACTGCTGCAATGTATTATTTGCTCCTTAATGCGATTGCTTTCCAAATATTCCTCTGAAAGGACAGAATGCATTGCATTCATAAAAACATTTTGAGGTTTTGTCCATCTTATAAACTCAGCTGTTGATTATTGCCAGAATTGGAATGAGGTCAGCCTCTAAGTAATGGGCAGAGCGATCTCTGGGAGCTCTGGCAGTAATCGCTGTGGTTCTTCAACAGAGGATGGCTTGAAGTACTGAGAATATTAAATGAAGTCTGTGTGAAAGCAATTTTATAATTGTAAATATTTTGCTGCGGCAAGTTGATTTTCATTATAGGCACGTGCCCCCCTGTGTGTTCTTAATGTGTGGGTTGACACAAAGAGATATTATGAAAACTTCTGCTGTACTGAAGTTCTGCTCTACTGTGTTTTAAAAAACAGTACAGGCAGAGGAATGGCTGGTGTTTTTAACGAAAAGATAAACCAATTCTATTGCAGTGCTGAAATACAGTTCAATACAAAAAGTACAAGTATACTGTATGAATGTCCAAGGACTGTTTTCCTCCACTTTTCTTTCTGTGCTCATGTTTGCGTTTTCTAAGAAGCATTTTATACAGCTACAGCAAAAGTAAATAGTAATGTGCTGTTAAGCCTGGGTTTCATGTCCCCCAAACCAATCCACCAAAATTCTGGAAATGTTTGATCTCAGTTTTCATTTAAGCTCCATTTTCCTGGGTTTTTTTTCCCTAAAGGGACCCACTATAACCACTAGATTTGAAAAATGAAAATGCACTTTTTTGTTAAAATCCAATAATAAACCCATATCTGCTATTTTTTTCAGCCAGACGTAAGCTTTGTGATGTTAACCAAGCCCACAAACACTTTTTGCAGAATGTGCTTGACAGAAGATCACTTTTATAGAAACCTCCTGTTACTCAAAAGATTCATAAACACCAGACCTTGCCATTTATTACCAATAGGTGCTAGTTAATCTGCAAAACTGTGCCACTCATTATTTCCTAAAGTCCTACCTAAGGTCTGTCTGTTTTTAGGTCTTCTAACAATGCTTTACGCAGCACCTTGGTGTAACTTTTTGCTGAATATGATTCCACCAAAACATTCTGCTGAAAACAGGTGGCAAGTTGTCATTTCGCAGATGCAGGAGTTGCTGAAAATTATCTTGTTATTTCTAAAGGCTGTCTAATAGTGCTTTAAATTAAGCTTTTTTAATGCATATTTAATTTAGAACACAATAAGCCTAGTCTGAGGTGTTGTGCATTTACAAACCAGCTGCTAAAATCATTTGAGAATTACCAGATGTGCTTATTGATCTGCTATGCATCTTTACAGTGTGCTACTCTTAACCCATTCTGACTAATTGCAATTTAATTCCATAGCTCTTAGTACCCAGAACAATTAACTGGGGCACATAATAAATATTGCTACGCTATTTTTCCCATAATGTGTATTACCTGTCATTACAAATAAACTTCAGTATAATTTTGTAATGAAAACTTATTAATGGAGAGACATTTATTTGTTGTTTGAACTTCCTTCTGTTCTGGGGGTTTAAGTGCAAGACTGCCTGTACAAATATATAGATGCTATTTCCTCTCAGCTTCCCAGTCAAGAAACTGGGGGAGAAAAAGTCTGCCTGTTGCATTATTCATTCAATTATTCACTTGTGCATTATCCACAGACCTGCCAAGTCTTGGGAAATGTACCAGCTCTACTCACCCCTGTTAATCATCTGCTCTTCCTCATCCCCAGAGATGTTACACAATTACCCCCATTCGCTTTCTTTCTATTAGAAGTGCTCATATGACCTTTTAACCAAGACTTAACACTCCAGTTTGCTACCACATGGCAACCTGTGTGCCAAGAATTACCTACTTTTAGTGTGGCCTTGGGCAGTGATAGTCTTCATGACTTATTTCTTCATCAAATATCTGTCCACTTGTCAGGCTTTTCCATAACCAATCTCTGGTTTGTAATCTGTAAAACATGCTTCACATAGCAATGATGGATAAGTGGTTCTCTAAGTATTCCCAAAAGAGAAAAGCCACATTCTATACTACCCCTCAGGCGATGCTTTGGTGTCACTTTAATTCTCTGGTAGTGTAGCTGTTGGTTTTAGTAGATCTAATAATGATTTCCACTATGGGAAATGAGAGGAGAATCAGCTGTTGAAACAATCCATCTGGTTGAAACAATTTACTTAATAAACTTACCTTTATAGTAACATATCTGGATTACTGCATACGTATTACTTTTGTCTTTTGACAAAAGAAAAATGCCTTTATTACCTTAATGTAATCTGCCATGTGTGTGTGGGAGGCCAATGTCGATTATGTTTGGGAACTGACAGCAAGACTCATAAAGGTGTTAAGGCAATAAACTCCTTGGAAATCCATCCCTGGATGCAGCATATGAGAATGGAAGATGCAAATTAATTAAAGGTGCTGTCTTCTTTTCCACATCCATATAGAGAATAGTTTATCTGCCTCTTGTTTCTAATCTTTTCAGTTTTGACTTCTGACATTACATTGAAGCTTATTTGATAAAGAGGATGTTCATGGTTACCCCTCCTCCTCTGTGTGCAGAGCACTGGCCCTGTTCCAGGTTCCCCTCCCCCCTGTAACCGGTGTTTTCTTCCCAGGGCGCCTCAACTGGTGGTCCACGGTGTGCACAAGCTGCAAGCGCCTGCTGCCCCTGGCGACAACGGGCGATGGAAACTGCCTCCTGCATGCTGCCTCTCTGGGTAAGGGACAGTCTGGACAGGAAACCTACTGCCAGAAATATTCACTGCTCTCCTCTAGCCCCGACCAAAGCTCAGAAACACATGAGATGCAAAGATTTGCATTAAAAGTCTGGTTCTGCAGCAGTATGTTCTTCGCATTTCACTGTAGTGTTGTTTCCCTCAAGCGTGCCTAAAGCAGGAAAGGAAAAGGTTTATCAGGATATAAAAGTATAATTGGAAGAGTATCCAAACCTATGTGTCACAAATGCCAGTGATTTTTATTTTCCTTATATTTTTCGTGTTCCCAGCCTAACAGCTCTGGAACAGGCAAATTCCAGAACTTGCTTCTGCAGAATTGTCCTCATTATGCACAAGGAATTTCATTCATTCTCTTGATTTTTCTTCAGACAGCTCTCTGCTGTTTTCAAGAATGCAGTGTCAAGCTATTAACTCTGTTAGTTCCTTGTAGGTTTAAGCATATGTGAAACAGCATTTGGGGTGAATTAAAATAATTTCCAATTGATAAATTAATTGTTTATAGAAGATTTTTGAAGTCTTTCTGCAAATCAGTAGAAACCTGTGAAGCTGCAGGTCTTTGTGCTTTCTACATCCTAACCTATTATCAGGAAACTTAGATTTTGTTGCAGTTGCTAAAATCTTCCAACAGCAGTACTCCAAAAAGTGACTTTTTAAAAACACTGGGATCTTTAATATTTTGAAGAGACTCCTCTTGTTGAAAGAAGTAGTAAGAAAAGAGTTTTTGCTGTTTCCGAGGATCCTTTTATCTTTGCCTGCTTCATTTTGTATGTTAATTACTGCAAATGTTTGGAGTATTTTGACCTGAACCCAACAGCTGACAGTGGGGTAACTGAAACATGGGCACAGTGTAGGTTACTATTCCCAACCACATAAAGATGTTTCATTATCTTAAAATTAACTTGAAAGCCTGTGGCTGGTTGTATTTTTAGACTTTCTATAATCTTGAACGCTTGTCTCTTTATCTGGGTGTTGAAGCCAAAGGAAATTTCCTGCTGTGTAAGAGCTGGAGCCTTTGGGTGCTGGTACCATCTGTGATTCTGAGAGGTGCCTGCAGTGCTCATTTACATCCTTGTGCCTGCTGGCAACTGCAGCTAAAACCAACCTGTGCACTGAATATTCCATGGCTTGCAGCAAAGTTGGAGTTACCTGCAAGCAAACACTGAACCAGCTCAAATCCTTGGTCATTCCTTAATCAAAGTTTAAAATGTGTTAGAACTCCCTCGTGTTGTTCATTAGCTTTTTTACATTAACTCTTTTCTTTAGAAACCTTAAAAACAGTGAGTGAATTATTTGCCAGGGAGAATCTTCAATTATGTATTAGCTATTTCTGTTTCACTGCAGCTTCTTTAAAACTGGATGTCATCTTGTGCTGCTTTAGGGATGTGGGGATTTCATGACCGGGACCTCGTTTTACGGAAAGCCCTCTATACTATGATGAGAAGTGGAGCTGAAAGGGAAGCACTGAAAAGAAGATGGAGATGGCAACAGACTCAGCAGAATAAGGAGGTTGGTATGGCCCAAAGACCGCCTTGTTAATATCATTTAGGGTTAAAAGCATTCTTCTGAAGTTTGCTGTGAAAGTTTTAATTCCTATCAAATTCCTTGTGCTGCCATTTTGCACGGGGCAAGAGATACTTGTATTTAAAATTTCATATCAGAATGCAAATGTGTTTGTAGCTTTGTGGGTATAACTATGCAGAGTTTTGTGCCTAAAATGTCTAAGATGAGTTTGGAACCTGTGGAAAATTAAATGTATTATTTAGCTATCAAAAGCATTAAAAAATGAGTGGATGAAACCCACAAAAGAGAGAGAACACCATTTAGGAAAGATTTCCTAGAACCATGACTTAGGATTTTTAGAGCTGTGGCCAAATATTGAGTGGATGTTTTCTAACTAAAATAATCTGTAAATTTGGTTTGACTGTTGATTAAAAGCTGTACCTTCAGCATGTTATTATTTCCTAAGCAGTGGCTAGAAAAGTCAATTTCAGGAATAATCTTGAAGGCAAACAAGTGAATGTGCTAACTCCACAGTTGGCAGTTCAGAACCTTTCAGTAAGTTAGTATTATTTCACCTGAGTAGAAATGTTGAAATATTAATGATCCAAGATACTGAACTGAGTCATGTGTGAAACTCAAGGTAGTTGTAAACACTGCTACAGAGCTCTGCTTACACTGTGTGTCAGCAGCGTGGTGACAGCATTTCCTTCTGTCCCATAGTCAGGTTTGGTATACACGGAAGAGGAGTGGGAGCGCGAGTGGAACGAGCTGCTCAAGCTGGCATCGAGCGAGCCTCGCACGCATTTCAGCAAGAACGGGGGCACTGGTGGGGGGTAAGTTTGGAGCATGACAGAACCTCTGGGGCTTTATTTTCAGTAGGAAAACAACACAGCACAACCGAGTGAAGGTGTTCATAGCCCCACCAATCTGCCTTTGCAACTGTTGTACCCTTTTGGCATGGTAGAATTATCTAAATATCCCATTGTAATATTTAGCATTTTGGTGAAGTTTTCTTGTACAGTTACCACACTAACTTGAGGTTACTTTGTATCCAAAAGAGTCTGGATTTATTAAATCCTAATTGCTTTGCTTGTGGAACAAGCCTGTTGGCAGTATCATTTCGCTTTTTTCAGAAATATATTTGTGAAAAGGTTTGGGATGAAACAGTATCTACAACATTTAAATACCTCCAACCCACATATAGAATCTGCTTTAAATAGGCACTGTGATAAACCATCCCTCACTTTCAGTGCAGTTATTTCAAAAGGACAGGATATTGACCAGCCTTCAGAATGCAGGAGCTTTAATTTTTGTGTCTAGTGTTTATCACTAAAAATATTTTGTGTTTGCTCAGTGCATAATTTTCTCTAGCTACTGTTTCCCCTGGGGAAAATCGCATGTGGTGATAAGTAAATTGACAAAATAAGGCATACAGCACAATGAGAATAACAAATTTTGTAGAAAATATTCTTTGGGCTCTGAAAGAATATTCTGTTTTCCCTTTAACCCTGTGATATTAAGGATAGGTAATACTAGGAAGCAAGAGGACATTGCTTAAAAATTGTCAGCCGCAGTGTGTCTCATTTTCTTCTATTCTGAAGTGAAAAAAAAAAATTGTTTGCATTTTAGTCTCTAGTTTGTTTCTTATGTTTGTAGATATTTTCCTGTTGATACGTTTCAGTTTTCTAATGCAGTTCGGTTCATACTTCTATTAAATCTGGTCATTCCACCCGAATTTTCTCTGGCCTTGTTCTGTTTCATTCCGTATGTTCCATGTACCACATAGTTTTAGTACCTTCTGGTCAGAGATGCCCTCAAATGTTATCTTTGCCAGGCAGTCAACCTTCAGTTCCCAGGTACCTACACAGGGAGTAGTACTATTACATAAATAATCTTCTCGTCATGATTTGCATTTCTCTTTTATTCAAATCAAAATAAATACAAATAGCCAACAGTTAATTTTCCCTTTGAAATAGTGAAAGATAGATCAGGCAAGAAACTTATCCTATTAAACATGTGAATGTATAGTTCTCTTTACATTCATACCAAAGACAGAATGAATGTGGCAGAATGAATTATTTTCTCGGTTTAATGATCCCATGTTCAAAGTAGGGCCCTTGACAAGGAAAAGGAATATCAAAATAGTATTTTTGAGATGGGGTATATTATGTCCTCTAGTTAGGTGCTATATTAAGCAAGCTTGCACATCAGTCTTTGAACTGTAGATGAGACATTTTCCTTTGGTGTCAGAATTAGCTAAAGCATCAGAAGTTGTATCTGCTTCAAAAGAATTCAGTGACAAACCTAAGCCTGGAATTGTGCTACCTCATTCATCTGCAAACTTCTTTTAGTTATTTTTTAGAGTGAACTACGTGCAAAGGAGATCAGCAATTGTCACTAAATTTCCAAAGATTTCTCCTTCGTGAGCACTCTCATTCTGAGACTGGGAAGTTGAAAAAAGAGGAAAAGGAAATACAGAAAAACCTGGTTCTTAAGTTCTTGTTTCCAACATGTAAAGCAGAGCAAGCTACTTATGAAGCAGATTCTTGTTTTGAAACAGATTAGTACCTCTTTCTGTAAATGTAAAAATGAATTCTAGATGAACATAATTGCTTCATTTATCTCCATTTACGAGGAAAAGCAGGGGCACTGAATTGCAGGAACTGCATTGAAAAAAGGAAAATGTCTTGTACCCTGTTTTTTGTTAAGAACCTAGCTATTGCCATCCTGCTCCAAAGAAAATTCCAACCCCTTCCTTCACTGTGCAATTGTCAGTCAGAGCCTGTTCTCGTGTGAGAGTGAATAGCACTGTTGTTATTCACTGTTGAAAACCCAGGTGCTGTCGTGGTGTGAGCTCACACAGACTCTGGAAGTGGATGGTATTTGTCTTTAGTCACCTCCTAGCTGTGTCTGCGCTGTTGGCATTATCTTATTAAAAATTCAAGGGACTTAAAATGGGGAAGAAGGGAGGGAATGCTGCTGTCATCTTCCTGTGTGTTGTTGGAGTTTTATTTGAGGCAGAAACCCAGAACATTTAAACAGAAAGTACCTCTCAAATGCAAGTGTTTGCTGAGGTTTTGGACTTGGTTGGGTATTGAGAGTGCTTTAACAGCTCTTCACACACAACTCCTGCAGCCATGCAAGACCCTCACCTTGTACAGAATTTAGTTTAGACCATTTAACAAGACTTTGCTCTGAAATGATTTTTATTTGATCTGGTGTCTGTTACAGGAGTGCTATTTCTTGTTAACTGCTCAGTCTATGCAGCAATTATAGGGTGCAGATAGAAATGGTTCATTATAACATATTTATTGATTGTTTGCTGTAGTTTCTAAAGGCTAATACCTCTTTTCATTTGGCCTATTTTCAGTTCATCTAAAGTACTGAAGCCAAGCACAGCCCAATTGCTCTGGTGATTCAAATATGGAACTCAAAGCATTCACATTCTGTGTTTCCTTTCCTTTAGTCAATTCAAGATACCTTTTTTTTTTCTTGAAGAATGAAAGCGAATGTTCCACTGTGCAATTTCCTGTGTTTGAGTTGAAGCCCATTGCTGACAAACATTGAAAGGAAATCAAAGGAGAGGTTCCTTTCACTGTACGGAAATCAAAGGAGAGGTTCCTACACCTACAGCTGCAGCTGGGTTTGTGCTGGTTTTCATTTGGGGATTGTTAAGCAGGAAAAGAAAGGTGTCAGAAATGGAATGGTGGCAAACTGAGCCGTGAACTCAGGTGTCTTTCTGATCTCCTGCTTCTGGCAAATCACCAGGTTGAAGAACTTTATCCCTGTCGTTGTTTCAGTGCATCTCCGCTGTCTGAGGGCATCGATCTCTTGCTCTGTGTGAATCCCAAAACGAGCCCTAAACTCAGAATAGCTGTTAGAGTCTGTTGGTCTGAGAATCTGGAACTGTGTGTGGGGAAGGAAAGCAAGGTTACCATAGGGAGCTGTTAGAAGGAAATCCAAAGACATGAGAACAGATCTTGCTAAGAGTTTATAGGCAAGAGAGCAGCAGCCAGCCAGGTGGAACAGCAGCATAGGTGACTTTCCCTTTCCAGCTTTTTGAAAGAGGTTTTCTTTCATTCCTGGCTGCAGTACAAATTGGATTTTCCATAAGAGAGGGAGTCTCTTTGGAGTGCTGAGTAGGTGTCTGCTGTGTTTGGACTGGAGTACTAGTGGTCTCATAGGTCAGACTGAGATTTTTTTTTTTTTCTTTTTATTATTAATTTGTTCTTAGAATTGAGGTAATTTATTTAGTCAGAGTGCTCTGGTTGAGCAGGGTTCTGCAGTGCAGATTTACATGCTCTTATATAAGTGGATTTCATTATTTCAAGTTAGCTTTACATGAACAGAAGAATTAATTTCCGTTTCTTAAATTTTCTTTGCTTCCATGTTTTATTGACAAAATTATTTTGTCCGCAATTTTCGTGGCCATGTAGCCAGCATACATAAAGATCCCTGAAAAAAGTGGAATGATCAGTGGATCAAAGGATGTGGCAGGTTGCTATGGATACTTATTAATGATGATTTTTCATTCTCATTAATCTTTAGGAAAATTCATACTGAATCCTCAGCAAGTGGCACTGAAAGAATATAAAATGGGCCACATTAATTACTGGCAGTGATGGTAGAAAATGGAACATAGAAAAGGTTTCCCAGAGAGACTGTGAACTCTTTCTCCTTGGAGGTACCCGAAGGCTGTCTGGACACAATCCAGGACTTTGGGTGGCCCTGATGGAGCAGGGGCTGAATAAGGTTCCCCAGAGCTTCGTTCCCACCTCAGCCACTCTGATCTTGTGGCAGTGCAATAGGAGAGAAGGGTTTGAAATGTGTGCCTACGATCAGAAATCGTGAATCAAACAACATGGTGATGTGATATTGAAGAGTAAAAAAAGCCCAGTGGAAGTTTGGAGTTTGTGCGGTCAGGTATGGCATCAGCTGATCAAAGGGATAGAGATCCCTCTGATACAGCTGCATCTGGAATATGCCTTTCACTTCTAGAAACCTCATTAGCTAGGAGATGAGGAATAATTAGAGGATCTGAAGGAAAAAATTAGGACTGATAGGTTGGAAATACTAATGTGAGAAGATAGCTGGAAATCTTTCTGGCATATTGTCTTGCCAATAACATGATTCCCCTGAGCTGCTTTTGGCTGACAGATTACTCTGAGGTGACAGAATGGACTGCAAATGCTGAAAAGCTGTCACAGCCAGCTATGGAGAAGAGTTCAGTAAGGAATATGGGAAGAAATTGCAAAATGGGGAATTTAGTTTGAACATCAGGAAAAATTTCCTGATGAGTCTGGGTAGCAGGAGGAGGGATCCAGGAAAGGAGAGGTGTCTCACTGCTTGACCAGTGAATGTGTCCTGCACCAGTGTGCTGGTGATCATTTCCATCCTGCTGTGCTCCTGGGCTGGGATGAAAGATTTTAAAGTGAAGTTCCAGGGGTGGGCTGGATGCTGTCAGACCTGTGAGAGGTTGCTGTGTTTGTCCCACACACTCTGGAGCAGTGTCCAGACGCTTCTGCTCTGTTACTGTTGTTCACATCCATGGAAAGTTAACCCCAGTCAGTTCTGGAGGTTCCCTGGCAGTAAGAGGACAGGTGCTGCCTCCACTTAACAGTGTGCCTGTGTCACCTTGCCCGTCTTTATTTATCAGCGCTCACAAAAGCTGTGCTCTGGGTGTATTATATTCTTAAGTGGCATTTAGCAGTGAATTACCACCTTTACTTTTGTCTGCTTCCCACAACCCTGCCATTTTTCAGTCTTCTTCCATCTAGTTTTTGTTTTCCAGACAGAGGCAAAGCCTTGAAATGTGGTAGTGACATTAATGACATTAAACTGGGAAAACAGAAAGGGGATAACTGAAATCAAAAATTCATTAAAATGTTTATGCAGTCATAGAAGGACTTGGAAATGTTCCGGTAGAGAAGTGGGGACTTTAACAGATTTATTCTTGCAGTCCAGATAAAAGAATGATCTGTTAGGTAGAAAACTGACTTTATAGGTTGGATTTCTAAAGGTGCTGGGCATTTCCATCTCCTGGAAGATTGTGGGGCTGATCTAAAGCATAGTGATACTAGTTGGAAAACTTTTTTTAAATGCTGCTGTTATTTTATCTACAATTTTATTATTTTATCTGCATTTTCCTTTCCATTTCTTTTTACCTACTTTAGTTATTGAAATATGGGTTTCAGAAGAGTGGGGATATAAGTGACAGTGAAGAAGAAACAGCTGCTGGGGTGTGTTGATCCACCAAAGGCTCATGGTTGGTTCAAGCTGGTTCATAAAGTCTCAATGCTGTGTCTTCCAGAGTGGACAATGCAGAAGATCCAGTGTATGAGAGCTTGGAAGAATTCCATGTTTTTGTCTTAGCCCATATCTTGAGAAGACCGATTGTTGTAGTAGCAGACACGATGTTACGAGACTCAGGGGGAGAAGGTAAGAGCTTTTATTAGAGATCTCTGCACCGCTGTAAATCGAATCAATTGTAAACTGACACCAGCAAAAGACCCAGCTGTAACATACCAGTGTCCATGGCAGAGCTGCTGCCTTCTTCTGAAAGAAAAAACAAAAAACAAAAAAAGCACAGAACGATGCTCAATTCATTTCTATTAGATAAAAGTAAAAAATACAGGATAATTATATAGCCTTGCTAAAAATCTCTTTATCCTAGATATTTGCTATTAACTTAAATAACCACCAAATTACAGAACACAGTACATTTCTGACTGGTCTGTGTGAACAAAGTTCTAATTTTGCCATGTTATTTTGGTGCCCCTTAAAACTCTGCAGAAATCAATCTAATCTGACTTTGAAAAACTGAATTGAAATGTGTGTCTCTTGGATTTTTGTTTTTAATGACTCCTTTGCAGCTTCTCACTCAAAAGTTTTGAATGTTTTATTCAGTTTGCACATGTGAGCACACGAATGTTACATCCATATGTGGAGCCAGCTGGACGCTGTCTGAGCAGGACTCGGAGGATTAAATTCATCTCACTTTCTACCATGAACTAACAGAATTCTAATTCATGATAGGGTGTTACTTAATTAAGGGGGGATGTTTGGCTGATTAAAGGAGGATGTTAAGCAGGTGATGGAGTTTACAGAAATTGATTTCCACAGGAAAATACTGCATAATTTCAGTTTCCATTGCAAATTAAGAACTACAAATAATAGTTGTAGATTGTTCTGTAGGTTACTGAAAAACACACCTCAAAGACAGGGCAGTCACTGGTCACAGCCAGAACAAGGGGTTCATTAGGGGAACTCATCTTGCAAATATTTCAGCAATAAAGACTCATATTTTTGTAGCAAAAGGAGAAATAATTGGTTGGAAGCAAAAACATTGAGAGGATTGTCCTGCCCAAACCTGCTGTTTCCCATAGTTATATATATATAAACAAGTGAAGAATCTTTCAAAGGAAAATTCTGCCCCTCCAGATGGAGTATCCCATTCAAATTCTACTTGTCGGATTTTTTGAGTCTTTCCTTATCGTTTATACATGTTTATGTACATTCAGATATGTACAACGTGTGTGATGAAATGTGTGGACTACAACCATGTTTGTAGTGTTTCTTATAGAGATCTGTTAATGCAAGGCACAAGCAGAGCATGTTACCAAATGACCTGACAGTATTACCGATGATTATTAGAAAATAATTCTGCCTAGAAGCATTACAGGAAGGTACAACTCTGCTTACATGTGTGAGAGTCATCAAGATTTTGTTATAAGACCATAATATCTTTACTAGTAAACAATTAGAGCAAGGAAAATTACGTATGAGCAGAAGGTTTTCCTTATTGTTCATATATTTCCTGACATTTTTATAATGAAATTTTATCTGTTGTTGTGACTGTTTCCTGCATTGATCCCCACTTTAAGCTGCTCTCCTGGAGCTCTGAAAAAATTGCAGCACAATTTTTTATACAACTCTTGTCTGTTTTTTTACATAGTTACAAAAATCTCCTTTTTCTCTGCAGCATTTGCACCGATACCGTTTGGAGGAATTTATTTGCCACTTGAAGTTCTACCAAACAGATGCCATTGCTCACCTCTTGTGCTGGCCTATGATCAGGCCCATTTCTCTGCTCTTGTCTCCATGGAACAAAAAGACCAACAGAGAGAACAAGGTATGCTTTAAACACAGCAGCACTGGCATATATATTGAATACAATGCACAAAGTACTTTCTTTTACCTGTAGGTGTATTTGTCTGTCAGAAAGGAAACAATATTCACTAAATTTCATTGCTGCATGTTTAGGAGTCTGAGTGACCTAACCACAAGACAATGGTACAGTCCATTTCTTCCTAACAACTGGTATAATATCAGCAGACTGACAGACACCTCATTTATCTGGGGCACATCTATCTGCCTTCATTACACCAGGTCTTACAAGAGCAATGATGTTACAATAATGTTAAATATCCTTGAGGTTAGCAATTG
The DNA here is from genome assembly GCA_013397865.1 of Struthidea cinerea. Taxonomy (NCBI): domain Eukaryota; kingdom Metazoa; phylum Chordata; class Aves; order Passeriformes; family Corcoracidae; genus Struthidea; species Struthidea cinerea. The sequence goes on along the minus strand of VZTI01004001.1, from coordinate 2,046,075 downwards.
CCTTTCTGTAGGATCTTCCTATACCTGTATTCCCACAGGAAAGGTGCTGGGAGAGAAACCCCTACCAGATATCCAGCACGGCATCAGAAGCATTAAATACTGACTTTCATGTACAAGTTCATCCAGGTTAATTACAAGGGTCGGTGAATCAAAGTGGTGTTTGTTTTGTGTGACCTGATAGTACCTCTCTTACTGCAGGGCCTTGAATGCACAGGCTTCAGTTGTGCGGAGCAGCAGAGAGCATTTGGCATTTATTCTGGGATGAAGGGAATGCTGTAGCTGTCGCTGTCAAGCTGGTTGCTGTTGGAGACTGCAGCAGTCCAGCAGCAACCACAGCATTGCCGTTGTCCTCCACATGCTGTGACAGGAGGGAGATCGGCACAGGGATGCTCCAGCAGTGCCTGCGGTTTGCACAGTCAGCAGAGCAGCTCTGGCAGCTTTGGCGCATGGCAAGGGAGAGCCACAGTTGTCAAGTGTCAGCAACAATGGCACAGGGGCCACAGCACATGGGCAGATTTTGAGCTATCAGAATGCAGCTTAGAGCTGCACCTTCTTAAAAGGAGCATCCTGGAGAGCCAGGCCATTCATAACTTGTAGTATTTATGCTCTAACCAAGTGTCAGGAGCAGCCTCTGACTACCGCAGGTACATACACCCATGTTAAAGCAGCTGCTGAGCTCTCTAGTGGAGGAGACAATATGTCTGTATTTGAGAAATACGTGGGGTCAGATAAATACTGATGTGAATGCGTGAAGTTCAGCTTTGGCATAGAGTCCTGTATCTCAGATCATTTAAAACACTGCTATAATTAGATATAAAGAGAAAACACGTTAATATCCCCTTGTCTGGAGAGGATTTAAAACACATTTTGACATTTCTTTTTACCAGCACACAGCCCCTGGCATTCTGATGGTCACCAGGGGCGGTCTTGTTTTGAAATCCAGTGGCTGATTAAAAACCGGTAAACACTTTTATATTCATGCAGGCTCGACTGATGCAGATGTTTTGTGTCTTTGTTTATGGAAAACACAGACTGGGTCTCAACCTAGGCCCCTACGATTGCTTCCTTGGCCTTGGAGCTTCCCACACTGCTGTGCTCAGTCCAAGTAACACTGTAAGAGATGTGGCAGTGGTTTTAAATAGCACTGTGTCAGTCTCTGTGTCAGCAATTTATTGTACTGGCATGTTCAGAAAGAGTTAAAGTGTTGTTCTTTTTAGATGAATTGTGGCACTTGAGGCATGGGGATGAGAGCTGGGAAGTGCTGTGACTTCCTTCACAGCACAGAAGGCAGCACACCCAGCTAGGGAATGGCAGCAAAGTCCTCACTGTGTGTCTCAAACTGCAATGGACCAACCAGCGGCTGTTGCTTGTCACTTATCCCATCTGTTGGAATTCGGGCTGGTAGACTGTGCTTGGAGTAGTGTAGTTCCAGGTAGAGAGCCCCTACCAAGTGGGACCAACACTGACCAAAGCTGCAGACCCTGCTGGGTCTCAGGGAGGTGCTGCAGGCTGTGGAGTTTGCTTTAGAAATGAATGGGTTGGATCCTGCTTGCAGTCGTGATATAAAAATACTCTTCTGTCAGGAACTTGGGGAAATCCTACATTAAACCCCAGTAACACGAGGGCTTACACCAGGGAGTGTTAGAAGTGTATTCATTTGTCATATCTGCTGTACATTTGTGATGCTCCCGTGCCCCAGGACCTTGCAATACACTGTATTCTGAACTGTGGACTCAGACTCCCTGCTTATGCCCCCCGAGTTTCCCTCAGGAGCTCCGATCCCGTGCAGCTTTTGTGTCCGTGCCGCTGGCTCTGGGAAGGGGCGCTGGCGGGGCCGGGTTTGCGGTTCAGCCCGGGCAGAGCGCGGCATTTCCTGGCGCGGCCGGCAGGGGGCAGCGCCCCGCGGGATTTGGGCCGCTTTGGGCCTTTCTGGGCAGTGCCGGGAGCGGCCCCGCCCGGAGCCACGGGGCCCCCGAGCCGCTACGGCTGCCGGGGTGGGGGGCAGTGCGTGACCGAAATGCTGTGCCTGCGCTCTGACAGCGGGTGGTTTGCTGGACTGCAGAAAGGGTACGAACAGCTTATAACCCCTAGTGCGGTCAGGTTTCAATAACTGAGTGCCATGATGTTTGGGTGGCATCTCCAGGTTTCATGGCCCTTGGATTGTCTGGAATGAATACCCAGGGCAAGTCCTGAAGGATTCTAGTGCAGAAAGGTAAATGCCTTGACTGGCTGTCAGAGGAGCAGCGGTGACTTGCACCATGCTGAGGATCCTAACCAGGCCCTCAACAGTTTTTACTTGTTTACCTAATCAAATGGAAGCAAACTGGTGGCTTTAATTAAAGCTGACATTGCTTTTTTTCTTAGTTTCTTGCTGGTGATGAATGATAGACACTCTGTGACATCTGACTGTGGTCCCTGCATGCTGGGTATAAAGCAAAGTCATTAAGAGGCAGAGTGTTGAGGTTTGACACAGAGTCATTAGGGCAGAGCCCAAGCAGAGAGGGGAAAGAGCAGAAGAGCAAAACTCTGCTGGGCAGCAATGCTGGGCTGTAAGAGCAGTAATGGCCTTTGCACTGCACTCAACTCAGAGGCCTCAAACTGACCTAACCCATATATATGTTGATCTCTGCTCTTCAATTATGTTAATTCAGTTTGAATCCAAAATCACTGTAGCTGCCTCTTGCTTTGTTTCTTAATGCTGATAGCAATATATTTTTATTTCTTTGACAGTACAAAGGTACTAAACTAAAGAGACAAAATAATTAACAAACGTGAATCTCTGATTCTGAGAGATAGGTAGGAATATTGCAACTTTTTATTGCTTTCTGCTATTCTAATGGCTCTGTCTCCAGGAAATGTTGATTGTGCAGTACAAATGGCCATGTGGTTCTCTCCAGAGGTCTCCCCTCCTCCAGAGGTGACTATCGTTCACTCCAGGAGCAATCAGTGTATTAACCTCTCTCTCTCTTCTCTTTTATTGCACAAATATGAAAACAGGCAAATGGAGCCCAGTATCAATCATTTGTGGTGCTCTGGATGAGGCAATTCTGCAGCACACTCAAATTCTGCCCTTCTTGAAGCAGTGATTCTGCTTTTCACAGCTGAGTCTTTTCTTCTTTTTGTCATTTTTGTTCCCCCACCCCAATCCTTGTTTCTTCTCTGCTTCAGCGGTGATCCCCCTGACTGACTCTGAACACAAGTTACTGCCTTTGCACTTTGCGGTCGATCCTGGGAAGGACTGGGAGTGGGGAAAAGATGACAATGATAACACCAGACTGGCCAAGTAAGACCTGTAACTTCAGTGTAACTTCTGTAACTTCAGTGTTAAGCAGTAAAATGTCTTGAGCCGTGCCTGGTTGGAGTACTGGGAGAACTGCTAACAGCGAGGGCTTGGTTCATGTGCTCTGGTTACATGGCAGAAGACATGGAGAGGTCTTCACCTGACCATTACAATCAGGCTGCTGTTACATCTCTCCCTGTTATGAAGTATTGCTTTTTCTTTCAGGCTTTTTGACTGTTTGTTCCCTTCTTTTTTCATCTTTAGTTTGATTCTGTCTCTTGAGGCAAAGCTTAATCTTCTGCACAGCTACATGAATGTAACCTGGATCCGCATCCCATCTGAGACACGGGTAAGGTAAACTTCCCCCTTGGTACCACAGCATGGGAGATACAAGGCACAGTAGGATAGGCTGCCTGCAAACACCTCAGTGTCCTGGCAGCAGGGACAGTCACTCATGCCTTACTGATGCCAATCAGGTTTACAGATTCATCTGGTTGATTTAATAACACTGTTGCTTGTATATTTTTTGCTGAAATGTGTCTTTTATCTTAATTTTTCTGTTACATATTTCAGTAGTCTGTGTAGTTTAAAGAAACCTTTTCTCATCATTTTCTTAGAACTTTGTCTTGCTCTCCTGATGCCACTGTTAGGTCACCAGTTTATTTCTGAAAATGCATTTGCACCCGTGGACAGCTCCCAGTTTAGAGTGGCTGACAAAAGGCCACAGACTGGCACTGAACTGGAGCCTGCCTCTTCCAGAGAGTTGTTTTAGAACCATGCCCAGCTGGCACCGAGTCAGCTACAAATTTCTCTGCAAATTGCATTGAATAGATGGATTGGGCTGGAGCAAAAGGTTGCTAGGAGAGGATGGAGGTGACAGCCTACACAGATGGGGTTTGAACAGAGAAACAGAATGCAAAAGGAGAAAGTATTTTAACAAGCTGCAAAAGGGGGAAAATCCATTTTTCTTCAGTTTCTACAGTAGTAGCTACCACATCAGAAAAAGGAGAGTTAAAATGGTCCTGCAGTTGTGAGTGGTGAGCCCTTGTGAAACCTGGGTTACCTCTCCCTGCTCATATTTGCTGCATGAGCACGGTCAGGTCACTGCAGCACTTTCACCTCTGCTCCATGGGAATAACACCTCTGCTCCCAGCTGGGTGTTGGGGTGCTCAGGGGTTCCTGGGAGAGAGAACATGGAAGTACCCAGGGACAGAGGCAGGCAGGTATCTACACCAGAAATATATAAATGTACAGAGCTTACCCCTCCCCATGTCCTTGTAGTTAAGTGAGTGTTTCATATTTATCTCTAGCAGATTTTAGCTTCATTGTGCCCGAAAGCAAGGCTGTTCTGCAGGAGTAAATGAACAGAATCCCATTTTAAATTACCCTAGGATCCATGTTACTGCATTTTCAAGAAAGGTGTTTTATCACGTTACCTAAAATATAAAGTGGAACTCAGACCTGTGACCCGTTTATCTGCATTGCCTTTCCAAGAAACAGGAATACACATCATTGTATTCCTCAGCCTACTTGCTTGAGTTTAATTTCTGATATTTCAGATGAGGTGTTTAGCTCTGGTACATCATACCTTTGATTTTTATGCTCCAGAGACCTGAATTAAAAAAAAGTCAATTTAAATAAGCTGAGTTTTGAACATAATCAATTTTGAAATATTGCTGTACACAGGTTTGTGTGCTGTATCCCACTCACAGCTTTCAGCAGCAGCACCTTCCCCTTCCATCGCATCCTCCCCAGCTCCTTTCCCGCTGGCTGAGGGACAGCCTGCACTGCTGATCCTCCCTGTCCTGGCTCACCAGGGCAGGAGGGGACTCGCTTCCCCCCATGACTCAGACACTGACTTTCACAGAGCTTCTGAGTGACTGACCTCTATTCTACAAATGTGCCTGAAATGAGCCAAAAGCTACTGTAGGAACAAGCAAAATACATAGTAAGCACAGCCAGAAAAGCTTTATTTAGTGATGATACCAGTCAAAAATGTCAGTGCATAGATTAAAAAATATATTTTAAATCAATGTCAAAATCTGTATTGAATTTGGGGTGGGTATTTTTGCACCAGTTCCTGTATGAAACTGATTTTGCTGTGTCTAATTATAATTCCTTTTCCATAGCAGGCCCCTTTGGCTCAACCAGAATCCCCTACAGCTTCAGCTGGAGAAGATGTGCAGTCTCTGGCTGACTCAATGGACTCAGACAGAGATTCCATCTGTAGTAATTCCAATGGCAATAATGGCAAAAACGGTAAAGAAAAAGAAAAGGACAAACAAAGGAAAGATAAAGACAAAACCAGGACGGATTCAGTTGCCAATAAAATAGGAAGCCTCAGTAAAACCCTGGGAATTAAACTGAAAAAGAACATGGGTGGTCTTGGAGGTCTGGTGCACGGGAAGATGAGCAGAGCCAATTCAGGGAATGGAAAAAATGGTGACACAGTAGAGAAAGCCAAAGAGAAGAAGTCCAAGTCTCGCAAAGGGAGCAAAGAGGAATCTGGACAGTCTGCGAGCACATCTCCGTCTGAAAAGACCACTCCATCTCCGACTGACAGAGCCAGCAGCTCCCCCACTGAAAAGGTGAACACTAAACCCTTCTCTGACAAGCAGTCTGACCCATGGAAGTACAGCACGGATGTGAAACTCAGCCTAAATATTTTGAGAGCTGCCATGCAGGGTGAACGAAAGTTTATTTTTGCTGGCCTTCTTTTGACCAGTCACAGGCATCAGTTCCACGAGGAGATGATCGGCTATTACCTGACCAGTGCCCAGGAGCGCTTCAATGCAGAACAGGAACAGAAAAGAAAGGAAGCTGAGAAAAAGGCTGCACTGAATGGCTCCTCTAGTAGGAAACTGGAGCCAGAAGCATTTTCAAAAGAAAAATTAGAACCATCTCCTCAGGATAGGGCATCACCCGTCTTGCCTCAAAGCCATACAACTCAACTGGTTTTAAAATTTAAAGACCGCACTAGTCCCACTCCCGGGTCCTTTTCTTCCCCTAGTAATGGTGCCAAGAAAAGCGGCCCCATCCCGGTGTCTGCCCACTATAGCCATACCCCACCCGTTCAAAGGCAAAGCGTCATCCATTTGCATGACGTCAACTCCAAGCCATCGAGCTTCCAGGACGATACCTACAAGCCCATAGTTGGCACCCTGAAAACCTGTGCCACCTACCCTCAGCAGAACAGATCCCTGTCCTCGCAGAGCTACAGCCCCGCGCGGCTCCCCGGGATGCGCACGGTGAACACGGTGGAGTCGCTGAGCTACGCCAGGCCTGCCGAACACAAGTCCCAGACCTACACAAACGGCTTCAACACCGGGGACATCAGAGACTGCTTAGAGTACGCTGACGAGGATGCTCCTCAGACCTGGCTGAACAACGATAAAAACCAAGGCAGAAGCACAGTTTGCCCAATATATTCCATCCAGCAGAACCGCTGTAAGAAGGAGAATTGTTCCTTTTATGGTCGTCCTGAGACTGAAAATTACTGTTCCTACTGCTACAAAGAGGAGTTAAAGCGCAGGGAGAAGGACAGCAAGGGACACAGGCATTGAGGATTCTTCCGTGACTACTTAGTTTTACCATTTTCTTACTTACAAAGTAAACAGTGTTGGATTGCAGTAAAAGGAATCCTTAAAAAAAGAATAAAGGATTGATGAGTAAATAGTGTCTAGCTCTTCGCTTTTCCGGGGCAATGAGGAAATAATAGGATTAATTTATCATAAAAAAATATTCTTTTCCATTTTGTCAGTGTCTTTTTTACATATACTGGTAAGCTGAAGGGTTGTTTACTCCTTTGTCAGTGCTGTGTATATGTTTGGTCAAAAATTTACTAATGGTGCCTGAATTTACACTGACATCACTCAGGTAGTAGAATGATAGGGGAAAGTCATACTAGTGAAGATGTGGTGTTGTAGTAGGGTAGTATCTGCCTTGCAGACATTTGAAATGATATAGCTATTATTGAGCGTATTTTTTCCTCAGTAAAACCTAAATTTTTCATAGCCTTTTTTTTCAGGAGGGTAGTGATTTTGCATACTGCACATTTTTAACATGGCAGCATATTGCATTGCTACTAATGTTTGTACTTATTTCAGTCTGAAATGGAATGTTTCTGGAAAAATGGGAGTGAAAGGTCTGAATTCATGAGGGCTGTAGCTCTCCCTAACTTTAAGTTCTTACCAATTATTTCTAAATTTTTATTTAAAAAAAAAAATAGATTTGAGCCACTTTTATTTGCACCGAGTTTTTAAACAGGTTTTATAAGAAAATTCGTAATGACTTCGTGTCCCCAAGCCACTCACACAGTATAGTTTTGTGCACCTGAATTTCAGAGGTATTTTTGTTGCTGTTAAACTGCAGACAAATATTAAAATAAAATTAAAATATTAAAAAATTATTAAATATGGAACATTTGACCAGCTAGGAAATACAGGATAATTTTAGATCTGAACTGCTTGCCAAAACAAATGTAACGCATCAATTTCTTCCCTTAGCTAGTGCACAAATCTAGACATTATTTACATATTCCTTCTCAAAATTATTGAGTGATAATTTTTGCAAATGTAACTACTTGAGCCTTTCTTGAAGACTGTTGGCTCCACCTCTTTTCAAGTCTTCTAGAGTGAGTCATCTCCCCCCAGGAGGTTCCCAGATGGCTGTAAAATACCTCCAGCAGGAATGGCAGCTCCTAGCACAGATTTGCACAAGTCTGAGATCCAAATATTTACGTAAGTGTTTGCAATACTTTTGAAAATAAAACTTTGCTCACAGAAACATTTCTGCAATGCAGACACTGCAGATACTGTTGAAGTATAGATGGATGACATGAGGAAGTTTTCTGGGATACAGGACTGGGTTTGCACCCCTCCACCATCAGCTGGCAGAATGTAGTAACAGGAGCTCTTTGGTGTTGTTACGCTTGTGAACAATGGCTCATTTTAAGAGCTAATTTCGCAGAACAGGTGAAGTACTGCCTTCAGGACTGATGACTTTGCCACGTCAAGGTGCAGAACAGGAGTTCTGCCTTCCTCATTAAGGAATAACACTTTTCTGGCCCACACAGGAAAGATTCTTTGCCAAAGAGTCTTTGTTTCTGATTATTTTTCTCCTGCAGCCCAATTTTAATGCTTGATATGGGTGGCACCATTTCATTTGCATACAGTTAATCCTAATTAACCCTGAAACCAAGCCTAAAGTCCCCTGTGAAAAAAGATGCACAAATTTCTGCTGTCATGTCCTGGCTTTCAGAAAAAGCACATGAGCTTTTTCCAGTGTCCCAAATTGGTAGAACGGAGCACATACTTAAAATTGACCATATTTTTAGGTTTTCTGCTGAATGGGAAGTTTCAAAATAAGTCCCTTGGCCACTTCTATAAAAAGTTAGGGTCTTTGCCATGTTAGCTGTTCCATGAATCCAGACCTGTACTTTGTATTCCTTGCTATATATTGAGCATACACTGAATCTTACTGAACTTGCATTCCTTCATAAAAGGGAAATATTGGTGTGTATTAAAGCTCCGTGTGACTTTGGTCCTTAAGGTAAGCACCTTCCAAATCCCGTGTTTCCTGTTCCATACACTGGTAGGCAGTGTCCTGTTTTGCTTTGCTGTTGTGATTATTACATTTGAGTTCTAATTGTCAAAGAAAACTGGGATTGCAAATTGTGCTAAAACAAGCCAGACCGTGTTAAAAGACATTAAATATACTTGATTGTATTTGCTGCTGAGACTGAAAAAACTGGCAGGATAAAACTTCAAGAAAAACAGAAATATTTAAGAATTCTTAGGGCATCAAAGTAGCAGTAGTGTATGATACTCTGAGAATCATTTCTGTGTAAATTTGTGCTTAAGAAATATTACATTAACAACAAACCACACCAGCCCATATATTTAAGTAAGTTACATCCTTTCTGAATGAGGAAAAAAGCAGTACATATGTTAAAATAAGCAATTAGTGTGAGATTTTGTTGTTTCCTATTTTCATAGGATTTGTTTCTATAGTATGTTTTTAAGATCTTCTCATAAAAGAAAGAGATTTACAACCAGCCAGCATTTAGGTAAATTACTTTGTTCTGAATTATTGAATACATTGTACCTGTGTTTTAGATTATTTTGAAAAATTAATCGGTCTTGTCTGTATAGGGTACCAAACCTGAATGTTCATTATCATCGTCAGGATGCTCAGATATTTCCATAAATATTTACCTCTACAGCATTGCTCACTTTAAAATACCTGTTGTATGAAATACTGACAGAACACTTTTTAGTTGTGCCTATTTCCTTAGGATCTTTTTGTTGGGATATCTTAAATAATTTTCTAATTGCTGTTTTCTCTTAGAATTGTCTTCAAACATCCCATGATTCTGTTGTCCCTTAACATTTTATACTGAAAGGAAGTTGCAGGCCTACAATGCAATTTTCCAGTTAAAATCTACGCCTCTTTTCCTAGTAGTTGTCCTTTTTTTCCAGATAAGTAATACTGTGGGTTGAGGAGGTTTCACCTTTCTATTTCTGGGCCATTTCTGGCACAGCTGGCATTAAACAGACCAAACGTGCAGAAACTGTGTCCCCTCCTGAAGAAGTGTTGTTCCATTAAAAGAAGACTGTAGCTATAAAAGAAAATTTTCTACTTATTTTTAGAGAGAATTCCCAACTGCTCATGAGTTGCATTCACCAGCACTGAAAGAAATTGTGTCATTTATCAGCTACATATTAGAGGTAATTACCTTCATATGTATTCTTCTGTTTACTACATGCTACCCTCTGAGTGCTCTTTTGGGTTATTTTTCCTGACAATTGGAAGTCTATGCACAGTCCACACGCCAGCCGGCCCTGTGCCTGACCTGCCCTCTCTACACCCTCCAGAGCCTGAAGAGTTCCCACGTAGTCCCAGATGTGCAGAAATCACCTTTGCACTGGGGGGACCCTCCTCATTCCTTCTGTTAGCTCGAGTGGCTGCAATGCACACACACATTTTCGCATTTGTTTGTGCTTTCTTCCCATCTCTCCTGGATAGTGATTCAACATTTATCACTGTAGTCCAGATTTCAGCAGTACAGAGTAAATACTTTGTAGGCTACATCTTCCCAGGATGGATCCAAAATCACCAGGAGATATTTAGGTTGGAGGAAGCTGGAATTCTTTTAAAGTGTGAATGTGCAATTTTTCTAATTTAAAAAAGGCTTGAACCTATTATGCATTTTTTTTTACTTTGTTCTAAACTCTGATGCAAAGGTCTGTTTGTAACAGAGGATGCCTGTGATACATAATGGGTTTCAGTCATGCTTTATATAAAAGTTCCATTTAAAATGCTTTATAAAGAGTTAATAAACCACTCTTCGAGTTTACAAATATATTTTCAGAGGTAGGTATCAATTATAGCATATGGCTAACAAGCAGCTCATTCAGAAGAAGGTTTTGTAGATTATCAAAAGTAACTTCAGATTTGGGGTTTTAAAACAATTGGTGAACTTTTTGTTCTATAAATGCAATGGCAATGTTGTCCCAGCTTTCTTTAGCAATTAGTTGCTTCTTCCTAAATCAAAGGTAACATTAAGAGCATCAGTAAAAGAAAGATGCTGTACTTGAAAAGTTTTGTGTTGCTTGTATCTTAAGAAGTCTAAGCAGGCCAAGTGGAGCCTTCAGTCATCTTTGTGGAGCTGAGAGCTGAGGTGTGAGCAGTGGTGCCTGGCCCAGAAAGCGCTGGGGACGCGCTGCACAGGGCCTGTGTGACACCTGGCTGCAGTGTCCGCTCCTTGCACAGAGGCACATGCAGGGTCAGCTACTTCTCGGGTGATGAATGTGTAGATATCAAAAAATGCACAGCACAGATCTGACAAAATACTGCCCTCCACCTCCCCGATTCTGAAACAGCTACACTGGTGCTCGCCTTCACCAATGTGAACGGTCTCCCTGACAGCAAGGAGACTGCTTACCTTCAGAAACTTTCAGCAAGTGTTAAGGAAAAGATTAAATGTTTTTGATCAAGGCCTGAGCCTTTGGCAGTGTCTGTTCCCCACAGGCTGCCTGACATTACTCTTCCAAGGAGAGAATCAATGAGAATTTTGCCTGAGGAGTAGAGGGAAGCCTTAGGCCTCTTTGGGCTACATTTGCTGTCCTCTGCAATGTGTGGACAGAATGCTATTAGTACTGGGGGCCTTAAATCAGGTGCTTCATTGACATTTAAAATATTGCAAACTGGGCATGAAAGTAAAGTGCAAGCTAGTGAGGGGGTGAGGTCTTCATAACACTGTGAGTGTTTTGCACAGGTGAAAACCCATATGTTAATAGAAACCACAATAATCTCAGATAAACATAGGTACAGAGAAGAAAAATAACTGATGCTGATTGTAGATGGCTTTTCAGCTTAGTGTATTTTAAGTCTCTGTCAGTGTACATGAAGAGTATTTGTTTTAGGGAATGGCAGCTTACGTGGAGGATCACCAAACTATAGCATAGAAATGAAATTATTTCAGTAACAGACACTAATATCTATTTTAATTTGCACATGGATTTCCAGTGTATATGACTAAAATATTATCTTGTTAAAAATGAGAGGAAAACAACACAAAGGTGTTTGTAAGTATGTTCTATTTGTAGACTTAAGGCTGTATTATGTTGGAATTTTACAAGCCAAGTTTAAATTGTAATATAGAAATTATTTTTATATTATTTTCAAAATACGCTACAGAGCAATATTTTGCGCCTTTATTATAAACAGGGTCATCATTTTAGTAGGTTACTTTCAGAAATGCTGGTAGAAATTAGCCATGAAAAGAAAGCTTTGTAAATGTACTTGTTGTTTCTAACTGCTCTGTCTGTTGTACACATCTGTATCCAATGTGAGTTGAATATTCAATTTTTTTTTTAATTGAAAAGCTTTAAATTTTTCTTTATCTATTTTGGTACAACACTGTTCCTCTCTATTTAATTCTTCTCTTCCAGTCCTTACCAATAGCCACTTTTATAAGCAGCTTCTGAATAAACATTCATCTGGAAGATTTCCTTACCAAATGAAACATTTCTGCACAGATGTTAATTGACTTGGGACACTCTTAATATACACCCTGAACCCATTGGAGTAGGACTGGTTTGCCTTTTTTTTTTAAAAAAAAAAGAGAATCAGCTATTTATTATTCATTCAGAATGAAAATCAAGAATGAATAATCCATGCAATCATTTAACATCTAGGGGAAGAAAGTCACTGTAGATCATAGAAATGTCATCTCTAACTGGTAGATACATCCTCTTAATATGTATCAAATATGCATTAGCTTCTTGCAGATTGAAGTGTTCAGATTTTATTTCTTCATAGTTCGTTGTACTGTACATATCAATTACTGATGAACTGTGCAAAAAAAAAGACATCACAAACTAATGCATATGTTAAATTAGAAGTCTGTGTAGTTTTTTTAATTCCCTAACTTTTGTGGTTTAGTTTGTTGGGATTTGTTTGTTTAAGAATTACTATTAAGGTACATACTGCAACCAAAATTTTCAAATCTGGATGCCTAATGATTGTGCATCTGGGTTTCTTCTGATCAATAGATTGGTTTTAAGGTGTACTGAGCATCAATTTTTGTGGGAAGAAAAACTCCCTCTTCAGAAAATCAAGTGAGTGTTACTCTAAGACATATTCAGGTCTTTTCTTTATTAACACTCTACCCTTCTTTTCAGTCAATGGAATTTACATTTTATCTTTAGTGATTTTCCATGTATGAACAAATAATTGGGCTTATTCATAAAGTTATTGTTTGAGTATGGAGAGACTTGCCTCATACCAAAACACCATATAATTGTTTAACTGTTGCATTCTTAATGGGGCTCTGTTGGGGTGGAGAAATAAGACCTTAGTTTTTCCTTGGGTATCGTGATCCTGTTATTTTGTCTGGTTGGGTTTTTCCTCCCAAGTGAATATGCTGTTCTGATTGCTGGTTGCTCTCCCAGTACCTGAATGCCTGTACTGTACCAAGAGAATTGAAATGGCTGATGCACATTTGCACTGTGGAACAGGCCATGTGGGTAAAAGCCACTGTGTTCCAAACAGCCTTAAAATTATGACTCTCTGGGGACTGAGAGTCACTTAACTGGATGCAGCCTCTGTCCTACTTCCTCATTTAACCATGACTGTAAGACACTCAAGCCTGCTGTAGTCTGTGTGTCTCTAGACATATTCATCTAAATACCCTGTAATCTTAACAGAAAATTTTCTTTTAAAAATTGTGACTCTTTGATAAGAGTTAGTGTGTCAGGAAACCTTAGTTGAAAGAGGAGATGGAGTAAAAACAGAGAGATAATTGTAGCTAGTGGAGTAACCAGGGCACCAAAATACTAAAAAGACGGACAATAATTAAGATGTATCAAAACCTATTTCCTCCAAGACTGTAAGTTTTGTAAATTTTCCTGTATTCTGGGAAAACAGAGAAATGTTTTTGCCATTCATCTCTGCATCTAATGTAGCCTCTTACTTTGCTGCAGAGGTTTTCTGTTCAGGAAGAAGGGAGAAAAGGAAGTTCCCTTCTTAAAGCAAATTCCAGTGGCAGAAGCATCTGAGATTGCAAAAATATGAACCGGTGTTGGAACTAAACAGTGCCTAACTCCCATGTTCATTGTGTATTTCATTTTGCCCCTTCCAAACATCATTTCTTTAGAAAAAAGGAGGGGGAAGTTTAAAGATTAAGTTTGTATGTTAATAATCCAGTTCTTCCTTCTTTCACATGTGGAATCTATATAAACATGAAAATGGAATTACACTGGAGTTGCACTTCCCCTGCTGAAAGGTGAAAGCCACCTTTATAGATAAATTCCATGTAATTGCTTTGCCACAGAGTAAAATTAGAACCCCTTGGGTCAGAACCTTGGGACAGAAGCCTGACAGCATGCCAGGAGCCTGAGAGCCACGGCCACCGTAGCTGAAACAGCAGCTCTTGGTCATTCTTGCCTTTAACACAGATGCAGTTCATTCTGGCCCATGGTGTCTGAACAGTATCTTTGTAGTAAAGATGAAGTGGAACACTGCCTTGTTGCCATTTGCTTCCAGGTTTGAGTAACAAAAAGCCTCTTCCCCATGCTTTTGGTTAAAATACGCAGGAGATGCAGCAGCAGAATGTGGCATCTCAGGCTCAGAGAATGCCCCACATCTCCTTTAAATGGCCTTTGCAATCAGGTATGAATTGAAACGCAGCCATGTGGGTGTGACAGAAGCGCTCTCGTCTCTCAACTTTGTAAATTGTGTGCACTTTTAATACAAAAATTAGGCAGTGGTTTTATTGTTTATTTGCTCAAGATCCTGAGTACTGTAAATACAGTCTTTGTATAATGCACAGTGTGTGTACAGTACAGAAATGCTTTTCCCTCGGAGCTGCTCGGAGAGCTTTGCGTGCACATGGTGCCCAACTCTGCCCACTCACCATAACCACGGAGAACAAACAGGATTTAGGCCTAGACTAAGTAATGGATGAAATCAGCCACATAGACCTAAACAGCTGCGAGTTCCCAACCCTGGTGTTGTAGGCCAGCTTTGACAGCTTTGTATAAAACTCCATCCCAGTGATCGAGATTAGGTTTGTGCTCCTTCCTGGGGAGGAGTAATTATTTCTGTGTCTTTTCCAAGCCCATTGCTCTTAGTCTCTAACTCCTGTGTTTGTAATGTGCCACCTTACATGATTCAGCTAGGAAGCAGTTTTTAAAATCTGCATAGAGCTCTTTTTTTATTTTTGGAATCCATCTCGAGTTTTATTTTGCATTCAATTTTAAGACATAAAATATTGTTATGAACTTTTCACAATGCCTTGAAGTTGTCTCTTGTGGGGCTGAAAGACTTTGTTGTCCTTGGGAGGCCTTGTTCTTCCTCATTGATTCTTGTCACTAACATTTTTGTATGGAAAAAGTTGAATGAACCATTGAAAGTATCACTGCTGTTTACGTGAATTCTGCCATTCGGTACACTTTGTGTTGTTAAAACCCAATGCCTCTCAGACATGGGCAAAGCTTGAAGGACAGTCTGAAGTATTACATACAAAAGGTATATGTAGTTAATTCATCATAACTCTACTGTTGCTATTGTACAATGTGCCCCCCTAAATTGTTTGTCCATCTTCTTTCCTACTGCTAACTTTTTTTTATCTTCTACTTTCTTAGACAAATTCTAAAGCTCTTTGTCCTTAAAGACTGTGATAGATTTTCCAATAAATATTTGGCTTTCTCAGTTCAGGTTGCATATGGAGTGGCTTGTCCCCCCAAGACAGATATCACACCCTTGGCTTAGAGAAGTTTATTTACTTATTAACTGAGAGTCTCTGTTCAATTATAACCAAAGCTAATTATATAAAGTTTAAAATATCAAGACTGGTAATGTGACTCTATCTAATAACCTGGCAAACTCAGCATTTTTAACCCCTAGAAATGTACAATAAATGTATTTGTACTTGAAGTCTGTATTTCAAAGAAAGAAAGTAGTTGGCTCTCACTGGGGCTTAAGAAAATGTTAATAAGGAATAAATAAGTCTCATTGATTTTGGTTGGCTGAGAATTCAACTTCTTCGTAGTCTTACCACCCTTCTCAATTTTCAGTCTGAGTTTCTTGTTGCCTTCTATAAGTTTATACACTTTTAACAAATATTGATTTAGGCTTTCAATTAACTATGTAATCGAAACTACAGAAATTTATTTAAAGCTGAAATTACTTTTCAGGTTTCTTGTTTGATCATTTTCATGCAAAAAGGAATTAATTTGTCTTTTCCCATTTCCCCTCCCTATTCATAATTTCAAAACACAATTGGTTGCAGTCACTTTTGTCTGCAAAAGAAAACAGTTGATAATTTTTAAGCTGACTGCCATATTGTTTAAATCCACTGTTCAAAAGAAACAGGAGCATTAATTAACATTAAAGAGTAAGGAACATTTGTTGTTGTGAAAAGTGTGAGTTCTTGAGAGCCTTTTCTACATGCAGTTTTCATTCAAATTCAACTTAAATGTCATTTTTAATCTGATCCATACTTTGACAAAGATGATGTGTAAGAGCTGTTTTTAGCAGTTGGATTGTTACTTTGTAAAGTATTAAAGCACTAAACCAATTTTTGCAATAGGTAGTAAAACTTGCTTTTGTTTTGAAAAACTTCCAGTTATAACTGTCGCACTTTTTATAGCAGAACTGTATTTAATTTCTTTCTTTTATGAAAGATTACTCAAAGTAACTGATAGCTCTGTAATCTGTGTGAATTGGCTTCTCCACTATTTGAATCTGAGAGAAGCTACAATGCCTATTCAATAAAATTAACTTATTTCTAAAGTACCTGTTTGCTTGAATTCTTGTTTGTGCTTTCTGTGTGCTCTCTCAGGGTGATGCTGGACAGACTCCGAAGCCCAGGGAAGAAGCAGGGATGAAGACAAGGGGCTACTGCAAACCTGGGGGAGGGGGCAGTTGGCTCAGCACAACCTTGTGTGCTGCTGCCATAAAGTGCATTGAAATAACAAATTTAATCTCTTTCCCAAAACTCCACCTAACTTGGATACCTTGCTGAAATCAAGCTGTTAATACTGTTACCTCAGAGGAAACAAAACAAAAGTAGTTAAAGCAGCCTAACATTGCTATAAACCTCAGATCAAGAGCAAGTACAAGTCCTGTGGGAAAGATTTAGTTTCTCTTACCTGTTGTAGGGGCTGATTCTCCCTTGTCTAATTTCAGTGTACATCAGAAATGGTGACAATGGAATTGCACCACTGAAGAGCGTCGGTATCACAGTTACCCAGAGCAGGGACACCCTGGAACTGGAGAGGGCATTGCAGGGGCTGCCCCTTGAGGGCAGTAATTGCAGGAAAAAGGCCAGGGGTAGCTTGAGTGAAGAACTTAGAGGGGCAAAAGGATCCTGAAATGGAAGTAGAAGCTGTGGCTGACATGCCAGCCATGCATCTCCTAGGAGGGATGATGAAGGCCTCTTCAAGGAGAAGGACTTAGAGGGCTACACTGGGACCTGATAATAATGGTTTACAGGACTGCTAAAAAGCTAACCAAAACTCACAAAGTGCTGTAAATCTAAGATTAAAAAAAAAAAAAAAAGAACCAAAGTATTATTATTATTATTCCTGTAACCATAGTATTTGCCCAAATGTTTATCTATTTGCAGCGTAGGAGAAATCTGTTTGATGAAGCAAAGGCCAAGGCAGTTGTCTGAGCTCCTTGAGCTGGAGAAATTCCTAAAGGATTCTTGCCCTCCCTCTGCTGTGCCCCATTTGATGCTTGCAAAATACTGTCTTTCTGCACAGAAAAATGTTAAGTCAGTGTGTTCACTCAAGGTCACAGAACCATCTGAACGGAAAAGCCATATGTCTCAGTGCTGTCCAGAATGATGCTGAATTTACTTTCTTCATTCTACAGGACTTCAGGATGCCTGCAAAGGCTGAAAACTGTTGGAGTGACTGGAATGAAAGGATGGCAGACCCAAGCATCAATGCCTTTTCCAAAAGATTCAACAGCCAGTCATGGTATGGTCAAGTTTCTTTGAAATGTGACATTACAACCCATGCCTCATCTGCCAATTATGATAAAAACTTGGATCATTTGAGGAGGAAGGAGGTGGAGCAAATGGCAATGGCTAGTGAAGGACCCAGTTATTAATACATTTTAATTAGTAAGTGAAAAAGCAAGCTGACACAACTTGTTTTGATAATTTTCCAGAATTTCTGGGTGCTAGCTGGGTTTGAATACAGTAACAAACACTTTCTAGAAGGCTGGGTAATGTGTTACCAATTGTGTTATGAATTTGCCATAGAACTAAAGAGTTGGTGGGGTTGAGAGAGTGGGACACATCCAAGAAGGAAGATGGCTTTTAGGCAGGGCTGGGCTTATAGGCAACACTGCTTCTGCTACAGCATCCAGATCTTTTCTGTGGAGCAGAATGTGGCTAAGGAGGAAAACACCCATGTTCATGTCAGCTCTGTGTCTGTGTCCCTGTGTGGTATCCACAGATGTGGATGGCAGTGGCTGCTGTTTGGTCGTTGTCACCTGAGAGCTGGATGAACTCACCAAGCTCATTTCCCAGGTGGCAATTCAGTCTGCTGCTGTCTGATGGCCTGTGAGGTGTTTGATGTGCCTCTGCCTTAGCTCTGCACAGTCATGACAGGCTGTGTATCCTTGTACCTGATACAACCTGTACTGCAGCCAGTCTGCTTTGCCTCTGGCTTCTGTTCTTCACACAGTGACTCTTGTTTTTTGAGGAAATTGTCAGAGCAGTCAGGAGCACATTAGCTAGAGCATTAACATCTCACAAATCTGGGCTTCTCAGGTTTGTGGACAATACTGATGTCATATTTTATTATCAAAAATAATTGAAAGCAAATACAAAATATAAATGCCAGCAGCATCACATTTACTGTAGAGTGCTTATTAAAATGTGGGTAGCACCAAGTAGCTGAAATGCTCATTACCCTGTCACATGTGCAAGCCTTTTTAAAATTAGAAATATTGTTCATTAGAAGAGATACTCTGTGGCATGTCCTCATTCTTTCAATTGTTCTATCTATTCATGGAAGATGACATTTACCTCCCCGAGCTCAAAAATAAACAGATCCTCATCCAGCATGTTTGCAAAGAGATTTTGTGTAACTAAAGACATGAGGGCAAGTGTTTATCAGGCAGAAAAGGTATGATTAGGAATAGTGCTGAATAAAAATTCCCAGGGATTTTTCCTAGCAACAGCCCTTCCTAGAACACAGTCGTGCTTACAGGAAATGGCAGTTCTAAGTTAAAGATAATTTTTGCGTGGCGCTTCCCAAAGCAAGTCTTTTCAGAGGCACCTCAAAGGAAGGTACAGCTTTAGATCCCGACTGCTGCCCCCTGACATGTTCCACTTGTGTCAGGTGTCTCACACAAATGTTCCCTATGCTGTCAGGAATTTACACGCTGGGCTCAGTCCAGACTGAGGTGACCTCCACAGTATAAAGATTAAGTGTATGTAACACTCAGTGTAGATTGCAACTGGAAAATAGAGCGCCAGTGTTTTCCCTGGGAGCAGGGCAAGGATGCCATCCCTGTGTGTGTTGATTGCAAGGTGCTGTGCAGAAGAGGCTGAGCAGGCAAGCAAGGAGGCCCTGCTCTGAAGCAGCTGCTGTTTGGAGTGCGGTGGAATGTGAGCACACTAACAGAAGATGACCTAGGAAAAGATTTTTTTTCTTTTATGGTAACCCGAACACTGGTGGAAGCCTATGTCGTAAGGCTGAGGGATGTGACTATAAAAACCATTGATATCAGTAAAATAGCAGAATTTTGAAAGCATTGCACACATTTTCTGTCACATTTCAGCTTCTGTAACCAATAGGGTAGGGTTTTTTTTCCCAAGAATCTCCTATCTCAGTTTATAACGCCACTTTTCTGGCCCTGTACTTCAGGCAGATTATTTGAAGGACCTGGTGAGGGTGCTGCATAGCTTGGCTGTGATTTTTGTCTCACTGTGTAACTTCATGCACAGGCCTGGGCATGTTCTCAGGTCCCAGCTGGCCCCTCCCAAAGCCTGATCACAACTTCCAGAGAAATGGGAGCCTGAGCATAGCCCAGACCTAGCAAAAAATACAGCCACAGCACAGTTGCGATTTAAAGCTGACCATTCAGCTGTGCCTTTACTCCTATTTAATAGTAGTTAAGTAGTGAAGTGCTGTCTCCTTGAAAATCTTCCCCTCTCTTAGCAAACACCACGAACATGCAATTTTTACAGTGACTTGTAGCCTATATTTGCTCCTGAAATACAACCCTTCTGTTTTAGATCTCCTTAATCATAGTGATTTTGTGGAGAATAACAAATTTTCCATTCCTAGACTTAAAACTTGATTTTTTTCCTTATTTCCTTCAGCATTAATTATCCCTCCTAAAAACAGACAGGTGGGGTCCAAAAATATCCAGTGGAGCCTTAATGGAAGGTTTCTTGCAGGGAAGCCAACAGCCAGATCTGATTTATTCACCCAGTCTTGTTGTTTGTGCAGACCCACCCTGCACCAGGTTCCTGTTTCCAGGCTTGCCTCTTGTTTGCTCACCCGGTTAATCAGTACAGCTGCCTGCGAGGGCACATTAAGGGGAAACAATCCCTTACCCAGTCTTTTGGGAAGGCTGCAAAAGCTGGGGAGTGCATGGCTGCTTTCAAACCCTCAGCTCCTGAGAGCAACTCCTCTCGTGCAGGGAGGGAAGTGCACTAGGTCATTTCTTTTGAAGAATCTGCCAAGCTTCTGTGCCTGGGAGCATGGGTATCTCCCTTGGCTGGCCCTGCAAGCTGGCAGCAGAGGAGGGACTGGTATTCCTGAACAAAACTTTCTTCTTTCTTCTTCCTGTCAAGTCATCAAGCAGGCTGCAAACACAGCTTGTACAGTAACCCCAGAGAGGGAAAGCTTGGGATTTGTTTTACGACTTCCAAAGTCAACAAAAAGCTTGGAAGTTAAACCAAACCTGCAAGGCCTTGCAACTTCATGGATAATTTCAAAGGGTTTGAGTTGGTTCTCAAACTTGGCTCTGAGGAGTGGTGATTCCGTGTTTTGGTGTAGGAAGTCTTGATACAGCCTGGGTTTGGGGCCAGCCACTTGTGGGTGTGCCCATCTCATTACTCCCCTCTGGGCAGATTGTAGCTGCGATGTTGATTCTTAGACATATGTGAGCTTCCAAGTGTGGCATTTCCAGAGTCCCAAACTGACTTTTTTTTTTTTTTTGCAAAGGGCGGGGCATGAGGCTTGAGAAAAAAAAAATGTAGGATCTTTGAAGTGCAAGGCTTTGAAGTTTAAAAAAAGCTAGCAAATTCCTGTTGCAGTTCACTGTCTGTGGAAAATCTGGAAGCTAAGACTTTTGACCAAAGAGGCTGGATAATGTTTAAAAGTAACAGACTGGGGAAGTGTGGCTTTCATGTTTTAACTGTTCATGCAATGGTGGAGAAGGTGAGCTTGATTCAAAGAGTGTGTACCAAACAACACTGTCAGTCTCCGCCTTCCTTCTCTTCCGCTCTGAGGCTTTGAGTGCATTCAGATCACTGACATAAAATGTGTGTGGTGGAAGGGGGAGGGAGGAATTTCTCTCTTCCCGTTGCTATTGTGTTTTGTTTTGTGTCTGTTCAGTTTGTCTCCAGGATCAGAGAAGTGACTCAGAAAGTTATTTTCACAACAGGAGAGCATGGGAAAACACAAACATTAGCCTCTTAAAGACACACAGCCCTGTTTATCACACACTGACATGCCTCACCTTCTGTTTGCTGGAGTTGCCACATGAACTACCTTACTCCTTCCTCTAGAACCCTGTTTGGATTTTGCACCTTAGACCTTTCCTTTTGTCTCTAGAAAATTACATCAAACTTCCCTACCCTCTACTCCTTCCTTATTTTTCTATACTTATCTTCCCCCTCTTTAACTTACCTTTCCCATTTATTGCACCTCTCAGCTGTTCCTCACATGGTCTCATCTCATCCCCCTTTCCATGCTGCCACATACATGAAAGTCTCTAACCAGCACTATCTCTCTTGACCTTCAGCCAGGCCTTTTTTCTCAATGATGTCCTCATATCCACCAACTTGGCATACCACACCTTCCCTCTGGGAGATGTCCCAGTCCTACCTGGTATGCCTTGGGGAGAACACTTGGGCTGGCTCTGAACAAGCCAGCCTGGGCACTATGAACCTTTGGGACCCTTTGGATTATTCCCTGTAAGTCCTAGTGCTGCAGGCCCAGACCTGCTGTGCTGTGCTCAGCCAGGCACAGTCATCCAGTGATGAAGAGAAGAAATATCAGCTCAGCACAAATCTGGCAGCAACAGCATCCTGGAGCCTCCCTTAGTCCAGCCCCTGTTGCCAACCCCTCTTTTTTGACTGAATATTTGTTTCAGCAAAGTGGGAGCCAAAGATTAAATCTAACTCCTGCCAGTGCCAACCAGGTAGGACAGGTTGATCCTTTATTTACAATTACAATGAGGTAGCAATTATACTCTCGGGCTGTTTTCTCTTGGTGAGGTGGAGCTATTACTAAGCTCAGTGGTTTGGTTTTGTTAGCAGACCTTTGGGGCCTGCTCTTGCCTATAACCCCCCTCAGGTTTCCTCGTGTCTCTTTTCTTCTCATGTTTCTTTGATGACTTGTTTAACATAGTCTTCTTCTCCAAGTTGCCCAAAGCACAAATCTGCCCCAAAGCCTGTGTTCAGTCATGCTTCTCTCTTCCCCGCTTGCTGCTCACATATCCGGGCATCCAGACTGCATCCCTTTTCTGCTGCATGCATTGAGAAATCTATTAAGATAATTCCTCCCTTTCTCTTTATCCTCTTAGCTGTGCCAGCAAGGCACTGTAGCTGGCTAAACACATGTGCTTGCCTGCTTCAACTATTACTTGACTTAGCTCCCTCCTCTGCTGCTCTTGGAAAACATGCTGCAGTTTCTGCTCGTCTCAGGAGGTGCTGCCTTGCTTGCTTGCTCTGAAACTCAGTAGGAAGCCCCATGTGTATTCTGGTGCTGTTCAAGCCTTTCTAGTCAGCTGCTGCAAACACTTGTCTGATTGTCCTCACCTCATTTATATTTCAGTCTTCATCTTCTCTCACTTTTCTATCTCTTTCTATTGACTGTGTATTTATATTTATGTCACTTTAATCTCTTGCAGTCAGCTAGCAAAGCATGCCATGGGTGTGGTTCCTTGAAAAGCCAGCTCAATGAATCTTAAGGTGGATTACTTTGAAGCCAGAAATGATACACAGGTAAATGGAAATAGGAAAATCCCACCCTAATTCTAGCATTATTCTTGCTTCTCTTCTGAATTGCTGGACTACTGCCAAGTCTATGAACATCTCATGAGAAATGCTGAGTCATAGGCAAGACAGAAACCGTTGCATTTAGGAACTGGAGAGGAGAAGCAGGAGAGAATGTGTTAACATACACATTTCAGAGTGTGGGTGCCTGGGTGGGAAGGCATGTTACATTACTGTATCAAGGCAGCAACTCCATACTTAAACTGAAAAGGGATATTCCTTTGGAGGGAATTGTTTCCCTTTTCATCCTTCTAGCAAGTTTAGAAAACAATCGTTGACTGCTCTTCTGTTAGCAAACACAAGGTAGAGCTTTCATTGTAGGAAGACTTCCAGAATGTTACTGTAGAGGCTATTATAACAAACAGTGCCTAAAAGTGTTGTGTAACCTGTATTTTCAAGAAACTTCAGATTCATTCCTTCACATCTGCCAATGCCTTATGTTTTTGAAAAAGTGGCTCAAATTTGTGTTTCCATTTTCTCATCTTTAAAATTAGGAAAGAACATTTCAGGATACTGTGAGATTACATTGCTACTGTTTTGACATGGTATTGCCACTTGCAGAGATGCTATTAGAAATTTGCAAAGAACTGGGCTTTGAAAGAAAGGACAGCTGACTCTCTGAACTTTAAGTCACACATATTAATCCCATAACCATCTTGTAAAGAAAAATGCAATATATACCACCTTTGAGAAAGGACTTTCACTATGGAACTACAAAATACCAGTTAAAGCACAAAAGAATACAAAACAAACATCACAAAAACTCTTTCTCAATGGTTAAAAGAAATACCATTTTAAACAATAGCACTGGGTGTAATTTAAATAAAGACACCAAACAAGATATCAAGTCTCAAATGAAGAGCAGAAATATTAACAATTTATGCATTTTAGGTGATAAATAGAGAAGAAAATTAAGAGAAAACCAGTATTTCATAGTTATAAGTTTTATTTTGGAAAATGTAAACCTCACTAACCATGCATACAAGTTAAGACAATATTTTACAGTTCTTAATTTTCTTCCTTTTTCCATTTTTTCCTTTTATAGTTGTTGCATAGGACATTATCACAATATATAATCTATGCAATGCAAAATACATAAAAAGTTACAGCAGAGCAAGGATAGATGAACGTATAACTGTACAACTGTAATACTTCAATGTAGTGATTTGAGGAGTTGTAAAGTGAGCCACGGAAGCTTTCATGTGCTGCTGATAAACCTGTACAAGTGAGGATGACACCAGCAGCTTTACAGTTCACCAAAGCTGGAAGTTTAGCTGTGAACACGTACACACTCCCTGGCACACGTGTCCTCTGTCCCCCACTCAGTGCTGGAAAAGCACATGTGCATGCACACACATGTCCCCCAAATGCACAATATACACAAGTAAATGCACCTGTAACCAGAGATAAAACTCAACCACAAATCTCCAACAGGTTCTAAAGCTCCAAATGCAATGGCATTTGGATCTAGGAATTTGGTTCAGGTCCAGCACTAGTTATATTGAAATGGATACCTATTTTTGCTCTGTAGACATCCCTTCATTATTCAGCGTGTAGTACAGACACACTGCTGTGTATTTATGTATACACACATACACTATACAATAAACACATATATATGTATTTTTAATATATATGTGCATATGCTTATATAAATCCATATATATAAATATATATATATTTATAAAAACCTATACCAGTGGATGGGCTTTTGCATTCTATATTCTGGCTTATGGGATAAACAAGTATAATTTGGATATTTTCTTCTGCCTAAGGCTATAGCTCATATCCCCGAGAGTTACAAACACAGATGTTCATCATACCATTCACTGACATAGACTAGATGTTAGCACCCAATGCACAAACAGATGATGTGATGGAGTAAAAGAGCACCTGAAAGTTAGTTTGTAGGCATGACCTGATGAAATTAGTAAATCTAATGGCAATGAAAAGGCAGAAACAACACTGCACTTCATAAAGTACAAATTCTGTAACTCACAACAAAGCACTGGAGAAGAGCATTTGTGAAACAGGTATGCTCCTCACACAGCCTTTAATGCCTGGCTGCATGAGACAAGGAGAGCGCTGAACGTCTGGGCACAGGGTAATGAGGTTTAAAGGTATACAGAGGCTCTCATAGCTACAACTTATGGCAAGGGTTAATGCAGTAAAGAGAGTGGGATACATACAGGAATTAGGTGTTACCATCGAACAGAGGTTTCTGATGACCTGTCATAAATATATATACCTTTGCAGTTATGTAAACAGATACTATGCATGTATTATAAAAGCAAGGAACAATTAATTTGCGGATACAAAAAGTTCTCACAAAATCTAGCTGCCAGGAATTCACCAGGACTGCTTTCTAACAAGCAGGATGAAAACCGTATTCATGTTGCCATTAGGCCTTTGCTCAGGATGAGGTTAATGGAAGGGGTGAATAAGTTTCTAAGAGCATTTTTAGTTTCAGCTGAGCGGTGGTAGCGAGGTGATGATTTTCACTTGCACCTATTTCTTATAGCAAGGCAGTTCAGCTCAACACTTAGAGAGGAAGTAGGAATCATGGCTGGAGAAAAACAAACTTCCGGGGCTTTCTTAATAATAATAAAGCTGTTGCTATAGTCTGAAATTAAAAAAAAAAAAAATCATGGTTGTATTTTGTAAGAACAGATTGCATGGGGATAGGAGGAGGCAGGAGAGATGCACACTTCTCCAGATGGAGAAACCTGCACCTTGCCAGCAGTATTTCCTGACTGTGACATGTTTGTTGCTGTGCCAAGAGACTGTTTTAGATTACACTGCTGGGTGAAACAACAGAAGGGTAAAAATCTGAGGTTAGTTTGGACAAGCACACAGATTTCAAAACATAATTTGAGCTGTTCTGACTTCTCATATCTGCAAAACTCAGGAGGAACCATCATGAGAATGGAGTCTAATGACCTCGCTGATCATTAGACATTTCTAGCAGATGCTAGAAAACCCCAACCACTCTTATCATATGAAAATATTAAGAGAAGTTCTTGCTCACATTCAGTTTTGGAAATTACTAGTGGTTTGGAGTTTATAATTTTATCCTAAAACTATAATGTATTAACTTTTCATGGAGATATTTGAAACTCTAGCTGGGATTTTAAAACACAGTAACTTGCCTGTCAGCCTAATACATGCTGAGGTATTTACAGCTAAGATGTAAAACCAGAAAAGTTTTAACGACCAATTTCAGAGAATTTCCTGAAAGTGTTGTTATGTTGGCTATATACAGTCCCATGGTGTTCTCATTAAATGAACTGACTGAACTGGAAATTTGACTTTGAACCAATTTATTTTTTCCTGCTTAAACTTGGAGAATTACTAGTAATATCTATGAAGAATACAAGTAAAATGTTAGTTCACTGTTTGAGTTAAAGACTACATAGTTCTGTGTCCCTCAGAATAGGGTGTCCCATAACCTTTATTTCCTATAATCTCAGTACTAATAAAACCTGGTGCAAATATTCCTTCTCCAGGCTAGTAATGGAATTACTTGTTTGTAATGTATAAACTGATTCATGCTTAATTGTTAAGTCCTAAATAAGTGGACTGGAGTGGTTTCTCCTTTCCTGAAGATTAAATGATGCTCTTGTTGAAAAAGGTGATTTTACAACAAAATTAATTTGGAACATGTAGCCTAAAATGTTTGCCAATACTTAGGGTTCTTTTTGATTTTGGTTGTTCCCCCTTTCCTCCATATACCTCTCCTAAGGTATAATGATAATGAGAAAAGTGTTTGACTTGTTTTGAAGTATGTGCACAAGACACAGCTGACCTGTAGAATCCCTTGAGCTAGATATCTGAAATGCCTCTCTACTAACTACAGCACAAGAACACTTTTAGCAGTCACAGAAATGATTGGAATGTGAATTCCTGTTACCTGAATTCTATCAAGTTGTTAAAATTGTGTATCTCAGTAGATGAGATTTAAAAAAAAAAAAAAAAAAGGAAAGAGGAAATCTGTTGAGGCCAACAGATCTGGTTTTCCTCTAACTACAGAGGTTGGGCAACTCATCACATTAACTCTATTTGTCATCTTGCAAAAAACCCTTACAATGTTCTTTCATTTTCTGTGAAATGAAACAGTAGAATTGTGCCTCGCACAACTTTCAGTTCAAAATTAAAAATTTTAACTTTCAGTTAAAAATTAACAGAGGTGAAATCTGAAGCAAATGAACAGGAAAAAAATACTGAAACATCTGCACTTGTTTAGATTTATAGTTGTATAGTTGTATAGATAAATACTTAGAGTATTTCTCTATACAATTAATAGAATGTGTAGTATTAGGAATAATGTATATTATGGAAGTACCTATGAAACTACTTGGAAATCTATATTAGCTTCTCACAGTTAACATACAGTACAACAAAACCTTGCAAAATTGGATCAATGCAAGCTGCAAGTAAGATACAGGTTCATTGGGAATCTGGAGGCATTCACTTAATATCAAATGACAGGTTTGGCGCAGAGAGTTTCTTTTCACATGCTACACTTAACTGTATTTATACCCTACAGTAAAAACATCAAAGATCCCAAAATTCCAGAATCAAAAGGACCTGAATTTATAATATGCACCATCAGACCCATACAAACCAAGGAAAGTGTATTTGCTGCCAGTGAGGTTTTCAGTACATCACAATGCTCCTGGTCTTTTACTATATTTTCTACCATATAAAACATAAAAATCTACCTCTTTGTGCTCTATCTAGTGTTAAATACTTGAAAGTTATTGAAAACTAGCCAATATTCCCTTTCTGTTATTAAGAAGTTATTCACAAATAAGAGCACCTTGCTTTATGCTGGTATGTGTGTTTTTGAGAAACTTGAAGTAGTGCTGAGCTATAATGTAATTTTATTTTGAACTTAAAAATGCATATTTTATTTTTCCAGTCAGAAGATACCTTATGATTTTCACTTCCTTTTAACAACAACCACAATTTGGATGCAACAGAATACAGAAACTATGTCTTAGCCAATTTTTCTTTCTAAGATACAGCTCTTCAGTAGGTAAGTACCTTGACAACAGTTTTGGTGGGCATTGGTTCAGTAATGCTATTTCCATAGTTCATTAAAAAAAA